>CM077675.1:471479720-472057220 GCA_039707655.1 Elymus sibiricus | reverse complement strand
TTAGGTCCCATGCAATGAACGTGAATGGATTACAAATATCTCGGAGTCATGACGAGGCCACAAACATTGAGAAACTTGACTTGAAACTTACCCTGGTGTCATGACACGGCACTTATACGACATGATAATTTTTTGTCCAATTTAGGACAAGTCTCTTGCACACCAAAATTTCTCTCAAGAACCATCGTCGTTTTGATACGGAACATGTCACCTCTGTGGAGGGAAGGGCATTCGATGTCTCTTCTTACACATATATATTTTTTCTACATGAAACATAGACTAATACAAGTGCAATGCTAAAATGTGGAATTATTCACGGCTCGTTTGGGGCCCTTTATACATTAATTGAGCTTTTCTATATTCACTTAATGTGCATAATTCAAATTTGAACTACAAGCACATGCTCCAGGGCACCAAAATGGGTTACAAAATCAGTTATATGTCCTTGGGTCCCTGTTTAGGTCCCATGCAATGATTAAAAACATCTCGGCATCGTGACTAGGACGCAAACATTGAGAAACATTGCTTTTAAATCCCCATAAATTCGGAACTTGTATGATAATATTAGTTTATTGAATTCCCGTAAATGCAAAACTTGTATGATAATCATTTGGTGCCACACGTCTAATTTTTTTACTCCCTCCGTTTCTTTTTACTTCGCATATAAGATTTGGTCAAAGTCAAGCTAAACATAGTTTGACTAAATTTATACAAAAAACATATCAACATCTACAATGCTAAGGTTATATAGTATGAAAGTTAATTTGACAATACATCTAATAATACTGATTTTAAATTATAAATATTTATATATTTTTCCTATAAAGCTTGTCAAACTTTACAAATTTTGAATTTGACCAAATTTTATATCCTAACTAAAAAGAAACGGAGGGAGTACTTGATATGGGTGTGCCGTGCATGTAGCTGCAGGTTGATGACAGGACGCATGCGAGCTTTCCGCCGCGCAGGCTCGACGGAATGCGTGCGAGCTGTCCTCCGCGCAGGCTTGACAGGATGCGTGAGAGCTGTCCGCCGTGCATGGTCGACGGGACGCATGAGAGTCTACTGTGCATGCTCATCGGGAAGCGATACTTTGACCTCCACCCCCCCCCCCCGCTCGCCTCGCTCCCAACTTCTTAATTAATGGCATCCGACCCGCTATTTATTTATCATGTGGTTAATGCGCCTGGACGGAGGGACTAGTTTGCTTGTGATCACTATTTTGTTCGTGCCTCGCCGAGAACTTTGACGTTTCGTGATAACAGTACAAACAAACGAAATAATATAAGAACCGATTTCGCACCGGCAAAGGATAATAATTCTCTTACATATGCATGATAATAAAAAATGCCACAAGCGGCAACTCCCCAATGACACAGGGGCAAAACAAGAAGGGAGAGGTTGAAGAAGGAAGACAAAGAAAACGATCTGGTCCGCTGCTATCTATTCTTCATAGATTGCTGGGCGCGGAGTTCCTCAATCTCCTTCTTCATCGCCTCCATGACCTCCATCTCCTCTCGCCTCTCATCCGACATCTTCCGCATTGCGGCCATGGCGCGGGCTCTTTGCTCGAGAGCGTCGATGCTCTGCGTCGCATACGAATGAAGTTCCTTCACACGTTCCACGGATTCCTTCAGCATCCCCTCGCGGTCGATGTAGAGCTTCGCCAATTCTTCAAGAAGTTCCTCGGTGAGTTCTTTCAGCCTTCCCTCCGAGGCACTTTTCTTGTCGAGCAGTTTCTTCCAGGCATCGTTCTCCTCCATAAGTTTCTCCACGAGGCCGGTCGCCCTGTCAGCCGAGGAGTCTCTCTTCTCCAACAGCTTCACCAAGTCATCGATCATCGCGTCCTTCCTATCGAGCTCAGCGCGCATGTCATCGCTGGCTGAGGAATCCAAGACTGCCAACTCGTCCAGTTCGCCTCCGAGGCGAATGCGCTTGTGATTGTGAGAGCCTTCGCCTCTCCGCAAAAGATCCTCCCGGGCTTCCGCGGAGCCACCGAACATCTCTGCTGCGGCCAAAGCGGTGGCTGGAGCTCTCTGGCGATTCCGCGGCGCGGTGGCGGGACCTCTCGGTTGCTTCCACGGCCTTGGTCTTTCTTCCCTGGTTATATCTCGAAGTAGACCCAGAACCCCCCCCTCCTACCGGCCATGGTAGACGGAATGAAGGACTAACATAGAAAGGCCCGTTTTTTTGGTGGCGGGGCTGAGGAATGTGCGGTAATTTTCGAGTACGTGTTTCTGTTTTTATAGCCTACTACAGTAAACAGCTGCTAAGTGGGAACACGTTTAGGTTTGGTAGGTGTGAACTGATTTGCGAAAAAATTAGCGCGTGCTAATTTGGAATGTGAAAGGAAGCAAGCTCAATATTTGTTGATGGTTTTTGTTCCCAAGCACGGAACGCTTTATGGTTTTTAGAAACCATTTGGGATGGCGTACGTGGGCCTGCATTCTCGGATGTGTGTACGTGTGTGCCCACTATTACTGCGGGGTCGGGGCCAAGATCGATGACGGTGTCGTGGCGGGCTAGATTGTCGCCGCTATGGTGGCGGCCTCGGCGGCTACCCGTGGGGTGGCGGCCAAGGCGGCCACGGCGACCGCCGGCAGCAGCTGCCTTCGGTCAGCCGTGGCGGAGCGTAGTGGGTAGCGCGCTTTTGTGCGCGGTTGTGCGCGGGAACGGGCTCATCGAGCAGACGCGTGGCCCTGCCTGTCAGTGAAATGTGAAAATTAACGTAAAACTAAGTTTTTTATAAATCTTTAAAAGGTTTGTAAATTGTAATCTCAATAACAAACATATCGTGCTGTGGGTGCAGGTTTGATTAGACGGGACGCGTGCGAGGAGTCCGCCACGCAGGCTCAAAGGGATGCGTGCGAGCAGTCCGCCGCGTAGGCGCAGCTGGCTCACCGGGAATCAAGCCCTTTGACCTCGGACCTGCACCCACACAGCCCTATTCTCTCCCAAGTTCTCCATTAATGCTACACCTTCTCCTCCGGTCTTATCTATAAGGGCCGCCGCCGAGGATCACCTCCTTTTTCGATGGATGACGAGGCGGCCAACAAGCGGAGGCGGGTCGAGGCTGAACCACACGAGCCTCCGGCGAGCGTGGACTTCATCAGCAGCATCCCTGACGAGATGCTGATAACCCACAAGTGTAGGGGATCAGTTGTAGCCTCTTTCGATAAGTAGGAGTGTCGAACCCAACGAGGAGCTAAAGGTAGAACAAATATTCCCTCAAGTTCTATCGACCACCGATACAACTCTACGCACGCTTAACGTTCGCTTTATGTAGAACAAGTATGAAACTAGAAGTACTTTGTAGGTGTTGTGGGATAGGTTTGCAAGATAATAAAGAACACGTAAATAAAAACTAGGGGCTGTTTAGATAAAGTAACAATTAAGTTAGTTTAACGAGTGTGGAAAAGTGGTGGTAGGAGTTGCGGAATTGTCCCTAAGCAATTGACTACGTTACTAGACCGATAGCAAGTTTTATGTGGGAGAGGCCACTGCTAGCATGTCATCCCTTACTTGGAATTCTATGCACTTATGATTGGAACTATTAGCAAGCATCCGCAACTACTAACGTTCATTAAGGTAAAACCCAACCATAGCATTAAGATATATTGGTCCACCTTCAATCCCGTATGCATCAATTTCTATGCTAGGCTGAAGCTGCTATCACCCTTGCCCTCCAATACATAGTCCTATCAACATACAACTAACCCTATTGTGTGATCCATGCGCGCGCTCATATGATGGGCACCAAAGGACAGCAACATAACCACAAGCAAATTAAACCAATCATAGCAATTCACCAATCACCGATAGGACAACAAAAATCTACTCAGACATCATAGGATGGCAACACATCATTGGATAATAATATGAAGCATAAAGCACCATGTTCAAGTAGAGGGTACAGCGGGTTGCGGGAGAGTGGACCGCTGTAGATAGATGGGGGAAGGTGATGGAGGTGTTGGTGAAGATGACAGAGTTGTTGGAGTAGATCGCCGTCACACGATGATTGCCCCAGCGGCGTTCCGGCGCCACCGGGAGAGAGGGGGAGAGAGCCCCCCTCCTTCTTCTTCTTCCTTGACCTCCCCCTAGATGGGAGGAGGGTTTCCCCTCTGGTCCTTGGCCTCCATGGCAGCGGAGGGGCGGGAGCCCCTCCATGATTGGATCTGTCTCTCTGTTTCCTTCTGTTTCTGCCTTCCCAGATTCTGGCCTTTCACTGTTTCTTCAATTCCCGGAGATCCGTAACTCCGATTGGGCTGAAATTTTAACACGATTTTTATCCGGATATTAGCTTTCTTGCGGCGAAATAAGGGCACCAACCGCCTTACGGGGTGACCACAAGGGTCCAGGGCGCGCCCTACTATGGCACCCCGATAGAGGGCCGACGCACGCCAGCCCTAGGATAAGACCTGGCGCACGTCAAAGACATGATACAGCAATTCCAGGCACAAAATGGCTTTATTATATGAAATGGAGTATTACAATACTGTTGCTTACAACAATATTACATAGCTCCAAGGCTAACTAAATGGCAGCGGAGATCTTGGTTCAGCGGCAACGACGTCTCTGGCTGGGCTCCATAACTCACAGGACTGGCTGGGTTACGATCTAGCATGACGGACCTTCTCCTGCAACTGGCCACGTGCAAGGCCAGGTGAGTACTTTGAATGTACTCACAAGACAACCAAATACATAGCATCCAAACAAGCAGATAACAAAGCAAGCCCTAAGCTTATATAAGAATTTATTCTAAACATGGCATGGAATTAACTGGAAAACATGGATCAAGCATGGCATAACATGGATCAGGCATATAATCTGCATAACATTGCATGGCAATGATCACACTACGTGCTTAAAGTGCTTACTGTTACCGAATACCAACTTACTCTCTTCTGGGTTGTCCCACACCCTCGACATACTCATGATTCATTGGGCACTTCCGAATGTAAAACAAGTTCTTCCATCATTATTATCGTTATTGTGGTTGACCACCTAGTGAGGCCTGGACGGACTGTCCAATACCGTGGACGCGGCTATTCGAATAGATTCTACACTCTGCAGAGGTTGCGCACTTTACCCACACCATGGAGTACCCAGCCTCGTACTTAATACATGTTCCCATTCGGGTGGACCGGTGCTACTCCAACGAAACTTGCCTAACCCGTGACTCCTCCATCGTACCACCGACAATCATCCTTCCCCGGAGTCATGCCTTGGGTGGCCCCTGTGTCACTCCTGACACCTGCCACCGTCGTGGCCAAACAACTGTCCCAAACGGGGACTCCCGGGCTAAACCAATAACTGGGATCACAAGGTTATCGCCCCCTACCTGATCAGGGCAGCACGCGCGCATAACCTTCCCTCTTTGGTGGTACCGATAAAAGAGCACAAAGCCAGACCAAGTCAAGGCCGTCCCATACCGGCAAATGTGGCTACACGGATAAGTCCGGACAGGTGGCTCTTGATCAACCAACTAAGCTTAGTTTATAAATTCAGCTCACCCTCTACATCATCGCACCATTACATCGGCTATTATACGCTAAAATCATCACTTAACATCAGCATATCAATATCATAGTACTGACAGTCATGGCATGAAATCATAGTATTAACATGATAACAGTGGCACAAATACTTATTACTACCATGGGTAAATATGACATGAAAGCAAGTCATGATATTATATCATAAATATTCCTAGCATCTGGTATAGATGAAATAACAAAACTATGCTGGTGCAGACTAATAGATGATATAAAGGGTACTGTTTTATATACACAGAGTGCAAGCAAAGTCATCACGCAAGTCTGGAGCTCATGATAAGAGGTTGGCTTGCCTGGGGGTGGATGAATACGCCGGGAACAAGTGCGATAACACTCCGGAAAGATTTGCCGGAAAAGTTTCCCTCTCGAAGAGGCTGATTGAAGGGCAGGGGCAAAATGGTCATTTTCATAGTGTGTAAACATTATGAAAATGATGACATCAGAACGGGCTCGATGATCTGTAGACGTGGGCGTTGGTTTTACCTCAATCGGAGTTACGGTTGCAAAGTTGTGGCCGTTCTATTTTTAGGCAGAAAAGTGCCCTAACCAGCGAACGTTCGCTAAATAGTCCTTTCGGCCGGCGGCTGAAAAAAATGAAAGCGCCTTTTCAGGAATACGTCTTCGGTAAACCGAAAACGCATTTTATGAAATGCGCCTCCACTTAAACTGACTCGCGGGCCCGTTGACTTCCTTAGTCCGGCTGACGGGTGGGACCCGCCCCATCCCTTCTCTCTCTCCTCCCTTCCCTTCTTCTTTCCCGCGACAGAGAGGTAGAGGAGGCGCCGGCCGCCGCAGTTGCCGTCGCTCCGCCGCACGAGAGGTGGAACCGGTGGCTGAGGCGGATGCCCCGTGCCACACCGCGCCCGTAGGTGGTCGCCAAGCTCGTCGGAACTGCCAGAGTCGAGTGATGGGTCGGCAGGGGCAGACGGCGGTGACGGCGTCGATGGAACCGCGCCGGTGGAGCTCCTCCGCCGGAGCTGAGGACGGCGGCGGCCTCGCGGGATCCTGGGGTGGCCAAGAACGTGGACGAAGAGGAGGGGGAGGGCCACACGGCCAAAACCAGCAGAGGGGATCGGCGGCGGCGCCACGGCCATTGGAGAGCAGAGAGCTCCGGGAGCTCGAGAGGGAGGGGCTGGGCTCGATGGTGAGGGGGGAAGAGCTCGGGGGTGCTATTTATAGCAGCGGGGAGGGGCTCTCGCGACGGTGGCCGAAGCTCCAAGACGGCGACGCCGCGACCGTGTCGCAACAGGACGTCGGGGCCCGCCATAGGCTAGGAGACGAGGTGGAGAGGTTCTAGACGGCACACGCGTGCGATGTAGAGCTCGTCGGCGCTCCCGGACGAGCCGGAGCTGGTCAGAGGCGACCTCCCGAAGGATCCAGTGCACAACGCTCCGGTTTGGCATGCTCTGCCCATGGTCACCGCGTGGCCACGGCAGTGCCACGCTCCACTCGCTGCCAAAGGGTATCTAGGGTGTTCTCCACGCATCACTGAGTTGACCTATGCGTCTGGAAGACACGGGAGAGCATTGGTGTGACTGAACCAAGGTCAAACAGTTTCCAACAGCAAACTGTTTGTCATGTGGTGTGGCCACCACAATGCTCTTCTTGGCCTGATCCTGGGCAGAGATTAGCCATCTACTAAGGTGACCATCTTGACCAAAAATGAGAGCAAATGGGCAAGGATATCTGGCACTTCCTTTGCAACTTGGCATACTGGCCAGAAATGAAAATGATGATGCTGGGGTCAAATGGCTAGATGAAAATGGCCCAAATTTGGAGGAGACCAATAATTTAGGCATATGGAGGCACTGTAAAAATTTCATACCATTTGCATAAGTAAAAATGGTACTTCCTTCACAGTGCTTTGATCTTGACAGAAACTTGGTAAATTTACTGAGGGGGATTGGCCAGATGAAATGGGCTAGCTTTTGGTGTACCAGGGTAATATATCATAATGACTCACCCTGCAAAATTTCAGCCCAAGGAGATCAAGGAATCAAGCACTTCCTTTGCAAATAGGAAATCTGGACAGAATTTGCAAAGGGGTGTTGTGCTCAAATTTTGAATTGTGGAACTTGATATTTTTATGGAAATGGTGAAGATATGGGTTGGGATAGGTCCATAAATTATTTGGGATTTTCCCTAGCTACCAAAATGGTAGTTCCTTTGGAAAGGCCCCAAATTGAAATATTGGCTTTAAATAGGAAAAATGCAATTTCCACTATTTAATTATGGCCAATATTTTTATGAGAGCTCAATATTATCACCAAGAATATCTCCACAAGTTTTCATGAACTTTGGAGATGGATAGATATTTTCCTGGATTTAATTCCTCAGAAAGGCAGAAAAACAAATTAATTCTAGATGAAAAATATTGCATATGACTTGGCAATATTTTTGCACATCTAGGGTGTATGAGTGAAGGAGGATCTCTGGAAATTTTGGGGGGATTAACAGAGCAAGGAAAATGATAGCTCCTTTGTAAACACAAAGGCAGGATTTCCAGTTCCAATATTTCGGAACTAGGGTTTGAATGAGATTTAGGGTTTACTGACAAGAGCTTGGCTGGCACAAGAACCTGGGAAAGTTATGGAGAGGCTGAGGATTGCCTGGATTCACCTGGTCATTCACCAGATTCCAGAGGAAATATTTGGAAGAGAAAAGCTAGGAAGGAATAACAGCACAAAAATCGATAACCCGATTTTTGGGGTGTTACAAACCTTCCTCCTTAGAAGAATCTCGTCCTCGAGATTCCTAGGGTTAGCTTAGAACAAATATTACGCCTCCTGGAAAAACCTCTGGGTTGGATCTTAACCCTGTGGTTGAAAACAACCGGTTAAGAGTACCGAAAACTGGTACACCCAGATCGAGATACGGATATCGCGGGATCTACTCCACAGGTAGGGGCCGCTGGGTTTCCCTCGTAGCCCTGACATTTTTAGAAAAAGCAGAATTTCCTTTTTCCAGAAATGCTCGGGGTACCACAATGAACAGTGGCCTCTCTCGCTGTCAGGTGGGCCCAGGGCCCACTGGCAGCCTTCTTCTTCTTTCTCCGGCCAACGGCTCTCTCTTGCTCCCTGCGCTGTTCCGCGTGCGACTGGGCACAGCACGCGCCTAGCTGCTAGGGCGTAAAGCACCCTACAACGGTAGTGCACAGCGTGCACGAGCCCGACGCAGAGAGCACTCCCATCGCGGGCTAACGCCGGTCGGCACTGCTCGCGGATTCGCCTCCTGGACGCCGGTGATCGAGCGACGCGCGGTCTCCTGGACCTGGATCACCGTACACCGGGCAGGGGCTATAAAAACGGTGGTGGTTTTCTTCTCTCTACCTGCCACCTCGCACCCTACCTCACTTCTTCCTCCTCTTTTCCTTCTCCTTCTGGTTGCAGGAGCGCGAGGCAAGGCGTTAATGGCGGACGTGGGTTCGGAGCTGATCACGATCCTCCTGGCTGGTCTTCTGGCGGCATTGGTTGGCTTCTCGCTACTGATGTGTGCGATGATCCTCGATGATCGCCGGGATGCCGCTACCAGAGTCGTGGCTGGTGGTCATCTCTGCCGTCTCAGGCCGGTGGAATAAGCGCAGGCTGCGGCGGCGAGGGGGGCGGCCTGTCAACATCGCACAGGACGGTGACAGAGGCGCCGCTGGGTCTGTGGTTAGTGCGGTGCGGTCAGCGGAGCTCTACCAGTGTGGAGGCCACGCTGCTGGTTGCTCCTCGCTGAACGACATCCACAATGAATGGGTGTTGTGGTAGAACCAGGGTTTAGATCTTGGACTAGAAGGGTTGTAACGGTTTGTGTTGCAATAAAATTTCTCAGAATTTCTCCGAGATTGCAACCGGGTTCTGGGAAAAGATTTTGGGACCGGGGAATTATTGGATAGGGCTGGTTTTCCAGAATGCTGGGTTCGGGAAAACTGGCAACGGAGTAAGCACGGATAGGTATGGATAGGCGGCTTTGCATTCTGCCCGTGTACTGCTGCGACTGTACTCAGGAGAAGGAACTTGGCGTGCAGACAGTGCTCACACGATACACATGCAATCTATTCAGACTAATATGCAAGCAGATGCAGAATGCACATAGGAGCAAAGTACAGACAGAGGGAAGAGGCATATCGAGCAGATTACACTAAGGTGTATTAATGCTAGTGGGTGTATGTACTCCTGGTATAGATCCACCTACACCAGCTCGCATTTTATTAGAGACTTCGGGCGAGTCCATTGTTATTAAGTGTAAGTGATCTACTGACTAAAATCTTGTTAAGAATCCACTGCCAGCTCTGTTAAACATTTCTGCTTAACAGAGTGACAGATGAACCAAGCACACAGAGCAAACAGGCATACATAACATTACAACAGCACACAAGCACAAGCAGTACAAGCAGTACAATCATACAACAACACGCAGCCTAACTAGGCAGCTAACAGCAACAACTCACTCTGAACTACAGAGTCCTAATCCTAGACGCAGGTGAAGAAACAGTCTGCGCAACACACATACTCGCGGCATCTCCTGGCTTCGCTCACTGCCGGAGCCACAAATGGGCCTACTCTTGCTGGGGCTCTCCTGGGGGATGAAGGCTGAGCCAACTTCCGTCTTCATCGTCGGACACCTCTATGGGTTGGGGCTCAACTGCCGAGATAGCTTCCGCATAAGATTTAGTTCTTCTCAGAATAGGAGTATCATCGAAAGTCAAATTCCCAACGCAATAAAAAAACTCTTGAATAGTTTATTTTCCTATAACGTTCCCTTGCCTCAAAACGAAAGTTTTAGAATCAAGATTAGCAGGACGTCCAATTTTAGGAGTCCTGCCGTCATCCGTTTCTGCCATCCCAAAATCACTCATGGTGACAAGCAAACAAGAGATCTGACGAGAAAAAGGGCGAATAAAAAGGCAAATCTTTTTGGTTTTTCTGAAAATCTTTTTAGAAGTGGGGGAGAGGAAAACGAGAGGCAAATGGAAAATAATGTAAATGCAAGAGATGAGTTTGTGATGGGTACTTGGTAGGCTCGATGTAGATCTTGTCTTGACTTGTATCCTCCCCGGCAACGGCGCCAGAAATCCTTCTTGCTACCTCTTGAGCTTGCGTTGGTTTTCCCTTGAAGAGGAAAGGGTGATGCAGCGAAGTAGATAAGTATTTCCCTCAGTTTGTTGAGAACCAAGGTATCAATCCAGTAGGAGGAACAAGCAAGGCACCAATATTTGCACCTACACAAACAATCAAACACTTGCACCCAACGCTATAAAGGGGTTGTCAATCCCTTCACGGTTACTTGCAAGGATGAGATCTGATAGAGATAGATATAAATGATTGCCAAAAGTAAAACTAAAAGAAAAGTAAATAAAATTGCAGCAAGGTATTTTTGGTATTTTTCGTTTATAGATCTGAAAATATAATATGGAAAATAGACCCGGGGGCCATAGGTTTCACTAGAGGCTTCTCTCTTGAAGGAAAATAATACGGTGGGTGAACAAATTACTGTCGAGCAATTGATAGAAAAGCGCATAGTTATGACGATATCCAAGGCAATGATTATGCATATAGGCATCACGTCCGTGTCAAGTAGACCAAAACGATTCTGCATCTACTACTATTACTCCACACGTCGACCGACTCCTGCCTGCGTCTAGAGTATTAAGTTCATGAAGAACAGAGTAACGCATTAGGTAAGATGACATGATGTAGAGGGATAAACTCAAGCAATATGATGAAAACCCCATCTTTTTATCCTTGATGGCAACAATACAATACGTGCCTCGCTACCCCTACTATGTCACTGGGTGAGGACACCGCAAGATTGAACCCAAAACTAAGCACTTCTCCCATTGCAAGAATTACCAATCTAGTTGGCCAAACCAAATCAATAACTCGAAGAGACTTACAAAGATATGAAATCATGCATATAATAATTCAGAAAAGACTCAAATAATATTCATAGATAATCTGATCATAAACCCACAATTCATCGGATCTCGACAAACACACCGCACAAAAATATTACATCGGATAGATCCCCATGAAGATCATGAAGAACATGGTATTGAAGAACATAGAGAGAGAAGAAGCCATCTAGCTACTAGCTATGGACCCGAAGGTCTGAGGTGAACTACTCACGCATCATCGGAGGGGCAATGGAGTTGATGTAGATGCCCTCCGTGATCGAATCCCCCTCCGGCAGATTACCGGAAAAGGCTCCAAGATTGGATCTCACGGGAACAGAGGCTTCCGGCGGCGGAAAAGTATTTTCGTGGCTCTTTCTGGTATTGGGGGAATATTTGGGAATTTATAGGATGAAGATTAGGGTTGGAGGGCCTGCAGGGGGGCCACAAGCCAGGGAGGCGCGCCCCTGTATCTTGTGATCTCCCGGCAGGTCTCCTGCCTTCATCTCCAAGTTTAGTAGGTTTCTTCTGGTCCAAGAAAAATCATCCCGAAGGTTTTATTCCGTTTGGACTCCGTTTAATATTCCTTATCTGCAATACTCAAAACCAAGGAAAAAACAGAAACTGGCACTAGCCACTGGATTAATAGGTTAGTCCCAAAATTAATATAAAATAGCATATTAATGCATATAAAACATCCAAAACAGATAATATAATAGCATGGAACAATGAAAAATTATAGATACGTTGGAGACGTATCAGTCAACGGCTTTGAACTCTCTAAGAATGCCGGAGAGCAGTAGTCCCTGGGCAGCAATGAACTGGACCAGTCGAGCTATTGCTGGGTCAGCGTCTCCAATTGCGCTGGAGAACTCGCAACCTGTGTCGGACGAAGAGGGAAAATAGCGGAACTCCTGCATCTCCGCTACTTGCGGAAACTGGAAACGAAGACGGGTGATGGCTTCCGCGGCAGCTATCTGGACAACCAACGCGGGGGTGGGCTTGGGTTTGCCCCGAAAATTCATGGGCTTCCCATCCGCTGTTGGACCTGGGTTGATATGCGCCTTCACATAAAATCGGCAAAGGTGGGGAACGGGTTCCGATTGGAACACCAGACACACCGGAGGAGTACTACAGCCAAGGGCTTGAGTGGGCATACTCGAAAGGATGGGCGGAAAGCCGGGATAACCATTTGCCAAGGTTCGTCTATGGAAAGTGGGTGCTTTGGAAAAACTGGCCATAGCTGCTGATTTGAGGATACTAGCCTGGGTTCTCTTGCGGGGATCTGGCTTACTGAATGGAGAGAGGTGCGACTCACAGGTGGAAGGGGTTAAGTAGGCAGTCGGGCTGGGACACACCAGCATGGCGTGGATCCTTCTCGTGCCGGGTAGAAGATACGCCGGTACGGCCGACAACTGGGTAGGGACACGGTCCAATCCATAGTGGCTGGGTGGGCGGACAGCTGGGTAGGGACACGCCAGTTCCGACTGCGCCACCTGTTGATCAACAGTGGCCTTGTCGGATACCAGCGATGGGTCAACTCTATTGGGCTCACTACCGGTTGAAAAGTAGGGTGGTTTGGTGCTAGGGTAACCTATAGCCAGCCTAGCTCTGATACCACGTCCTGTGGCACCCCGATAGAGGGCCGACGCACGCCAGCCCCAGGATAAGACCTAGCGCATGTCAAAGACATGATACAGCAATTCCAGGCACAAAATGGCTTTATTATATGAAATGGAGTATTACAATACTGTTGCTTACAACAATATTACATAGCTCCAAGGCTAACTAAATGGCAGCGGAGATCTTGGTTCAGCGGCAACGACGTCTCTGGCTGGGCTCCATAACTCACAGGACTGGCTGGGTTACGATCTAGCATGACGGACCTTCTCCTGCAACTGGCCACGTGCAAGGCCAGGTGAGTACTTTGAATGTACTCGCAAGACAACCAAATACATAACATCCAAACAAGTAGATAACAAAGCAAGCCCTATGCTTATATAAGAATTTATTCTAAACATGGCATGGAATTGACTGGAAAACATGGATCAAGCATGGCATAACATGGATCAGGCATATAATCTGCATAACATAGCATGGCAATGATCACACTAGGTGCTTAAAGTGCTTACTGTTACCGAATACCGACTTACTCTCTTCTGGGTTGTCCCACACCCTCGACATACTCATGATTCATTGGGCACTTCCGAATGTAAAACTAGTTCTTCCATCATTATTATCGTTATTGTGGTTGACCACCTAGTGAGGCCTGGACGGACTGTCAAATACCGTGGACGTGGCTATTCGAATAGATTCTACACTCTGCAGAGGTTGCACACTTTACCCACACCATGGAGTACCCGGCCTCGTACTTAATACATGTTCCCATTCGGGTGGACCAGTGCTACTCCAACGAAACTTGCCTAACCCGTGACTCCTCCATCGTACCACCGACAATCATCCTTCCCCGGAGTCATGCCTTGGGTGGCCCCTGTGTCACTCCTGACACCTGCCACCATCGTGGCCAAACAACTGTCCCAAACGGGGACTACCGGGCTAAACCAATAACTAGGCTCACAAGGTTATCGCCGCCTACCTGATCAGGGCAGCACGCGCGCATAACCTTCCCTCTTTGG
The DNA here is from genome assembly GCA_039707655.1 of Elymus sibiricus. Taxonomy (NCBI): domain Eukaryota; kingdom Viridiplantae; phylum Streptophyta; class Magnoliopsida; order Poales; family Poaceae; genus Elymus; species Elymus sibiricus. The sequence continues at coordinate 472,043,151 of CM077675.1, read as the reverse complement.
TGGTACCGATAAAAGAGCACAAAGCCAGACCAAGTCAAGGCCGTCCCATACCGGCAAATGTGGCTACACGGATAAGTCCGGACAGGTGGCTCTTGATCAACCAACTAAGCTTAGTTTATAAATTCAGTTCACCCTCTCCATCATCGCACCATTACATCGGCAATTATACGCGAAAATCATCACTTAACACTACTGTAATCAGCAAATTTGCCGTCTGCCAGTTCTTTGCCATCAGCTGGCGGACGGCAAAGAAGCTCTTTGCCATCCGTTTCCAGAAAACACACGGCAAAGAACTAGCTGACGGCAAAGAAGGTGTTTACCGACAGCCTTCTCTTTGCCGTCAGCTAGCTGACGGCATCGAAGCTTTGCCGTCTGCTAGCAGATGGCAAAGAGGGTGGGTGGCCCACTAACGAGAACGACCTAACGGCCACTTTCTTTGCCGTCTACTGGCGGACGGCAAAGCTTCTTTGCCATCCGCCAGCAGACGGCAAAGAAAGTGGCCCTTTTAACGGCCGTTTCCCCCCGGCCCCACCCCACTAGCTAGGCTCTTTGCCGTCTGCTAGCAGACGGCAAAGAGCTGTGACCTAACTGAAAAGGGGCCGGCGCCCGCGCCCCACCCCTCTCTCTCTCCCCTCTAGATCTCTCTCTCTCCCGGCCCTCACCTCATCCGCGCCGCCGCCCCCCTCTCTCTCTCTCCCGGCCCTCACCTCACCCGCGCCCCACCCCTCTCTCTCTCCCCTCTCTCTCTCTCCCGGCCCTCACCTCACCCGCGCCGCCGCCCCCGGGCCCGAGCTGCCCCCGCCCCGACCCCCGGCGACACCCTGCCCCGCTGCCCCGACGACGCCCCGCCCCCGGCGCCTAGGCGCCCCGCCGCCCCGCCGCCTCCTCCACCACCGCCGGAGCCAAGGTGAACTTTTTTTTGTTTTTTTCTACTGTTATTTGCTGTTTAGGTTTAGGTGTTATTAATAGGTTTAGGTTAGTGGTAGGATTAGGTTAGTGCTAGGTTTAGGTTTAGATAATTAGAAGAAGAAGAAAGTTGAAAAAAAGAAGAATAAGTAGAAGAAGAGGAAAAAGGAAAAAAGGAAGAGGGTCGTGGATCGCCGGTCGCCGAGGGGAGAGATGGTGGAGCCAGTGGGTCCCGCCGGTCCCGACGCCGTCGCCCATGCCGAGAATCCCCCGGTCCGAGTGCTGACCCGTCGACCGTGCGTCACCATACCAGAGGGCGCCCGGGGATGAGTGGGTTAGGGGGTTCCTCGACGTCGATGGAACCCTAAATAGCAAGTATCGTCGGTGCGAGATACATGTGGCCGTCGGTGTCGAACACTACATCCACGTCCCACAAGTGACGCCGGCGTCCGGCGTCCCGCAGCAACAGTTCTCGGGGTCGATGGCGGTCGAACACCTATGCGAATTTGTCTTGCAGCCTCTGCGATGACGATTAAAAGCCAAGTGTTGAAACTTGAAACACCCAAACTGACTCAAGTCGGTTTGGTTGTTTGAAGTTTCAAAACTTGGCTTTAATCCTCATCGCAGAGGCTGCCAGACAAATTTGCCATTGTGTTCGACCGTCATCGGCCCCCAGAACTATTGCTGCGCGCGGGACACCGGGCGCCGGCGTCACTTGTGGGATGTGGATCTAGTGTTCAACGCCGAGCGCCACATGTATCTCGGACCGATGATACTTGCTATTGAGGGTTTCATCGACGTTGAGGAACCCCCTAACCCGCTCGTCCTGTTATAAATATTTAGTTAGGTTGACGGAAAAAACAATATTGCTATGTTACTCATCTTTCGATTAAAATGTGCAGTTTTTTCGTCGGTGCGAGGGTCTAGTGTTCGACGAGCTCCGCCCCTGCGTTCATGGGTGAGCACAAATGACACTTGCTAGCTATAGGTGTCTTCAATCATCAGTATGCGTGACCACTATGCGTCTCCCGTTCGAAAGGGTTACATGTATAAATATGCATGCATTAGCATATTTATAACCGTGATTCTTTCGAATTGTCCAACGTTATCCATGGACAGCCCGAGTATGTGTAGATTGGGTTCGTTTTCCCATATGCTCTGCTCCGGATCCGATGCAGAATTTCGTCAGTGCCTCCCTGTTGTTCTCCGGGTACACATCCTCTCTTCTTATTGCCGAGACGTGTATCAGGAGAACAACGGGGAGGTGCTGCCGAAATTTTGCGTCGGATCCGGAGCAGAGCATGGGAAAACGAACCCAATCTACACATACTCGGGTGGGATTAGGACCTATCTTTACCTACTAGCGTCTAGGTTGCATGGACGTAATAAAACTGACAAACTCTATTAACTGATGAATATGGTTTGCTAAATTATGTATATATTTCTTGTGTGTCCAGTAGCTAGGCAAGATGAGTGATCGTGCGTGGATGTACACCGGTCACACTAGTCAGAAATACATGACCCATGAATGGATAACAAAAACCAAGGGGTTTGTGACAGCCGCATTTGCAAATGGACAGAAAATAACCTGGTGCCCCTGTGCCGATTGCGACAACTATCATAAGAGGTGAGAGTTTGAAATGATCAAACACCTGCAGAAGTGGGGTTTTACGCCTAATTATATGGTCTGGACATTTCATGGTGAGTCTACCCAACGTGCCAGAGCTGAGGTGGTTCGTCGTCGCACCGACGAGCATGGTACCGGGATCGAAGACATGGTGCAAGACTTTGATGATGCTCGGGATTCGGACGATGAGATGGAGGAATCTGCAAAGGCCTTCAATGATATGTTGGAGTCTTCAAAACGTCCTCTCCACGAGCACACTGAGCTTTGTCAGCTGGATGCCATCGCACAAGTAATGGCTCTGAAGGCTCAATTCAACCTGGGAAGCGAATGCTACGACGCGATGATGACGATATTTGGACGCTTTCTATCCAAAGGCCATGTATTGCCAGCAAACCTGTACTAGTCGGACAAAATCCTCCGTGCTCTTAAGATGCCCTATGAGAAGATAGATGCCTGTGAGAATGGATGTGCCTTATTTAGGCTTGAGTATGCGGGCTTCAACTATTGTCCCATTTGCAAGTCTTCCAAGTATGTTGTGGTAGACAACAGTATGGGTGAGAAGAGTCAGACAAAAATCCCAGTTAATGTTCTTCGGTATATGCCAATCATACCAAGACTTCAACGTCTTTTCATGGTCGAAGAGACAGCCAGACAGATGACGTGGCATAAATTGGGCAAAAGAACCGAGGTAGATGCAGATGGGAATCCGATGTTGGTACACACATCGGACGCTTTCGCGTGGAAGCACTTCGATGCTTTACATAAGGACAAAGCGGCAGATCCAAGGCATCCTCGAGTCGCCATCAGGATGGATGGGTTCAATGTGTTTGGTATGATGGCAGCCCAATACAGTTGTTGGCCTGTATTTGTCATTCCACTCAATCTCCCCCCCCCCCCCCCCGGACAGATTATGCAAAGAAAGAACATTTTCCTGACGTTGATAATTCCGGGGCCCTACTATCCGGGGAAGATTATGAATGTGTACATGCAGCCGCTTAAGGATGAATTGCAAGAAGCTTGGTACTTCCTAATGCATGTGTGGTACATGTACTCGATGCATGACTTGCCGGCGTATGTGCTATTCGTTGGCTGGTGTGTGCATGGAAGGTTCCCGTGCCCCACATGCAAGGCAGCTCTTGAGTTTCGTTGGCTGGATGCGGGTCGCAAGTATTCTTGCTTCGACTTGCATAGACAGTTCCTGGATCCTCGCCATAAGTTCAGAAAAGACAAGAAGAAATTCATCAAAGGTAGAGTTGTCAAAAACTCTGCACCACCTGCGTTGACAGGCCAACAGACCCTGGATCAGTTAAACGCTCTCGAGCCGGATCCAGAGCGTCCAGGGTATTTCAAGGGGTATAATTCGGAACACGCCTGGACTCACAAGACATGCTTGTGGGATCTGCCTTACTTCACAGACCTCCTTTGCCCACACAACATCGACGTGATGCACACTGAAAAGAATGTCGCCGAGGCCCTCTTTGGTACATTGTTCGGCATAGAGGGGAAGTCAAAGGATAATCCTAAGGCTAGAGTCGATCAGGAGGCTCTATGTGATAGACCGTTACAAAACATGCGACAACCGAAAGGAAAGCAGAACTGGACGAAGCCAAAGGCATGGTTCAATCTTGGAAGGCCAGATATGAAGGAAATTATCCTGTGGGTGAAAAAGGAGTTGATGTTCCCCGATGGGTATGCAGCGAATCTAAAGAGGGGAGCGAGTCTTGAAAAATTGAAAATATTTGGTCTCAAGAGTCATGATTGGCACATATGGCTTGAGCGGGTAATGCCGGTGATGTTGCGTGGCTTTATCCCTGAGGATGAATGGCTAGTACTGGCAGAGCTGAGCTATTTCTTCCATGTTCTTTGTGCGAAAGAACTATCGCCTGGCTTGCTAGCTGAAATGGAAGAGTTGGCGCCGGAGTTGATCTGCAAGTTAGAGAAGATCTTCCCACCGGGCTTCTTTAATCCAATGCAGCATTTGATTTTGCATCTCCTAACCGAGGCACGATTGGGGGGGCCCGTGCAGAATCGTTGGTGCTATGCAACTGAGAGGATGCAGAAGACGCTTCGAGCAAAATGTAAAAATAAACGTAGAAATGAAGCATCGATGGCCGAGGCATTCATTACTGAGGAGGCGGCAAACTTCGTGACCGCACACTACGAAACCAAAAATCGTCATTTGCATAATCCGAAGCCTCGGTACAATGATGGCGACCCTAAAAAGGGTGGATCCAACCTCAGCCTATTCAAAGGGAAGCTCGCACCAGCCGGTGCTTCTAATTCCTTACCGTTGGATGTCGAAGAATGGCGGACCATTTCATTGTATATCTTCAACAACCTAACAGAAGTGCGGCCGTACATCGAGTAAGTTCTCGGTACATTGTTTCGCAACTTCTAATTCCTTTGAAATGCTCTTATTCCCGGATATATGATACAGTCGATACGTCGCCAAATTCTCGGATGGAGCGGTGATCCAAAAGGATTCCATCGAAGAGTATGAGCTTCTGGCAAAGCATGGAGGAGGCTATCCCGGTTTCATCTCTTGGTTCAAACAAACGGTAATTTCCATTAGACCATTTCATTTCTTCGTCTAGTTTGCGGCTAATGCAACAATCCTTTCGTATTAAACTTGTAGGCTAATGCAGAGTCTATGGACTCCGAATTGAGACAAGTCGCTAATGGTTTTGACTATAAGGTCCGTTCATTTGACAAATACGACATCAACGGGTATCGCTTTCGTACTTTTGGCAAAGAGCTATCTATGGCCGACCGAAAGTCTACAAATTGTTGTGTCTCCGCTGTCGGCGAAGGAGGGGTCGAGTATTATGGAAGAGTTGAAGCAATTTATGAACTTACATTCTTTGGTGAAAACCCACCAAACGTCGTAGTCTTCAAATGTTATTGGTTCCAGCCGAAGGAGACTAGAAGGACTCATGAACATATAGGGCTAGTCGAAATCAAACAAAGCACCCATTTAGATGTTCCCGATGTCTATATTATGGCTCAACAGGCGACCCAAGTTTTCTATCTACCGTGGGCCTGCCAAACTGATCCAAATCTGAATGGTTGGGATGTCATTTATGATGTGCCGCCACATTTTAGACCACCTCCCCTCAATGAAGATGATTATGACCCTCACATTAACCCAGACACATATGAAGGAGAATTCTTCCAAGAAACACGTGTTTCCAAAAAACGTTTCAAGAACCGCTCTACTTCACCCCAGAACATTGAGGTAGACAGCGAAAGTGAATCCGACTTCACCCCTGAGCCGGAACAAGAAGAGACGGAAGAAGAAGAGGTTACTGCTGCGGATGACCTGTCAATGCTTGACCGATTACATAAAGGAGGCCTTCCACATGTTGATGCATTTAATGATGATGCTGATGAGCACGTCATTACTGATAGTGATGATGATTCTGCATTTATTGATCCCGGAGCATATATAGACGATGAAGATTAATATTAGTAATGTCAGGTATTCAATTATTATTATGTACATATATATTATTAATTAGTTCATGTTATTAGGTATTCAACAAAATGACATTGACTTAGCTTATTTTCCTCGAATATGACATAATAACCTTACTTAGCTCCAAACCGACATACTTTACCTAGGATAGCTATAAAATGACCTAGCTATACTTAGCATTTTTCCTCCTAAATGACTTAATATGCTTAGTTAGCTAAAAAATGGCATAACTACCTAGGATAGCTCCAAAATGACCTATACTTAGCTTCTTTAATTCATTTATGACATACTTAGCATACTTAGGTAAAAAATGGCATGATAACCTTGGTTTAGCTCCAAAATGACATTGACTTAGCTTATTTTCCTCCAAAATGACAAAATAACCTTACCTACCTCCAAAATGACCGATTTTAACTAGGATAGCTCTAAAATGACCTAAACTTGCCATTTTCTTGTATGATTGTATGATTTATATAGTTACTTGTATAATTTTCTTACTTTGTATGATTGTTTCTTATACATAGTGCCATGGTCTTGATATCCGTCCCCGTCGGCCCTCGCCCGCTTTATGATTCGGATGTGGTAAATTCTCTTTTATAACTATTTGTTGCATTTCGCATTTATGACAATTATGGCCATCAAGTTGACATAGAGATATTTTAATCTAGGAGGTATGTGAACCGGAATTTGGAACCGACCCTCTTGTCGAGAAGTTAAATTTAGTTGAAAAAGAAAATGAGTATTTGAAAGAAAAAATTAAAAGAATTGAAAAAGAGAAGATGACATTGGAGTTGTATGTTGCCGATGTCGTCGATGATCACAAGATGAAGATGAATGCAATGCGCTTGAAGATGAATGCAATGCGCTTGAAGATTAAGAAGATTAGAAAATATGCCATTGATAATGAGGCTTGGTATCATTATGCCGTTGGATCAATTGTTACCTTAGTTGCGATCTTCATCGCATTTGTTGTGATGAGGGTACGTTTTCTCTAGTGTTTTGCTTAACAAATGCATACTTAGCTTATTTTCCTCCTAAATGGCATAATTACCTAAGTTAGATAAAAAATAAGCTATACTTACGTAAGTTGGCTCCAAAATGGCATCATCCTCGAAAATGACATAATAACCTTACTAAGCTCCAAAATGACCTATTTACCTAGCTTAGCTCTAAAATGACCTACACTTAGCATTTTTTCCTAGCTTAGCTAAAAAATGGCATTTTTACCTACCTTAGCTAGAAGAAGAAGAAGATAAAGAAGAGGAGAGGAGAAAAAGAAAGAGGAGAAAAATTCTTCTTCTTATTCTTCTTCTTCTTCTTCTAGTCTTCTTCTTCTTCTTCTTCTTCTAGCTAGTCTTCTTCTTCTAGTCTTCTTCTTCTTCTTCTTCTTCTTCTTCTTCTAACTTTCTTCTTTCCCAATTTGCAGATTTGCTTTCGATGACGAAGCTTGCGTTGATGGAGTCTACTCTTCTTCTTGTGCTTCCTTTTTGTTTTGATTTTGTAGGATGAACAATGTGAAACTTGCTACCTATATATGTATGTATGGATGAAACCATTGTATGCTTGTTGTTGGATATGTTGGCTAGCTATATATGTTGCGTATGGACTTTTCATTTGGTATGTATATGTGTTGGATGATCATATCCATATGGCAGGGATATGATTTGGTATGTATATGTGTTGTTATGCTTGTTGAAAGTATTTTCAAATGTGTGTATATATATATGTGAAATTCTGTGAAATTGAATGAATTTAATAAAAAACAGAAAAAACAGGGGCTGTACAGGCTCTTTGCCGTCTGCTTTGCCATCAGCCAGCAGACGGCAAAGATACCACGTGGCAACTACCTGTGCAACCTGGGGTGCACTGCGCTGGCCTATTTGGCAGCTTTGCCATCTACTGGCTGACGGCAAAGACCTTTGCATCTTTGCCGTCAGCCGGCAGACGACAAAGCATGCCGTTAACCCCTTAACGGACCTAAGCTGCCACGTGTGCCGTCCATGCCCTTTGCCATCTGCTGGCAGACGGCAAAGACCTTTGCCTCTTTGTCATCGGCCAGCAGACGGCAAAGTGGCCTTTACCGGACCTTGTTCAGCCGGATGTGGTGCCGTCTGCTGGCTGACGGCAAAGACCTTTGCCGTCCGCAATTCATGCCTTTGCCGTCAGCCATGGCCGACGGCAAAGTTTCTTATTCCAGTAGTGTAAAATCAGCATATCAATATCATAGTACTGACAGTCATGGCATGAAATCATAGTATTAACATGATAACAGTGGCACAAATACTTATTACTACCATGGGTAAATATGACATGAAAGCAAGTCATGATATTATATCATAAATATCCCTAGCATCTGGTACAGATGAAATAACAGAACTATGCTGGTGCAGACTAACAAATGATCTAAAGGGTACTGTTTTATACACACAGAGTGCAAGCAAAGTCATCACGCAAGTCTGGAGCTCATGATAAGAGGTTGTCTTGCCTGGGGGTGGATGAATACGCCGGGAACAAGTGCGATAACACTCCGGAAAGATTTGCCGGAAAAGTTTCCCTCTCGAAGAGGCTGATTGAAGGGCAGGGGCAAAATGGTCATTTTCACAGTGTGTAAACATTATGAAAATGATGACATCAGAACGGGCTCGATGATCTATAGACGTGGGCGTTGGTTTTACCTCAATCGGAGTTACGGTTGCAAAGTTGTGGCCGTTCACTTTTTAGGCAGAAAAGTGCCCTAACCAGCGAACGTTCGCTAAATAGTCCTTTCGGCCGGCGGCTGAAAAAAATGAAAGCGCCTTTTCAGGAATACGTCTTTGGTAAACCGAAAATGCATTTTATGAAATGCGCCTCCACTTAAACTGATGCGCGGGCCCGTTGACTTCCTTAGTCCGGCTGACGGGTGGGACCCGCCCCATCCCTTCTCTCTCTCCTCCCTTCCCTTCTTCTTTCCCGCGACAGAGAGGCAGAGGAGGCGCCGACCTCCGCGGTTGCCATCGCTCCGCCGCGCGAGAGGTGGAACCGGTGGCTGAGGCGGATGCCCCATGCCACACCGCGCCCGCATTTGGTCGCCAAGCTCGTCGGAACTGCCAGAGTCGAGTGATGGGTCGGCAGGGGCGGACGGCGGTGACGGCGTCGATGGAACCGCGCCGGTGGAGCTCCTCCACCGGAGCTGAGGACGGCGGCTTCGCGGGGTCCTGGGGTCGCCAAGAACGTGGACGAAGAGGAGGGGGAGGGCCACATGGCCGAAACCAGCAGAGGGGATCAGCGGCGGCGCCATGGCCATTGGAGAGCAGAGAGCTCCAGGAGCTCGAGAGGGAGGGGCTGGGCTCGATGGTGAGGGGGGAAGAGCTCGGGGGTGCTATTTATAGCAGCGGGGAGAGGCTCTCGCGACGGTGGCTGAAGCTCCGAGACGGCGACGTCGCGATCGCGTCGCAACATGACGTCGGGGCCGGCCACAGGCTAGGAGACGAGGGGGAGAGGTTCTAGACGGCACACGCGTGCGATGTAGAGCTCGTCGGCGCTCCCGGACGAGCCGGAGCTGGTCAGAGGTGACCTCCCGAAGGATCCAGTGCACAGTGCTCCGGTTTGGCACGCTCTGCCCATGGTCACCGCGTGGCCACGGCAGTGCCACGCTCCACTCACTGCCAAAGGGTGTCTAGGGTGTTCTCCACGCATCACTGAGTTGACCTATGCGTCTGGAAGACACGGGAGAGCACTGGTGTGACTGAACCAAGGTCAAACAGTTTCCAACAGCAAACCGTTTGTCATGTGGTGTGGCCACCACAATGCTCTTCTTGGCCTGATCCTGGGCAGAGATTAGCCATCTACTAAGGTGACTATCTTCACCAAAAATGAGAGCAAATGGGCAAGGATATCTGGCACTTCCTTTGCAACTTGGCATACTGGCCAGAAATGAAAATGATGATGCTGGGGTCAAATGTCTAGATGAAAATGGCCCAAATTTGGTGGAGACCAATAATTTAGGCATATGGAGGCACTGTAAAAATTTCATACCATTTGCATAAGTAAAAATGGTACTTCCTTCACAGTGCTTTGATCTGGACAGAAACTTGGTAAATTTACTGAGGGGGATTGGCCAGATGAAATGGGCTAGCTTTTGGTGTACCAGGGTAATATATCATAATGAATCACCCTGCAAAATTTCAGCCCAATGAGATCAAGGAATCAAGCACTTCCTTTGCAAATAGGAAATCTGGACAGAATTTGCAAAGGGGTGTTGTGCTCAAATTTTGAATTGTGGAACTTGATATTTTGATGGAAATGGTGAAGATATGGGTTGGGATAGGTCCATAAATTATTTGGGATTTTTCCTAGCTACCAAAATGGTAGTTCCTATGGAAAGGCCCCAAATTGAAATATTGGCTTTAAATGGGAAAATGCAATTTCCACTATTTAATTATGGCCAATATTTTTATGAGAGCTCAATATGATCACAAATAATATCTCCACAAGTTTTCATGAACTTTGGAGATGGATAGATATTTTCCTGGATTTAATTCCTCAGAAAGGCAAAATAAAAGGAATTAATTCTAGATGAGAAATATTGCATATGACTTGGCAATATTTTTGCACATCTAGGGTGTGTGAGTGAAGGAGGATCTCTGGAAATTTTGGGGGGGATTAACAGAGCAAGGAAAATGATAGCTCCTTTGTAAACACAAAGGCAGGATTTCCAGTTCCAATATTTCGGAACTAGGGTTTGAATGAGATTTAGGGTTTACTGACAAGGGCTTGGCTGGCACAAGAACCTGGGAAAGTTGTGGAGAGGCTGAGGATTGCCTGGATTCACCTGGTCATTCACCGGATTCCAGAGGAAAAATTTGGAAGAGAAAAGCTAGGAAGGAATAACAGCACAAAAATCGATAACCTAATTTTTGGGGTGTTACACCTACCCCCTGGGGCGCGCCCCTATGGTTTGTGGGCCCCTCGGGCACCGCCTTCTGTTGATTCCACTTCCCAAAATTCACATATATTCCAAAAAAAAATCTCCGTAAGTTTTTATCCCGTTTGGACTTCGTTTGATATGGATTTTCTGCGAAACAAAAAACATGCAACAAACAGGAACTGGCACTGGGCACTGGATCAATATGTTAGTCCCAAAAAGTAGTATAAAAAGTTGCCAAAAGTATATGAAAGTTGTAGAATATTGGCATGAAACAATCAAAAATTATAGATACGACGGAGACGTATCAGCATCCCCAAGCTTAATTCCTGCTCGTCCTCGAGTAGGTAAATGATAAAAAAGATAATTTTTGATGTGGAATGCTACCTAGCATAATCTTGATCATATAATCTAATCATGGCATGAATATTAAGACACGAGTGATTCAAAGCAATAGTCTATCATTTGACATTAAGAAAATAATACTTCAAGCATACTAATAAAGCAATCATGTCTTCTCAAAATAACATGGCCAAAGAAAGTTATCCCTACAAAATCATATAGTCTGGCTATACTCCATCTTCATCACACAAAGTATTAAATCATGCACAACCCCGGTTTTAGCCAAGCAATTGTTTCATACTCTAGTATTCTCAAACTTTTTCAACTTGCACGCAATACATGAGCGTGAGCCATGGATATAGCACTATAGGTAGAATAGAATATGGTGGTTGTGGAGAAGACAAAAAGAAAGAGATAGTCTCACATCAACTAGGCGTATCAACGGGCTATGGAGATGCCCATCAATAGAATCAATGTGAGTGAGTAGGGATTGCCATGCAACAGATGCACTAGAGCTATAAGTGTATGAAAGCTCAAAAAGAAACAAAGTGGGTGTGCATCCAACTTGCTTGCTCACGAAGACCTAGGGCAATTTGAGGAAGCCCATCATTGGAATATACAAGCCAAGTTCTATAATGAAAAATTCCCACTAGTATATGAAAGTGACAATATAGGAGACTCTCTATCATGAAGATCATGGTGCTACTTTGAAGCACAAGTGTGGAAAAAGGAATAGTAGCATTGCCCCTTCTCTCTTTTCTCTCATTTTTTTGTGTTTTTTTGGTGGGCTTCTTTGGCCTCTTTTTTTTTATTTGGGCTTCTTTGGCCTCTTTTATTTATTTGTAAAGTCCGGAGACTCATCCCAAATTGTGAGGGAATCATAGCTTCCATCATCCTTTCCTCACATGGGACAATGCTCTAATAATGATGATCATCACACTTTTATTTACTTACAACTCAAGAATTACAACTCGATACTAGAACAAAATATGACTCTATATGAATGCCTCCGTCAGTGTACCGGGATGTTCAATGATCTAGCGTAGCAATGACATCAAAAAACGAACAAGCCATGAAAACATCATGCTAGTTATCTTACGATCATGCAAAGCAATATGACAATGATGGTGCGTGTCATAATAAACGGAACAGTGGAAGTTGCATGGTAATATATCTCGGAATGGCTATGGAAATGCCATAATATGTAGGTATGGTGGCTGTTTGAGGAAGGTGGGTTTAATGCACCGGCGAAAGTTGCGCGGTACTAGAGAGGTTAGCAAAGGTGGAAGGGTGAGAGTGCGTATAATCCATGGACTCAACATTAGTCATAAAGAACTCACATACTTATTTTAAAAATTTATTAGTCATCGAAACAAGGTATTACACGCATGCTCCTAGGGGAAGGGTTGGTAGGAGTTAACCATCGCGCGATCCCGACCTCCACACAAAGGATGACAATCAATAAATAAATCATGCTCCGACTTCTTCACATAACGGTTCACCATACGTGCATGCTACGGGAATCACAAACTTTAACACAAATATTTCTACCAATCCACAATTACTCACTAGCATGACTCTAATATCACCATCTTTATATCGCAAAACTATTGCAAGGAATCAAACATATCATATTCAGGCCTTCTTTGATTCATAGGATAGGAAAAATGGAGGAATAGGAAAAATGGAGGATTGGCATGCCCTGTCCACTTGAATCCTATGGGAATGGAAAACACAGGATTTGGCACAAGTGGGTGTTTGATGGGAGCATAGGAAAAACATAGGAACTCAGGGCATTATAATATTACTATTTTGAAGGGTGTGCATTCAAACAAGTAGCCGTTGGTCACTGAGCTAGCCGTTAGGCTGCAGCAGTACATATACAAGCTCTGCACTTCATACAGCTCTAAGAACAAGTTTCGATTCATATGCACCAAAACGTTACATGCAAGTCTTTGCTATTGCTAAAGTTTTCCTCGTACTTACTGGACCGTCTCTGAAATCTGAGGTTAGTTCTTCTCATGTACATGTTCCCTTTGCTGTACTTGCTTGGTTGTCTGGAGTTAGTTCTTCTCCTGTACATGCCCCCTTTGCTGCTGGCCATCCGAAATCTAGAAATTCGACAGCGCCATGGTTGTTTTAGTGCCCTGGGTACAATTTTCATCCCACCCGGCCACCCAAAATCATCATGTCACCAACAACCATCACCATCAGAAGCCATATTCTTTTTTAGTTTCTGCATTCTGTAATTTATTCAAACATATACATAGAGGTAAAATGCAAGGAATGAAGTATCACATCAGTTGTCCTAATATCATCACCCAGTTCAATGATCTGCACTGAGCTGTATCAGTTATCTGCCAAAAAAAAATTCCAGAGTATGACCAAGTGACTAGCATGCCAGAATTAGGCCTTGTTGATCGACCAATAAATTTACTAGTAGAAGTCTTAACTAGACAAATTAAGTAGTTTACATTTAAACTTGTAAAGTCATGATGTAACTCAGTAATTTTCCACAGGCTTGTTTTCATAGCGTCCAATGGATCCGAGCTACTATCGTAGATCAAAAAGTGAGGATGAGTTTGCTCTTTTTGTTCTTCCTACTTTAGGAGAACACTCCTCGAGAAGACCTATGCACACTTCAATACTCACAGGTGCACGGCGTGTAAATGAAATTTTAAATGGACATGAAGACCTATGCAAAAGGCACTTCAGAATGGAGACTGATATATTTCAAGCTTTGGTTCACAAATTGCACGAGAATGATCGCCTTGTTGATGGAAGAGATGTCTCAGTAGAAGAAGAAGTTGCTATATTTTTGTATGCATTATCTAAGAATGCAACAAATGATACTTTGGCAGATTGGTTTCAGCATAGTGGACAAACAATCAGTTACTATTTTGGAGAAGTGCTCAGTGCAATTACTGAACTCTATTCTGTATACATACGTCCACCTTCCCTACACCCGCATCCAATCTTGAGTAAAGAAAAGTTCTACCCTTTCTTTATGGTATGTATAAATGCTTATGATTCTAGTAACATAATTTCAAAATTTTACAGAGAAGATTATATGGCTTATGTACTTGTATTTATGCAGGATTGCATCGGCGCTATAGATGGTACACATATTCCATTGAAACTATCTCCTCATGAGCAAGAACCATATCGCAATAGGAAGCAAACATTGTCACAAAATGTTATGGTAGCATGTGATTTTGATCTGAAGTTTGTGCATGTGCATGCTAGTTGGGAGGGATCGGCTTCAGATGCAAGAGTCCTACAAGATGCACTTAACCATGGTTTTCAAGTACCCCCCGGAAAAATTTACCTTGTAGATGCTGGTTATGCAAACACACCACAATTTTTGGCTCCATATCGTGGTACTAGGTACCACTTACAAGAACAAGGAAGAGCTTGCCAAAGGCCAAGAAATTACAAGGAATTATTCAACCTACGACATGCACAACTCCGAAATCATATCGAGAGGATTATTGGTATACTAAAAATGAGATTTCCGATATTGAGAGTGGCTTCACATTACTCGGTTACCAAAAAAATTGACATATCGGTTGCTAGTTGTGTGCTGCACAATTTCATACGTTTGCATGGTGGAGATTTATCTTGGCCTGAGAATACTACTGTGGAGATTGATCAAGAACAATTTGTTGATGTGCCAAGTGGAGACCACAACTATCATAATGATATACATGCTTTTAATTACTCTAGAGAAGCTGGGAATCAAAAACGAGATTATATAGCACAGCAAATGTGGGCACAGTATGTATCACGAAGATCTCAGAATATGTAATATTTTATCCAAGTTCTGCTACCATTCATGTACTTGAAATATGACATGCAAGTTGTAATACCATTCTTGGACTTCAGATTTGCAATAGTACTACAAATTTTCATGCATGCCTAACCAAAAGCCTCTCAACATAACTACCAAAATATACTCAACCATCATGGTCAGTTCTATGACCAATTGAACTAAACATAAATATATGACACCTACAGACCAAAAGCTTCCCTAAAATAGAACCTATGATCTCAGTGGATCACCACAATGGCTAAGTTTGATGGGTTGTTTGGGCACGCGCAATCTCTCTTTTAAGCCAAGCCAGCCGTAGTTCATTAGTAGAGTATGACAAGAAAACTTCCCTGTTCTCCTTGCATTTGAAGATATCTGATGCCATCAACATATCTCCTAGTTGTAAACCTTCCAACCCTTCAATTGCTGTGATGCACTTGTTGATGGTGTAGGGGTCCTCTAGCTTCTTCTCCTCAATTGCAGCAAATCG
Organism: Elymus sibiricus; assembly: GCA_039707655.1. NCBI lineage: Eukaryota > Viridiplantae > Streptophyta > Magnoliopsida > Poales > Poaceae > Elymus > Elymus sibiricus. The sequence continues at coordinate 472,027,597 of CM077675.1, read as the reverse complement.
ATCAATTTCTTCCTTCTTCAGTTTTAGATACTTTTCATCGAAGTCATCATCAGCACCACGTTTCTATTTTTTCCCACGCCTAGTGTCATGTTTCTCCATTTGTGTAGATCTTGGCAGGGCTTGCACATGCTGAATAGGTGTAGATAAGTGCGGGGGAGAATCCAAATTGAACTCCTCAAGTTTTTCATCTAAAGTAAACTGCATATCTGACTCACCGGCAGCCGGCATGGTAGGTGATGGTGATTGATACAGATCAGTCACTTGTGTCGACTGTGATGAGGTAACTGGTGCATGCTTCCTCTTCCTAGTATAATGGTCCAAGCCTTGACAAGTTCTCCCTTCAGCATAACAACCTAGAGAATAGTTCCAGAAATTTGTTTAGAACAATTCAACCTTATATGCAAAGTGTAGACAGCAAGAAAAATAAGCTACAATGTAAATGGCAATAGTATGTTAGTCACCTTCATAGAGTGGAGCTAATTCTTCATAAAGGGGAATGACCTTTCTTTCCATTGCAGGACATCCTTGCTGTTCTTACGAGCAGCAAAGCTTGCCCAAACATTATCTGGTGCGTCAACCATTTTTCTGTCCTTATCCCATCCAAAGCCACTTTGATCCAACAATTCTTTAACACTTCGATAGTCTCTCTTCAGATCTTGCTCCTTTTGTTTGACTTGGTTGAGAGTACATGATTGATCAAACCTTTGATTTAGTCGAGAAACAATATTTGTCCATGCCTCCTTACTCCAAGCATTATGTGTTCGAAAACCAGGCACATCGTGATCTTTTAGGAGTCTAACAAGGAACAACTTCATTTGGTGACTCCATTGGGCTCGAGTATTAACTTTTGTGTGTCCTAAATATTTAACATAGGTGGACCAATTTAGTTTCTAAACCAATAACACATCACAACTATTCTTTTTATAACAGTAACACATAACAACTTAATAAAGTTGCACAACTGAGTTTATCAAAGTCATTGAAACATCAGATCATACCTATTTCTGGATGAAGACTTGCAGTCCCACCATCAAGTTCAAGATCAATTGCCCCATTGGATTGCAGATGATGGCCTTGTCGCTCTGACAGGCACCATCGATCAGCCATTTGGGGACTCCATTTGATTCGAGTATTACCTTTTGTGACTCCTAAATATTCAACATAGGTGGACAAATTTAGTTTCTAAATCAATAACACATCACAACTAAATAAAATTGCACATCTGAGTTTATCAAAGTCATTCAAACATCAGAGCATACCTATTTCTGGATGAAGACTTGCAGTCCCACCATCAAGTTCAAGATCAATTGCACCATTGGATTGCAAATGATGGCCTTGTTGCTCTGATAGGCACCATTGATCAGCTACCTACATGCATCAGACTGTTAATTAGCAGACATTCTGTTAGCACATATGCAAGGGCGCACATGAAAAAATTACCACGTTCCCATATGTGATGATCCAATAGCTATGAACAAAATGGGCTCATGTTGCGCATATAGTGCCAACGAACCAGAGGAAAAGTAGCAATATGGGTACCATCAGGACGTGGTCACACAAGTCAGTTGCGAAATAAACGGGCCAGACATTAGCCAGTACATAGTGAATTGAGAATTTACTCAAATCTGAGAATATTTTTTTTGACCTAATAGCTGCAAAGAAAATCCCCAAATTCTGAAATAATAAAAGCTCGTCTAAAAAAATTGGAGAGAATCTACAGCAGGTTGCAAGCCAACACTAAACAAATCAATCTAATCTATGTGTATAATAGCTGCAAATCATGGATACTCATGGGAAGCAAAGGAGGACCGGATCTGGATTTTGGAGTTGCCACCAACGTACCTTGTTGCTAGACATCCAGGACGGATGGGAAGAAGGCCGGGCGGCCGGCCGAGGAGCTGGGCAGAAGGCCGGGTGGTCGGCCGGCCGAGGAGCTTGGCAGAAGGCCGGGCGGCCGGCCGAGGAGCTGGGCAGAAGGCCGGGTGGCCGGCCGGCCATGGCGGCGCAGCACGACCAGGTCGATGCGAAAGGGATTGGGGAAGCGGTGCTCTCTTTTTTTTTGTCTGGGTGTTGTGAGAAGTTTCCCAAGTTTATTTACCGCGAAAACTGGAGCGCGCAGGTGAGCGAGCGGCGCGCGCGCGCGCTTTTTTCCCACCAGGATTCTTTCCGAGAGCTCCGACCTCTTGGAAACTTTCCTGTGAAATAGAGAAGGAAAAGTTCCACAGGATTGATTCCCAAGGTTTCTATTCCTGTAAATCAAACGACCGCCGGAGGAAAAAATCCATAGGATTACAATCCAATGAAAATCCTACAAAACTCCTGTTAACTCTCTAAATAGATATAAGTGAAGCATGAGAGTTTAATTCTTTCTACAAAAGATATGCCCACGCTCTAACAAATATAAGTGAAGCAAAAGAGCATTCTACAAATGGCGGTTTTCTATGTGTAGAGAAACAGGCAATCCAAACTTCAAATGATATAAGTGAAGCACATGAAGCATTCTATAAAGCCATGCTCAAAAGATATAAGTGAGGTGCAAAGAGCCTTCTATAAATCAACCAAGGACTTTCTCATACCAGCATGGTGCATTATTAAAAGAAAAAGAAAAAGCACACGACGCTCCAAGATTTACGCATATCATGTGACGAATAAAAATATAGCTCCAAGTAAAATTACCGATGGTTGTTAGAAGAAAGAGGGGATGCCTTCCGGGGCATCCCCAAGCTTAGTTTCTTAGGAGTCCTTGAATGTTACCTTGGGGTGCCTCGGTCATCCCCAACCTTAGTCTCTTTCCACTCCTTATTCCTTCATCCATCGCGATCTCACCCAAAACTTGAAAACTTCAATCACACAAAACTTAACAAAACCCTCATGAGATCCGTTAGTATAATAAAGCAAATTACCACTTTAAGTACTGTTGCAAACCCATTCACATTTTATTTTTGCATTGTAGCTACTGTATTATAACTTCTTTATGGCTTATACCACCGATAAAATCGATAGTTTCATCAAAACTAGCAACACAATGCATCAAAAACAGAATCTGTCTTAAACAGGACAGTCTGTAGCAATCTGAACATTTACTATATTTATATAACTCCAAAAATTCTGAAAAATTAGGAAAAAATAAAAAATTTGCATAGCAGTACTGTGTAAAATTTCAGAAACTTTTGACATTCCAGTAAAAAATGTAAATTGACGCACTACAGCCAAAGTTTCTGTTTTTGCATTGCACACACCAAACAAGCAATCTAATCATCCTAAAGGCAAATCTTGGCACATTATTTTTATAATACAAGGGATTTATACAAGGGGATAATTTTTTTTGTTGAAAAGTTTCTGTAATTAAGATTCGCAAAGTTTCCATGGGCATGAACAAAGTTCAAGGAGCTCCCCCACTTCAACGGTGCTCGTCCTTCTTACTTTCACTTCTCTTTTTGAAAAAGTTTTAGGTTCCCCTCTTTATTTTTATTTTTTTGAACTATATAAAAGCACACAACAGAATAAAATGACTCTCTAAAACTTCCGGGTTGTCTCCCTGGCAGCGCTTTCTTTAAAGCCATTAAGCTAGGCATAAAGTGCTCAAGTAATGGATCCACCCGGATCCCAAGGTATATCAAAGCCAATTTTAATTAACAATTATTTGTAATTTAGTAGTGAGCACAAAGTAACATATATCATGCAACAACGAAGTCTAACTCTCTTCCTATGCATCGGCATGTCATAAAAGAACAATTCATGCACACAAAGTAAAGGCCAATGCATAGTATAAACAGTTTCTTGCAATTTTATCGTATTGGAAACATAGAGAGACGGAGATGTAGTTCCTCTCTCATAATAATTGCAAGTAGGAGCAACAAGCACATGCATATTATATTTATCAAAATTATCATGTGCAATAGTAGAACGCAACCCATCAATATAATCCTTAATAAGCGCAAACTTCTCCGATATAGTGTAGTTGGGAGAATTCAAAACGATAATAGGACTATCATGCGTGGGTGCAATAGCAACAATTTCATTCTTAACATAAGAAACTCTAGCAAGTTCATCTCCATAAGCATAATTCATATTGGCATCATGGCCACAAGCATAACAAGCATCAATTTCATCAAAAAGGGATATTTCAAACGAATCCAAGGGATCATAGCAATCATCATAGCATTCATCCTTCGGTAAGCACGAAGGGAAATTAAACAATGTATGAGTTGAAGAGTTACTCTCATTAGAAGGTGGGCATGGGTAGCTAGTTCGCTCTTCCTCCTTTTGTTCTTCGCTCTCCTCGTCATCTTTTTCATCAAATGAGCTCACAATGTCATCATTTTCTTCTTCCATAGTTTCCTGCAAAATATTAGTCTCCTCTTGGACAGCGGAGGAGTCCTCAATATATGGCTTAACATAAGCATTATAAGCATAGTTTTCAGAGCAATATTTAAGTATGCAAAACTTTCAGATTTGTAAAGAGTAGCATCATACTTTACAATCAAAGAAGCAATTTCATAGGCACCCTTAAAAGCAACAAATTCTTCAATTTGCTCAATATCATAGTAATTATAAACACCCTTGGCATAAGAAGATACGATTCCACTATCCTTAAACTCACATTGATAGGGAAGTTGTTTTTTAGGGTCTTCAGAACAACAAGTAAAATCATAAATTTCGGATAAATTCCAAGCATAGCATTGCAAAGTATTAATATGATGCCATAAGAGTTTCCCTTTTTGAGATAAGCGGTGTCGCACATAATAAGCATGCTCATTTAATGATTTGCCCTCAACTAAGCTAGTTAGGGTTTCAGCACGAGCACAAACGGATCGAAGATGATCCAAGTAAAAAGCTTCAACAGTGTGATAGATTTTGGGTGGTTCTTCAACCATTGGTGTAGTAGGTTCAACTAATTTTTTTGGTATTTCGTGTTCCATATCCATAACTAAAGATAGAGAACAACTTAGAACAGCAAATAAAATCTACTTAGTGATAAAGCAAACAAGCACCCACGAGAATATTCACCCCACGCTATAGCTCCCCGGCAACGGCGCCAGAAAAAGGTCTTGATAACCCACAAGTGTAGGGGATCATTTGTAGCCTCTTTCGATATGTAGGAGTGTCGAACCCAACGAGGAGCTAAAGGTAGAACAAATATTCCCTCAAGTTCTATCGACCACCGATACAACTCTACGCATGCTTAACGTTCACTTTATGTAGAACAAGTATGAAACTAGAAGTACTTTGTAGGTGTTGTGGGATAGGTTTGCAAGATAATAAAGAACACGTAAATAAAAACTAGGGGCTGTTTAGATAAAGTAACAATTAAGTTAGTTTAACGAGTGTGGAAAAGTGGTGGTAGGAGTTGCGGAATTGTCCCTAAGCAATTGACTACTTTACTAGACCGATAGCAAGTTTTATGTGGGAGAGGCCACTGCTAGCATGTCATCCCTTACTTGGAATTCTATGCACTTATGATTGGAACTATTAGCAAGCATCCGCAACTACTAACATTCATTAAGGTAAAACCCAACCATAGCATTAAGATATATTGGTCCCCCTTCAATCCCGTATGCATCAATTTCTATGCTAGGCTGAAGCTGCTATCACCCTTGCCCTCCAATAAATAGTCCTATCAACATACAACTAACCCTATGGTGTGATCCACGCGCGCGCTCATATGATGGGCACCAAAGGACAGCAACATAACCACAAGCAAATTAAACCAATCATAGCATCACCGATAGGACAACAAAAATCTACTCACACATCATAGGATGGCAACACATCATTGGATAATAATATGAAGCATAAAGCACCATGTTCAAGTAGAGGGTACAGCGGGTTGCGGGAGAGTGGACCGCTGTAGATAGATGGGGGAAGGTGATGGAGGTGTTGGTGAAGATGACGGAGTTGTTGGAGTAGATCGCCGTCACACGATGGTTGCCCCAGCGGCGTTCCGGCGCCACCGGGAGAGAGGGGGAGAGAGCCCCCCTCCTTCTTCTTCTTCCTTGACCTCCCCCTAGATGGGAGGAGGGTTTCCCCTCTGGTCCTTGGCCTCCATGGCAGTGGAGGGGAGGGAGCCCCTCCGAGATTGGATCTCTCTTTGTTTCCTTCTGTTTCTGCCTTCCCAGATTCTGGCCTTTCATCCTTTCTTAAATTCCCGGAGATCCGTAACTCCGATTGGGCTGAAATTTTAACACGATTTTTATCGGGATATTAGCTTTCTTGCGGCGACAGAAGGGCACCAAACGCCTTACGGGGTGACCACAAGGGTCCAAGGTGCGCCCTACCCCCTGGGGCGCGCCCCTATGGCTTGTGGGCCCCTCGGGCACCGCCTTCTGTTGATTCCACTTCCCAAAATTCACATATATTCCAAAAAAATCTCCGTAAGTTTTTATCCCGTTTAGACTTCGTTTGATATGGATTTTCTGCGAAACAAAAAACATGCAACAAACAGGAACTGGCACTGGGCACTCGATCAATATGTTAGTCCCAAAAAGTAGTATAAAAAGTTGCCAAAAGTATATGAAAGTTGTAGAATATTGGCATGAAACAATCAAAAATTATAGATACGACGGAGACGTATCAGACGCATTGTCCCACATCCTCGCCACGCACATTGCGTCAGTCAGACGCCTTGCCATCGGCACTTTCCGTTCAAACTGCAAGGCCGAACCCAAGTTTCACGAGTGGTTCTTATCCCCCGCCCTAGATCAGCTCGAGGAGCTCAACTTTGATGATGGACATGGGCGCTCGTTGCCTCCGTCCGTCCTCCGCCTTGCGCCCACACTGCGCCACGCTATGTTCATGCGGTGCCTTTTCCCCAAGATTAATGCTGCGCACGCTCTTCATCTCCCTAAACTGAAGCACCTCGAGCTCATTGGCGTTAGCATCTCGAAGTCGAATTTGGAGCGCCTGCTCGGCGGCTGTACAACGCTCGAGTACCTTCGTCTTAAGATGATGTTTGGGTTCAGTAGCCTCCACATCGCTACGATGAATCTCCGTACGATTTATGTGCATGGATGGTGCCGTAACACGCTGTCAGTTGGGGAGTTTCATGATATGGTAATTGAGAATGCGCCTTTGCTAGAGAGATTGTTTGTACTTGATAAAGAAGGTCGAACAAGAATCAGGGTCAATGACGCACCGAAATTGACAATGTTGGTCTATTCGTGTGCTGAATTCTCCGAACTTGCTACAGCTGGATCCATACCCGTTCAGGTACAACAATCTTCTTCTCATTCTTATTATTGTACATCACATTTTATCTAGTTTTTGTTGATCTATGTTCGGCTGTCATCCAGAAAATGATTCCCACAAGCCTCGCATTGTCTCTGCGCACAGTGAAGATCTTGGTAGTACAATCTATCGGCCCCAATCTGGATGAAGTTGTTAAGTTCCTTATATGCTTTCCGTGCACGGAGAAGCTATACGTCGAGGTGATGTTCCTTTCCTGTTAATTGTTAACCACAACGAAGTTTAATTTGTTGGCACTTTTACCCATGATTACAATGCCAGATGTACTATACATTTTTTTGAGATGTTATTCCTGAACGATCGAAGATGGCATGTCAATCTATTAGTGTATTTTATACATCATGCAAATCAAAGACGCCTGTAGTGTTCAATACTGTATCTAAGCACTGATATGTTGTCTTCGTTTGCAGATACAAGTAGGACTTGGAGTGGAAAAAGTGGCGCAATATAACAATCCCATCGGATGCATTGAATTCCATCTCACGGAAATTACTTTGAACGAGTACCGAGGCACCAATCCAGAGATTCAATTTGCCAGTTTCTTCGTTCAGGAAGCAAGGGTGCTCAAGGTAATGAGGTTTGCACTATATTTAGTGCGCCACAAAGGATGGTTTACTGACCAGCGGAGGCGTCTACAGCAGAATGGAAAAGGCTCTGCAGAAGCTGATTTTCAGTTTGGAAGTTCATATGACAGATTATTCGGAAGCGATTCTATCGAGCCGATATATGACTTCTCGGTGGATGATCCCTTCGTAGAAATATTTCATTCCATGGATCCTGAAGATTGGATTTAATTTCTAATGTCAGTTTGTACCTTGTAATCTTTCAATTTGGGCCTTGTTATGCTGGAATTTGAACCTTGTAATATTGCTGCTATTTGTGATACAATATTTGAAATTGCATTGTGTTCTTTCTTGTTTATGCAATCATGTTCTTATAAGTACATATGTTGTTGTTCTGTAGGCACATCATTGATGTTGTGCAGACCGAGCAAATCACAGTACACACGGACTAAACTACGAAACCCGTCGGTGATGATTTCATCAATCCCTGACAATTGTATACCAGCACACGTTTTCCCACAACACACACAGGTTATTAGCACCAATCGTCTATGTTATTTATGGTATTCGCACACGATTCTCATTACTCACATGTTTGCTGCATATCGCACACATCTTGTTATGTTGAATCGTTTGTGTTCTGCTGTATCAGCGGACACAGTTTATCCAAGTGAACTGTATGCCGTACTTCGCACACGTATGTAGTTTTGCTAATCGTTTCTGTTATCTTTGCTAATCACAAACGGTTCATAAGAACTAACTGTCTGCCGTAGATCGCACACGCAACTACTTTCTGAATCATATTTGATGGATCCACCTTCGCACACAGTTCGTGCCATTAGCGACGGAGCTTGAACTATACCGTTTGTGATTCATGCATCGCACAAAGTTTTGTCGAAGGGTCTTTGATTGATGTGTCGTCTTTGGACCATTCTGTAGTAGTGCCACCACACATCAATATAATTCCTCTATAAATGGGAGAAAACCCATGTACATCACTTGTAAATTCTAGGAATTGAACTCGGGTGGTTATACTGCACAACCGCATGCCTAATCACTGAGCTAAGTCTCACTTTGCGAAAAGTGATACTATGATTAGTGGAATTGAACCAAAGTTCCAACGGGGGTATATAGTGGTGAAACTTAATTATCATGATCCTAGTTATCAAACGAATTTGATATGAAGCAAATGTGATTAGAAAAACAACATTGTTTTCATACGATCAAAAAAATGGAAGAACATTCCTCTATCAATCAATAAGAGAACAAAAATGACGTCCATGTGACCAACATGAAATATAAACCAGGCTAGTTCACAAAGGCCTAAAACAATAGTGGCCATTGCCGCATGCACCGCTGACAGAAAGGTATTGAAAATTAAGAAAACTACCGCTAATTTGTCGTGTTATTGAAAGAATATATACGAAACAACGTGTAACCCTTCGCCTCCTGATACGTCTCCAACGTATCTATAATTTTTGATTGTTCCATGCTATTATATTATCTGTTTTGGATGTTTTATATGCATTAATATGCTATTTTATATTAATTTTGGGACTAACCTATTAATCTAGTGCCTAGTGCCAGTTTCTGTTTTTTCCTTGTTTTTGAGTATTGCAGATAAGGAATATTAAACGGAGTCCAAACGGAATAAAATCTTCGGAATAATTTTTCTTGGACCTAACGAAACCTGCCAGACTTGGAGAGGGGGGTAGGAGAGCTGCCAGCTGGCGACAAGCCAGCAGGGCGCGGCCCCAGGGGGGGCGCGCCCCCCTGGCTTGTGGCCCACGGCTGGCCCTCCTAACCCTAATTCTTGCAATATAAATTCCCAAATATTCCCCCAATACCAAAAAGAGCAACGCAAATACTTTTCCACCGCCGGAAGCCTCTGTTCAAGTGAGATCCAATCTTGGAGCCTTTTCCGGTAATCTGCCGGAGGGGGATTCGATCACGGAGGGCATCTACATCAACTCCATTGCCCCTCCGATGATGCGTGAGTAGTTCACCACAGACCTTCGGGTCCATAGCTAGTAGCTAGATGGCTTCTTCTCTCTCTTTGTTCTTCAATACCATGTTCTTCATGATCTTCATGGGGATCTATCCGATGTAATACTTTTGTGCGGTGTGTTTGTCGAGATCCGATGAATTGTGGGTTTATGATCAGATTATCTATGAATATTATTTGAGTCTTTTCTGAATTCTTATATGCATGATTTCATATCTTTGCAAGTCTCTTCGAGTTATTGGTTTGGTTTGGCCAACTAGATTGGTAATTCTTGCAATGGGAGAAGTGCTTAGTTTTGGGTTCAATCTTGCGGTGTCCTCACCCAGTGACAAAGTAGGGGTAGCGAGGCACGTATTGTATTGTTGCCATCGAGGATAAAAAGATGGGGTTTTCATCATATTGCTTGAGTTTATCCCTCTACATCATGTCATCTTACCTAATGCGTTACTCTGTTCTTCATGAACTTAATACTATAGATGCAGGCAGGAGTCGGTCGATGTGTGGAGTAATAGTAGTAGATGCAGAATCGTTTCGGTCTACTTGACACGGACGTGATGCCTATATGCATAATCATTGCCTTGGATATCGTCATAACTATGCGCTTTTCTATCAATTGCTCGACAGTAATTTGTTCACCCACCGTGCTATTTTCCTTCAAGAGAGAAGCCTCTAGTGAAACCTATGGCCCCCGGGTCTATTTTCCATAATATATTTTCAGATCTATAAACCAAACATACCAAAAATACCTTGCTGCAATTTTATTTACTTTTCTTTTAGTTTTACTTTTGGCAATCATCTATATCTATCTCTATCAGATCTCATCCTTGCAAGTAACCATGAAGGGATTGACAACCCCTTTATAGCGTTGGGTGCAAGTGTTTGATTGTTTGTGTAGGTGCTAATATTGGTGCCTTGCTTGTTCCTCCGACTGGATTGATACCTTGGTTCTCAACAAACTGAGGGAAATACTTATCTACTTCGCTGCATCACCCTTTCCTCTTCAAGGGAAAACCAATGCAAGCTCAAGAGGTAGCAAGAAGGATTTCTGGCGCCGTTGCCGGTGTCGGTGTCAAATCCGGCATATCTCGTAGTAGGGGTCCTAAGCTAGGCGTCTTGGAGCGATGGTAACACGGACACAGGATTTTACCCAGGTTCGGGCTCTCTCGAAGAGATAATACCCTACGTCATGCTTTTGATTGTATTCATATGGGGTGTTGTACAGAGTACATGTATCTACCACGAGATTGTTCTAATGAATATATGATCATCTATCGACAAGCCTAGCCTCGGTTTATATATACACCGAGTCCTAGGGTTTAAGAGAGTCCTTGTCTTGGGCATCAAGTCTTGTGGAATCCTCCTTGTATACGGCATGGGCTGTCCGAACTAGCCCAATAGTGCACCACCATGGGGGTCCTCAGCCCGATCCACCTGGTCGGGAGACGACGTGGTGAGTACCCCCTAGTCCAAGACACCGTCAGTAGCCCCCTGAACCGGTCTTCAAGTTGGGGACGCTCCTCGGTTCTTCTGAACTGTTCTTCGTCTTCGGTCGTCGGTCTTGAAAACTGGTTCAACAAATCTTCCCATCTCCGATCTTGAGTATCGCCGAGGTGTATCCAAAGAGTTCATACGTCGGGTATCCGATGAGCCCCTTTAAGTTTTCGGCCTTTATCAATGCCTTGTTATTTTTACGCCACACCTCGGGTTCGAAGTGTTTCCCGTGCGGCGGTGTCGTCTCGCGTCCGAGCTCCGACGTCAAACTGCATCCGAGGTATCTTTTGCAGCCGAGCACCAACGCCGGAGTGCTTCCGAGCTCCAACGCTGGACTGTATCCGAAGAGTCTTTTTTACAGCCGAGCTCCAACCCCAGACTGCATCCGAGCTCTTGCGCCGGACTACATCCGAGGTGTCATAGATTACCTCGGTCTTGAAAAAGTTGAAGGGGTTCAACCGAGCTTAATGCCGGAAATGCCCTCTATGGAGCCAGCCACTTGCATCCGAGCTTTATGCCGGACTCCTTCCGAGGTGGTGCACCACCTCGGCCATGGGCTGATTTTTGTAAATTTAATTCCGATTTGTGCAATGTATTCTTTGCCGAGATATATAGCCAATATCCCTCAAGGTGTGTGTCCGTTGAATGTCCGGCATGCACCTGAAGGAAGACATAAAACCGCTGATCCCAGTAACCCCTGAGACTCAGGTCGATTCACAAAATCGGCCTGAGGATCAACTCCTAGCTCTGCAGCATACTCAGGAATAGAAACGCGGTGTAATATATTAGAGGAAATAGTGATCGGCAAGCGGGCCCTTGAGAGAGGGTCTTGAGAAGTTGCCATAATATATTAGCTTGATGCAGGATAGGTTCAGATGGTACCTATTGTTGTCCGAAGACACGTTTGCCCATAGCTCGGTCAAGCCGAACACTGAGCATTTTGAATTTTCTGCATTGAATAGGCAATGCAGTATTGAATAGGCAATGCAGTAACCCCCAAGCCACTGGTCGGGTGGCAACACCAGCTCAGGGGATCGATGTGCCCCTTTAATATTTGTAAATGATAAGAGCGAAGCCCAGTAGCCCCCGAGACTTAATGTGGGCACGGGTGGCCGAATTAAGGATCGATATCCGGAGTAAATTGACTTTAATCACAATTTATGTGTAATGATTCTATGTATCCAAGTACTTTACATCATTAATGCTCGGATCCGCATTGTACAAAACTTTGTCGACCGACCATCGGCTTCAACCTCCTCGGCCAGTGGCCGGGGAGTGTTTGTCCTACTTTATTAAGCCTTCACGAGGACAAAGATTTATGGCAAACAAGGCAATCCGGCCATACGGTTTTATAAACAAAGGTACAAAGATTTATGGCAAACAAGGCAATCCAAAGAAAATAGTCCCGCTATCGGTTCCCTTCTTTGGGTTCTCATGCTGACCATGATCATGAAACCTCATCTCCGATCAATGTGGGAGGAAAATATTGAGGATTTAGTTGGGGGAAAGTTCCCGAACTCTGTGGTCCATAATGAACCGAAATTTTCACTTCCATCGTTGCCGACCAATTATATCCTTTAAGATGGCTAGCTTTCGGCTTCACCCAGTCTGAGGTACTAACCCGGATGACCCGGTAGTAACAATCACAGAGGTGCTCCCTTTACCGCATAGCCGAACAATCGGGAACATAGGGGTAAGCACAGGAGCCAGGCAACCCAGCTTGGCCAAAATCTTAAGTCAAATTGATGCATATTTATGGCTTTATTACGATAATTATGGAAGGCAAATTCTCCATTGAGACTGTTTATAACCTGAAAGTGGCCCATCGTCAGCTTCCACCCCTTTGTAGATGCTACACAGGGTGTTTCCGTACTAACAATACAACCCTTAGCCGACGTTTCGGTGCCCGAAGGTGGTTGTGTTAGCGGAAACGAGGCAATCAGATATGCAGGCTTTATAACTTTCACTTAGTCATAGGAGTTTAAAGTTCGGGGCCAGTTACTAGCCCCCGGTTAGTGTTCGGCGTCGGCCGAGGTCAAACCAGTAATACTTCGGCCAATCTTATGAAAGGCCCGTCGTTTAACACGGGGTGACCTCTATCGATCTGTAGTTTGACACAGTCATCGGATCGCTGACCAGTTTACGCTCATTGTGACAGTCAGTTTTCGGCTTTCTCCACTGAGGCGCTTAACCATTCGACCTGGAAGCACAATCGCAGTGGTTCTCCCTTTGCACACCTAGCCGAACAAAGCGGAACATAGGAGGCAAGCACAGGAGCCGTGCAACCCAACTATTGACCGAAGTCACAATTCGAAACCGATGCATATAAAGCAATATCCAAGAAGTTTTTGCCTAGGACTCCATGAATTACCTTGGCTTTTGGTGGGTTCGGCTCTAGTTGCAGCCCCTGTTGATATTGCCGAATCTGTAATGGTGTCCGGCGTTGCACTGCGAGAGTTATGCTGGAAACACACAAATAGGTTAAAAGTGCCCTAGGCTTGGAAAACCAAAAAACTTCAGTAAAAACTTTACGCCCGAACTAAATCAAGCTTTTGGTGCCAATCCGAAATTGGCCTTAAAAATTTTTTTAGGCTTCTGTCGTGCTTTAACATGACACATCCGATCTCTAAACTTCAAATAGGTCAGCCTTCGGCTTCAACCTCCTTATCCCGAAGGCGGAGTGCTTCTCCGAGGCCAGTTTAGCGAACTAAACTCAAGCAGCTTTAGAGAGAAGCCAGGCTATCCGGCTATTGACCATACACTCGAGTCGAAAAAGGTGTTGTATAAAAAGACTTTGCAACGACTAAGAAGAGAAGATTTATTACAAAATGGCTCATATAAATTTAAAAGCCCCCAAGTGACTTGGGTAAAAGAATTTTATGTATAATGATTGTATGTAACGAAGTACTTATATCATATATGTGTTCGCCCGAACTTTAAACGCGTCTTAACCAACCGTCGGCTTCTCCCTCTTCGGCTAAGGGCTGAAAAGTGTTTTCGACTGCGCGATCCGAGGATATCGGAGGTGCTTCGAATAACCAGGCAATCAGGCCATTAGGCTATAACAAACAAAGCGCGCCCAGGGAACTTATGCTATATTACTATTCAACGTAAGAAGCATCTTCAAAGAAAATAGTTCCTCTAACGGTTCCTTTCTTTGGGTTCTCATGATTACCATGAGGGGTGTGCAATAGATTTATGTATGCTTGTCTTCCGTCGTGGCCGACCATAGTTGAAAACAGTAAGAGCGCTAGCTTTCGGCTTCACCCGTCTGAGGTACGAGTTCGGATGACCCGATCGTAACAATCGCAGAGGTGCTCCCTTTACTCCCTAGCCGAACAATCGGGAACGTAGGGGTAAGCACAGGAGCAAGGCAACCCAGCTTTGCGGAACACTTAAGTCGACATGGTGCATATAATGGCGTAAACACGAACAAGGAAGGGTGCGATACATTAATAATCATATGCAAGAGGAAAGGCTTCATAAAGGAACTCCCCAAGTAAACGGGGTATTTGAATTTGTTTGTAACAAACAAAGTTTTGCAAAGAAAGTTTTTCACAAACAACTTTTTGTCAAAAAAGTATAATGCTTGGTCGAACCGAACAAAATTTAAAACTGAAAGTTTTTTAGCATGGAAGCGACTTAGCTGGTTAAAGTGCTCGGCATTGATGATGCAGTTCGGACTTGAGGCAGGATGCAAGAGCGCATTGATCTCTGAAAAAACTAGTATGGGGCGTTGTCCTTGGCTTTGGCCAAGGTCCCAGCCCCCAAGCCGGCTCCGACGTGGTCGGGCGAGGAGTTCGGTTTGACGATGTGATGACATAATATTGCCGATGTGGCGAGCGCAGCCCCCAGTCAAGGTGCCGACACAATTCGGTCGACAGAGGCGAGGCGACGACGTCGGCGCGCCGAGGTGACCGCGTCACACAGTCGAAGTCAATTACCTGCGCACATAATATAGTGCAAGCCAAAAGTAATAACAAATAAAGGTAATGATAATATATATCTTAAAAAAAATCTTCTACTTAGTTAATTTAAGTGAAGCAAATAAGTAAAGGAATATGGCCTGGGCGCCGAGGTGCCTGAACGAAGAGTTCGGCTTGACGAAGTGGCGACGTTGTACGGTCGATGTGGCGAGATGAAGTCCTCGGTCCAGTTAACGTGGCAAAGCTGTGATCGGCGGACGCCAAAGTCTCATGCAGGTCGGCTGGTGACGCCGAAGTCTCATGCCAGCCGAGGTGTTGAAGCAGGTCGGCTGGTGACGCCGAAGTCTCAGGCCAGCCGAGGTGTGGAAGCTGGTCGGCTGGTGACGCCGAAGTCTTCGGAGCGGGTTGATGAGGAGATGACGAAGCCCCCAGTCTAGCCGAGGTGACGGAGCAGATCGGTAAGGTGACGCTAGAGCCCCATGTCAGCCGACGTATCGAAGCAGGTCGGCGTGGTGGACGTCAGCTTGAAAAAGTAACGGCGCGGTGATGCCGACGCAGGTCGGAATTTTTGACGAGGTCAATGTTGGCTTGATGAAGCAACGGAGCGCCCGACCCGTACAACCCGCGGATGACGAGGTTCGCTTGATGATTATTTGGCCCTCGCGATGCCGAACTCTTGGTCGGATGACCGAGATGATGAGAAAATTTCCTTCAAAAAGGACGTCCGACAACCCGTTCATGAAAAAGATGAACTCGGGTCGGATTCGTTTTCGCGCAGAAAATAGATCCAAAATTCGTTGTACTAATCGGATGTTTCCCGGAGTTTGGACGGTCGGATCGAGCTAAAATTTTGAGGGGTCATCGGTATAGGAATTCCGCAGCCGATGAATGGTGGGATTTTCCAACGGATGTCCGAGCTAGACGCTGGACTCCTCGCCCTAAACTTGTCCAGATTCTCGTCCAGATTCGACAGGGCCCCGGTATATTGTAGATCTCCGGAGATTCCTCCACCGGAATGCGACGAAATTTTGCAGGGTTGTTCTAGACTCAATTCCGCACAATTCCACCGAAGCAATCGTCAAAACGACACTCGAGGAGACGGGGACGACGAACACGAATCCGCTGTCCAGAAAAACTGCATGATCGCGCGAGGGCAATGTTGACGTTGAGCCCCCGAGCATCATGGAGGATTCTTCCATGATCTTGGTTGAGATTGGAGTTGATGTTGATGAAGACACCCGTCTGATCTAGATGATCCGACGTGGCGCGCAGTCCCCGGCCTAGCCGAGGTGACCAGTCAAGCCGGCGACGAAGATGCCGACGTTGACGATGTAGCTCGGTTCCGACGCGTAGATCGCGATGGAGCCGATCTGAATTCCCATCGCACCGTGGCGACTACCCAGCAGGCTCTCAATGAAAGCACCAATGTCGGTGTCAAATCCGGCATATCTCGTAGTAGGGGTCCTAAGCTAGGCGTCTTGGAGCGATGGTAACACGGACACAGGATTTTACCCAGGTTCGGGCTCTCTCGAAGAGATAATACCCTACGTCCTGCTTTTGATTGTATTCATATGGGGTGTTGTACAGAGTACATGTATCTACCACGAGATTGTTCTTATGAATATATGGTCATCTATCGACCAGCCTAGCCTCGGTTTATATATGCACCGAGTCCTAGGGTTTAAGAGAGTCCTTGTCTTGGGCATCAAGTCTTGTGGAATCCTCCTTGTATACGGCATGGGCTGTCCGAACTGGCCCAATAGTGCACCACCATGGGGGTCCTCAGCCCGAGCCACCTGGTCGGGAGACGACGTGGTGAGTACCCCCTAGTCCAGGACACCGTCAGCCGGGGAGGATACACATCAAGCCTACCAAGTAACAATCACAAACTAAAAAGATTTGCCTCTCGTTTTCCTCTCCCCCACTTCTAAAACGATTTTCAGAAAAAACCAAAAAGATTTGCCTTTTTATTCGCCCTTCTTCCGTTCGTCTTCGTGTTTGCTTTTTGTTTGCTTGTGTGCTAGATCGATTCGTTGCCACCATGTCTGAATCTGGGAAGGTTATCATTGAAAATTTTGAGGGTATTGCTAGTACAAATTTTGAGAAAAAAATTGGATCTAGCTCTCTAGATCATGAAACTGAACCCCCTCCTAATTATAGAGCTAAAACTTTTCAAGTGGGAGACGGTGATATTATTGGGAAGAGTGTTATTCAAGAGTTCTTTGATTGTACGGGAGTAATGCCTATGAATAAGAGATCTATTCTTCTTAGCACAAATTGTTATGCGGATGCTATTGTCATGCTCGTTGAAAAATTGGAGAGAAAATTTGTGCACATCCATCCTGCTTTACAAAAGGTGTTCTATGAACTTCCCAACATTAATCATCCTAAAGCTAAAAAGATTGCTACTATCATCCTTATGCGAGAATTTGATTTTATTGTACAAGAAGCTAGGGAGATTTTTGCTTTCTATAATAAAGATGTTGAACACCCTCCAATTGAAGAAATTCTCCATGATAAAGAAACTTTGCGTAGTCTGGAATCTAGAGACTATCAATCGGATAGTGAAAATCTTAGGAGGAGAGTTCCCTACGCGGAAATCACTCAAACCTTGTATCTTGAGGCTTATGATGAATTTGATTGGATAACAAGGGGAATTTTCGTAGGGTATAAGGATGATTGGTTGGAAAAGATGGCTAGGGAACCCGTTAGAAACAAGATACGTGTTTTTATTGATGATATTTATGGTGATGATCCTGATTACGGGTTTATGAATGTTAAAATTACTAGTCAAAGTCCTTTTCATTAATTAAGTTCATCTACTAGAAGAGAAATAAAGGAAAGGATAGATCTATTTAGAAAATCTTTTGATGGTTTAATCAAGTATGGATTGCATACCAAAGATGACAATACCTAGATCTATTGCGTTATGCCTAGCTAGGGGCGTTAAACAATAGCGCTTGTTGGGAGGCAACCCAATTTTATTTTTGTTTCCTGTTTTTTGTTTCTGTTCTTGAGTGTTTCACACAATATTACCTCTATAGTAATTGTGTTTCATTGTTTTAATTAGTGTTTGTGCCAAGTAAGACCTTTGGGATGGTTTACGGTGATTGTTGATTTGGTTTTGCTAAAAAACAGAAACTTTTGTGCTCAGTCCAGGATTTTTATAAATTCACCAGAATGTCGAAAGGATCTGAATTTTTTACACAAGATTGATATACAAATTTCCCAGATTTTCATAATTTTACAGAATTTTTAGAGTTACAGAAGTATTCGAAGTCTACAGATTGCTACAGACTATTCTGTTTTTGACAGATTCTGTTTTCTTTGTGTTGTTTGCTTATTTTGATGTATCTATGGGTTGTATCGGGGGGTATGAACCATGGAGAATTTGGAATACAGTAGATATTACACCAATATAAATAAAGAATGAGTTCACAACAGTACCAAAAGTGGTGATTTATTTTTCTAATACTAACGGATCTCACGAGTTTTCTGTTCAGTTTTGCGTTGTGAAGTTTTCAAGTTTTGGGTAAAGATTTGATGGACTATGGAATAAGGAGTGGCAAGAGCCTAAGCTTGGGGATGCCCAAGGCACCCCAAGTCATATTCAAGGATGCCAAAGAGCCTAAGCTTGGGGAAGCCCTGGAAGGCATCCCCTCTTTTGTCTTCAATCCATCGGTAAATTTACTTGAGGCTATATTTTTATTCACCACATGATATGTGTTTTGCTTGGAGCGTCTTGTATGATATGAGTCTTTGCTTTCTAGTTTGCCACAATCATCCTTGCTGCACACATCTTTTTGAGAGAGACCCGCATTAATCGTGAATTTATTAGAATACTCTTTGTGCTTCACTTATATCTTTTGAGCTAGGCAATGTTGCTATAGTGCTTCACTTATATCTTTTTAGAGCGCGGTAGTGTTTTATTTTATAGAAATAATTGAACTCTCGTACCTCACTTATATTATTTTGAGAGTCTCTAAACAGCATGGTAATTGGTTTAGGTTGTGAATTTAGTCCTAATATAATAGGCATCCAAGAGGGATATAATAAAAATTTTCATATTAAGTGCATTGAATACTATGAAAAGTTCGATTCCTTGCATAAAGTTTTGAGATATAGAGATGGTGATATTAGAGTCATGCTAGTGAGTAATTGTGGATTAGTAAGAATAATTGTGTTAAGGTTTGTGATTCCCGTAGCATGCACGTATGGTGAACCGTTATGTAATGAAGTCGGAGCATGATTTGTTTAATGATTGGCATCCTTTGTGTGAGTGTCGGGAGCGCGCGATGGTTAACTCCTACCAACCTCTCCCCTAGGAGCATGCGTCTAATACTTTGCTTCGATAGCTAATAGGCTTTTGTAATAAGTATGTGAGTTCTTTATGACTAATGTGAGTCCATGGATTATACGCACTCTCACCCTTCCACCATTGCTAGCCTCTCTAGTACCGCGCAACTTTCGCCGGTGCATCATACCCACCATATATCCTTCCTCAAAACAGCCACCATACTCACCATATATCCTTCCTCAAAACAGCCACCATACCTACCTATTATGGCATTTTCATAGCCATTCCGAGATATATTTCCTTGCAACTTCCACTGTTCCGTTTGTTATGACACGCACCACCATTTTCATATTGCTTTAGTGTCATATTTTGTTCCAAGTATCGAGTTGTAATTTTTGAGTTGTAAGTAAATAAAAGTGTGATGATCATCATTATAGAGCATTGTCCCATGTGAGGAAAGGATGATGGAAGCTATGATTCCCTCACAAGTTGGGATGAGTCTCCGAACTTTACAAATAAAAGAGGCCATTGAAGCCCATACAAAAAAAGAGGCCGAAGATGCCCACCAAAAAAATGAGAGAAAAGAGAGAAGGGACAATGCTACTATCCTTTTTCCACACTTGTGCTTCAAAATAGAACCATGATCTTCATGATAGAGAGTCTCCTATTTTGTCACTTTCATATACTAGTGGGAATTTTTCGTTATATAACTTGGCTTGTATATTCCAATGATGGGCTTCCTCAAATTACCCTAGGTCTTCATGAGCAAGCGAGTTGGATGCACACCCACTTAGTTTCTTTTCGAGCTTTCATACACTTATAGCTCTAGTGCATCTGTTGCATGGCAATCCCTACTCACTCACATTGATATCTATTGATGGGCATCTCCATAGCCCGTTGATACGCCTAGTTGATGTGAGACTATCTTCTCCTTTTTCCTTGCAACCTCCACCATATTCTATTCCACCTATATTGCTATATCCATGGCTCACGCTCATGTATTGCGTGAAAGTTGAAAAGGTTTGAGAACATAAAAGGTGTGAAACAATTGCTTGACTTGTCATCGGGGGTGTGCATGATTTAAATACTTTGTATGGGGAAGATGGAGCATAGCCAGACTATATGATATTGTAGGGATAACTTTCTTTAGCCATGTTATTTTGAAAGGACATGATTATTTATTAGTATGCTTGAAGTATTGCTGTTTTTTGTGTCAATATTAAGCTTTTGTTTTGAATCTTATGGATCTGAACATTCATGCCACAATAAAGGATATTACATGGATAAATATGTTAGGTAGCATTCCACATCAAAAATTCTGTTTTTATCATTTACCTACTCGAGGACGAGCAGGAATTAAGCTTGGGGATGCTTGATACGTCTCCAACGTATCTATAATTTTTGATTGTTCCATGCTATTATATTATCTGTTTTGGATGTTTTATATGCATTAATATGCTATTTTATATTAATTTTGGGACTAACCTATTAATCTAGTCCCTAGTGCCAGTTTCTGTTTTTTCCTTGTTTTTTAGTATTGCAGATAAGGAATATTAAACGGAGTCCAAAAAGAATAAAATCTTCGAAATAATTTTTCTTGGACCTAACGAAACCTGTCAGACTTGGAGAGGGGGGCAGGAGAGCTGCCAGCTGGCGACAAGCCAGCAGGGCGCGGCCCCAGGTGGGGGGGCGCCCCCCTGGCTTGTGGCCCACGGCTGGCCCTCCTAACAATAATTCTTGCCCTATAAATTCCCAAATATTCCCCCAATACCAAAAAGAGCCACGCAATTACTTTTCCGCCTCCGGAAGCCTCTGTTCCCGTGAGATCCAATCTTGGAGCCTTTTCCGGTAATCTGCCGGAGGGGGATTCGATCACGGAGGGCATCTACATCAACTCCATTGCACCTCCGATGATGCGTGAGTAGTTCACCACAGACCTTCGGGTCCATAGCTAGTAGCTAGATGGCTTCTTCTCTCTCTTTGTTCTTCAATACCATGTTCTTCATGATCTTCATGGGGATCTATCCGATGTAATACTTTTGTGCGGTTTGTTTGTCGAGATCCGATGAATTGTGGGTTTATGATCAGATTATCTATGAATATTATTTGAGTCTTTTCTGAATTCTTATATTCATGATTTCATATCTTTGCAAGTCTCTTCGAGTTATTGGTTTGGTTTGGCCAACTAGATTGGTAATTCTTGCAATGGGAGAAGTGCTTAGTTTTGGGTTCAATCTTGCGGTGTCCTCACCCAGTGACAAAGTAGGGGTAGCGAGGCACGTATTGTATTGTTGCCATCGAGGATAAAAAGATGGGGTTTTCATCATATTGCTCGAGTTTATCCCTCTACATCATGTCATCTTACCTAATGCGTTACTCTGTTCTTCATGAACTTAATACTCTAGATGCAGGCAGGAGTCGGTCGATGTGTGGAGTAATAGTAGTAGATGCAGAATCGTTTCGGTCTACTTGACACGGACGTGATGCCTATATGCATAATCATTGCCTTGGATATCGTCATAACTATGCGCTTTTCTATCAATTGCTCGACAGTAATTTGTTCACCCACCGTGCTATTTTCCTTCAAGAGAGAAGCCTCTAGTGAAACCTATGGCCCCCGGGTCTATTTTCCATAATATATTTTCAGATCTATAAACCAAAAATACCAAAAATACCTTGCTGCAATTTTATTTACTTTTCTTTTAGTTTTACTTTTGGCAATCATCTATATCTATCTCTATCAGATCTCATCCTTGCAAGTAACCATGAAGGGATTGACAACCCCTTTATAGCGTTGGATGCAAGTGTTTGATTGTTTGTGTAGGTGCAAATATTGGTGCCTTGCTTGTTCCTCCTACTGGATTGATACCTTGGTTCTCAACAAACTGAGGGAAATACTTATCTACTTCGCTGCATCACCCTTTCCTCTTCAAGGGAAAACCAACGCAAGCTCAAGAGGTAGCACCTCCTCTCACGACTACACATATGATTACGGTTTCTCCGCCTCCCGTCGTCTCCACCGTTGGCCCGACTCTTTATGATGGCCTTAAGGCAATGGAGGCATTGTGGACCCCTGACCCTTGCCAGCGAGAGGGTTCCTACTCTGTTTTTAGTTGTTTTTAGGTTGATTAGTGTTTATGGCATGCTTGGGAAGGCTAGGTGGTTGCGTCTCGCTGAAGATCGATAGAATAAGTTCCTTCCAGCCTACACTAGTTGAAAACATGCCTTTGGATCGAAGCATTAGTCCCGGTTGGCTTCTGGACCGGGACTAATGCTACCACTAGTCCCGGTTCATTAGGCTAGGCATTAGTCCCGGTTCATGAGGAACCTTTAGTCCCGGTTGGTGTTACCAACCGAGACTAAAGGGGTGGTGGCAGGCTGGGGCCCCTGCGAGCCACTTTAGTCCCGGTTGGTAACACAAACCGGGACTAGAGATGGAACCTCTAGTCTCGGTTGGTGTTACCAACCGGGACTAAAGGTGTGGTGGCAGGCTGGTGTCAGGCTGGGGCCCTGCGAGCACCTTTAGTCCCGGTTTGTAACACCAACCGGGAATGGAGATGGACCTCTAGTCCCGGTTCGTATAACCAACCCGGACTAAATGTATCCCTATATATAGATGGTTCTTCCAGACCGAGCTCATCCTCTCCATTCTCTGTTTTATCTTCCTCTTCTCGAGCTCATCCCTCCATTTTTGCCAAGATTTGTCAAGATTTGAGGCACCCCAATCCATCCAAGTGTTCACAAAGGTTAGCAACTTTGTCCTTTCATCTCTCATTGCTAGATCAGCTCGTGCAATGCTTTATAAGTATACTGATTTGTGGGATTTAGTTTGGGTGTAATTATGTGGGATTTTTTTTTTGATTTATATGCAATTTGAGCTCAAATTAACTTCTTAGTTTGCATATGTATATAGGTGTGGTTTACTTAGTGCCTTCCCGTCCCCGTCCTAACCACCGTTGATCGCCCGCACCGTCCCGTCGCCGGCACCACCTTGGTGAACCTCTTCTTTTTCTTATCCTTTTTATTAAAAAAATCGTATTTGTATGATTTAGATAGTTACTTGCATAATATTCTTACTTGTATGATTGTTTGTTATATATAGTGCCATGGTTTTGATATCCGTGCCCGTCGGCCCTTGTCCGGTTTACGATTCGGATGTGGTATATTCTCTTTTATAACTATTTGTTGCATTTCGTGTTAATGAAAATTATGCCCATCAAGTTGACATAGATATTTTTATCTAGGAGGTAGTTGAACCGGAAATTCCAACCGACCCTATTGTCGAGAAGTTAAATTTAGTTGAAAAATAAAATGAGGATTTGAAAGGAAAATTGAAAAGAGTTGAAGAAGAGAAGATGAAATTGGAGTTCTACGTTGCCGATGTCGTCGATGATCACAAGATCAAGATGGATGCAATGCGCTTGAAGATTAGAAAGATCAGAAAATATGCCATTAATAAAGAGGCTTGGTATCATTATGCTGTTGGATCAATTGTTACCTTAGTTGCGATTTTGATCGCATTTGTTGTTGCATTTAAATGTTTTAGCTAGATAGTTGTACGTTGTTTTATGAGAATAAGTGTGTATGAACTTTATGTATGAACATGTATTAATTTGGTCTTTTCGGTGTTGTGTAATGAAGATGAACCGGCAATGGATGTACGATGACCGACGCTCTCCCCAGTTCATTAATGGCGTGCATAGTTTTCTGTGTGCGGCTGAGGCAAACAAGCGGGATGGTTTTATGTGTTGTCTATGTAGTGTGTGTAAGGATGGTAAGACTTACTCTAGCGCAAAACACATTCACGTCCACCTGTTTACGTCTGGTTTCATGTCCGGCTATAATTGTTGGACCAAGCACAGAGAAAGAAGGGTTCTAATGGAAGAGAATGAAGAAGACGAGGATGATGACAACTATCCTGGGTTTCCTGAATATGATGGTACTACAATGGGGGAAGAGAATGAAGAAGAAGAGGCTGAGGCATCAGATGAGCCCGCTGATGATCTTGGTCGGTCCATTGCTGATGCAAAGAGAAACTGCGAAAGTGAAAAGGAGAAGTTGAAGTTGCAGCGCATGTTAGAGGATCGCAAAAAAGGGTTGTACCCAAATTGCGAAGATGACAAGACAAAGCTCGGTAGCACACTGGAATTGCTGCAATGGAAGGCAGAGAATGGTCTATCTGACAAGGGATTTGAAAAGTTGCTGAAAATAATGAAGAAGAAGCTTCCAAAGGACAACGAATTGCCCGACAGTACATACGAAGCAAAGAAGGTTGTCTGCCCTCTAGGAATAGAGGTGCAGAAGATACATGCATGACCTAATGAATGCATCCTCTACCGCGGTGAGGAGTACGAGAATTTGAATGCATGCCCGGTATGCGGTGCATTGCGATATAAGATTAGTCGCGATGACCCTGGTGATGATGTTGAGGGCGAGCACCCGAGGAAGAGGATTTCTGCCAAGGTGATGTGGTATGCTCATATAATACCACGGTTGAAACGTTTGTTCCAAAACAAAGAGCATGTCAAGTCACTGCGATGGCACAAAGAAGACCGTAAGAAAGACGGGAAGTTGAGAGTACCCGCTGATGGGTCGCAGTGGAGAAAAATCGAGAGAAAGTGGCCGGACTTTGCAGATGACCCAAGGAACTTATGGTTTGGTTTAAGTGCAGATGACATTAATCCTTTTGGGGAGCAGAGCAGCAAGCATAGAACATGGCTTGTGACTCTATGTATCTATAACCTTCCTCCTTGGTTGTGCATGAAGCGGAAGTTCATTATGATGCCAGTGCTCATCCAAGGCCCTAAGAAACCCGGCAACGACATTGATGTGTACCTAAGGCCATTAGTTGATGAACTTTTACAGCTGTGGAATAAAAAAGGTGTACGTGTGTGGGATGAGCACAAACAGCAGGAATTTGACCTGCGAGCGTTGCTGTTTGTAACCATCAATGATTGGCCTGCTCTTAGTAACCTTTCAGGACAGACAAACAAGGGATACCATGCATGCACGCACTGTTTAGATGAGACTCAAAGTATATATTTGGACAAATGCAAGAAGAATGTGTACCTGGGACATCGTCGATTTCTTCCGATCAAGCATGCCTTAAGAAAGAAAGGCAAGCATTTGAAAGGTGAGGCAGATCACCGAAAGAAGCCTGTCCTCCGTACTAGTGATGATATACTTGATATGGTCAAGGATTTACAAGTAATCTTTGGAAAGGGTCTTGGCGGACAATCTGTTCCGATTAACGCTGACGGACACGCCCCCATGTGGAAGAAGAAATCTATATTTTGGGAGCTAGAATATTGGAAAGTCCTAGAGGTCCGCTCTGCAATCGACATGATGCACGTCACGAAGAATCTTTGTGTGAACCTGCTAGGCTTCCTGGGCGTGTATGGGAAAACAAAAGATACACCGGAGGCACGACAGGACTAGCAACGTATGAACGCAAAAGACGGCATGCATCCAAAGCAGTATGAAGGTCCTGCCAGCTACGGTCTTACCAAAGCAGAGAAGCAAATATTTTTTGAATGCCTGCTCAGTGTGAAGGTCCCGTCTGGCTTCTCGTCGAATATAAAGGGAATAATAAATATGGCAGAGAAAAAATTTCAGAACCTAAAGTCTCATGACTGCCACGTGATCATGACGCAATTGCTTCCGGTTGCGTTGAGGGGGCTTCTACTAGAAAATGTTCGATTAGCCATTGTGAAGCTATGTTCATTCCTCAATGCAATTTCTCAGAAGGTAATCGATCCGGAAATCCTACCAAGCTTACAGAATGATTTGGTCCAATGTCTTGTTAGTTTCAAGTTGGTGTTCCCACCATCCTTCTTCAATATTATGACGCACGTCCTAGTTCACCTAGTCGAAGAGATTGCCATTCTGGGTCCTATATTTCTACACAATATGTTCCCCTTTGAGAGGTTCATGGGAGTCTTTAAGAAATATGTTCGTAACCGTGCTAGGCCAGAAGGAAGCATCTCCAAGGGCCATGAAACAGAGGAGGTTATTAAGTTTTGTGTTGACTTTATTCCTGACCTTAAGGCGATTGGTGTTCCTCAATCGCGGCATGAGGGGAGACTGCGTGGAAAAGGCACACTTGGACCAAAACCAATAATATGTTGGGACGGGCATTCTTGGGCGCAAGCACACTACGCAGTTCTACAAAATTCTACCTTGGTGACCCTGTATCCAAGAACCCGGAGCAGTCTGACCCCTGGATTAAACGTACACACATTGAGGCTTTCGGCGGTTGGTTGCAAACACATCTCATGAATGACGACATTGTTGAAGATGAGCTGTACTTGTTGGCCAAGAGACCATCTTCGACTATATTGACTTTCCAAGGATATGAGATAAATGGGAATACATTTTACACGATCACCCAAGATAAAAAGAGCACCAACCAAAACAGTGGTGTCCGCTTTGACGATGCAGCAAACACCAATAGGGAAAAGGACACATATTATGGTTACATAGAGGAGATATGGGAACTTGACTATGGAAGTGATTTGAAGGTCCCTTTGTTCCGGTGCAAATGGGTCAATCTGACTGGAGGAGGGTTAATGGTAGACCAGCAGTACGGAATGACAACAGTGGATCACAACAATCTTGGGTACACAGAGCAACCATTCGTCCTAGCCAATGATGTGGCGCAGGTTTTCTATGTGAAGGACATGTCTACGAAACCGAGAAAAAGAAAAGATAAGAAAGCGGATACATCATACGATGAGCCAAAGCGCCACATAGTTCTTTCAGGGAAAAGAAACATCGTGGCAGTGGAGGACAAGAGAGACATGTCAACAGATTATGAAAAGTTTGATGAAATTCCTCCCTTCACAGTGAAGACTGACCCAAGCATCCTGTTAAATGATGAAGATTGTCCATGGTTACGGCGCAATAAGAAAGGGACACACGAGAAGAAAAAGTTTATACCCCAAGATCCCACTCTGGGATGTGATTGGCTTCACCGTCATCACTTTTCTTCTCTAGTGAGTAGCCGAGATGGTCCAGTTTGTACACGAAGTGCATCCAGTTTTTGTTGTATCCCTCTCAACTTTTTATCACATGCTATGTGGGTGAAATGATGATACCAAGCCAAGTTTCAACCTTTTCAGAGTTCATTTGTAGTGTTTTTTAATTTCAGGGTCGTTTAGCTAAAAAAATCATTAAATGCATGAAAAATAGCAAATGAAGTTAGAAAGGGTTGAAATTTGAATATGTGGCTTAGAATGGTGCATATTGAATGCAAAAAAAGTCTAGAGTTGAAACAAGTTTAAAAAAATGAAATGCCTTTGTAACAGATGAGTTTTCGTCTCAAACCCTCATACTTTCGAAGGAGATGGTCCAGTTTGTACACGAAGTGCATCCAGTTTTTGCCGTAACCATCTCAACTTTTTAGCACATCCTATGTGGGTGAAATGATGATACCATGCCAAGTTTCAACCTTTTCAGAGTTCATTTGTAGTGATTTTTAATTTCAGGGTCGTTTAGCTAAAAAAAATCATTAAATGCATGAAAAATAGCAAATGAAGTTAGAAAGAGTTGAAATTTGAATATGTGGCTTACAATGGTGCATATAGAATGCACAAAAAGTCTGGAGTTGAAATAAGTTAAAAAAATGAAAGGCCTTTGTAACAGATGAGTTTTCGTCCGAAACCCTCATACTTCGAAGGAGATGGTCCAGTTTGTACATGAAGTGCATCCAGTTTTTGCCGTAACCCTCTCAACTTTTTAGCACACGCTATGTGGGTGAAATGATGATACCAAGCCAAGTTTCTACCTTTTCAGAGTTCATTTGTAGTGCTTTTTAATTTCAGGGTCATTTAGCTCAAAAAAATCATTAAATGCATGAAAAATAGCAAATGAAGTTAGAAAGGGTTGAAATTTGAAGATGTGGCTTAGAATGGTGCATATTGAATGCACAAAAAGTCTGGAGTTCATTTGGGTGATTTTGATTAAAACAAATGAAGGTATAAAACTAAAAGAGTTAAACAGAATCTTGTTTTGATTGAAACACCTATTTAAATTATCCTAAAAATTCCCAAATTTAGCATAATGATAAAACATACTAATATTAAACAACAGGAAAAACAAGCACTCAAAAATCTATTTTTAAACTAAAGTTATTCACAAACTAATGATTCGCACAAATTTCAAATGAATTCAAATTTAAACAATTTAAATTTGAAAACTACTGGCACTAATAGAAAGTTTGTAATTGTTTTGACGTAAAGCAATGAGATTCATTAAAAAACTATAAATATTCTAACAGTTATTCCAAATCTAAAAACAGAAATTAGAAAAAGAAAACAAAACAAAAAAGAAAAAATACACCTTTGGTCCCGGTTGGATCCACCAACCGGGACTAAAGGTCCCTTCCCGCACGGAATTTGGGCCGCCGAAAAGATTGGCCTTTAGTCCCGGTTGGTGGATCCAACCGGGACTAAAGGGAGGACCTTTAGTCCCGGTTGGTGATACCAACTGGGACTAAAGCTCCTAGGGTATTTAAGGCGGGACTTGTCGAATTCTCCCCCAACCTCTCCCATTCTCCCCCGATGCCGACGCCCTACCCCGACGCCGCCAGGCTGCCAGAGCTCGCCGCTGCCCCCGAGCCCGTCCTCGTAGTCGTCGCCGCCCCCGAGCCCATCCTCGCCGCCGCCCCTGAGCCCGTCGTCGCCGCCCCCCCCCCCCCCCCGAGCCCGACCTTGCTGTCGCCCCCGAGCCCGTCCTAGCTGCCGTCGTCGTCACTGCCCGCTCCCTCGTCCTCGCCGCCGTCGTCCTCGCCGCCGACGTCTTCGACGCCGCCCGAGCCCGTCCTCGCCACCACCCCGAGCCCGTCCTCGCCGCCGCAACCGAGCCCGACCTCGCCGCCGCCCCCGAGCCCGTCTTCGCCGCCGTCGTCGTCGCCGCCCGCGCCCTCGTCGTCGCCGTCGTCGTCCTCGCCGCTGCCCTCGTCGTCACCGCCCGAGCCCGTCCTCGTCGCCGCCCCCGAGCCCATCCCCGTCGCCGCCCGAGCCCGTCCTCGCCCCGCCCGCCGGTAAGCCGGTCCTCGCCACTTTGTATTTTTTTAGATACGATCGCCGGAGGAGTCCGCGACGATCGCCGGTGTGGAGTCCCGTACGATCGCCGGAGGAGTCCCCGACGATCGCCGATGAGGAGTCCCCGACGATCGCCGGAGGAGTCCGCGACGATCGCCGGTGAGGAGTCCCGGACGATCGCCGGTGAGGAGTCCCGGACGATCGCCGGAGGAGTCCCCGACGATCGCCGGTGAGGTGTCCCGGACAATCGCCGGAGGAGTCCCCGACGATCGCCGGTGAGGAGTCCCCGACGATCGCCGGAGGATTCCCCGACGATCGACGGAGGATGATATATGATGTTTAGATGTTTAGGGTTTAGATGTTAATATGTTTTAGTAAATGAGACTTTTTATTAGGCATTAGCTATTTTATATTAGGCAGATATATGATGTTTAGATGTTTAAATGTTTAGTTGGATAGCGTAGCCATTGAGTCGACGATGCCCGGCCAGCATCCTCGTCGTCGACTCGGTGGCAACAACCTGCTTGAGAGGCGCCATGTCCGGGACTGGGCACCACCGGGCTGGCACTGGGAGGTGCTGCCTTCCGGGGCGCGCAGCTTGGTGAGGAATCAGGGTCCCGTCGTCGACCCGGAGGTTCTTTGGTGGCGGTCGCGTGGACCACTGTCGGTGCAGAGGGAGCCGGCCCCTGCGGAGGTGTCACCTCGCCGTGTCAGGGAGGAGGACGAGCACGTCCGACGCTACATAGCTGCGTTGGACGCCAGGTTCTCCAATACCTGGCAGGTTCTTGAGGGATCTCACCCGAGCTATGATCCTATCATAGTTCCTTCTCTTTGGGTGTCTACCGCCTGCGCCGCGAGACGTCAACAGAATCTGTATTAGTGATATTATATAATAATATTCGAGATGTATTAGTGATAATATTCGATGATGTATTAGTGATATTATATAATAATATTCGACATGTATTAGTGATACTATTCGATGATGTATTAGTGATATTATATGATCATATTGTTGCATTGCCTTGTATTGATTTGCATATCTCTGGTTTTGCTTATTGAATGCATTCTAATTGTTTTATATTTGTTCTGGATAAGTTAAGCTATGGACTGTAGAGACGGAGACCGTGATCAAAAGAATGTCATGTACGACATGATACGCTCCGGAAACGAAGAGAATGAAGAAGTAGATGATGGCTCACAATACCTTAACCCATCCGGTGAGGGAATTGAGGAAGAACAACCAAGAGACGAAGGGGAACCAGCTGACAATGATGGCGAAGAAATTTTTCTCCATTTAACAAAGTCTGGCGAGGTATTAATTTGCCCTCTGGTGATCATCAGAAGTATTGATTGATTTGTATATATTAACGAATCTTTCTTTTTTTAGCCCTCCATATCGAGCAAATCTTCTACAAGGGTTAAATGTGGCCCGACAAAAAAGTTGAAAGAAGGCATAAAGTACAACATCGATCAAATCAGATCATATGGCGAACCGATTGCTCCTAAAATTAATGCGGACAAATTTATATGTCAATGTGGAGTTATCGTTAGGGACCAAATCCGGATCACCGCTCAAGAATGGAATCAGCCAAAAGATCCCGGAGTTCCTTTTGTCGGCGAAAGAGCAAAAGATCTGCTTTGGGAGGCGCTCATGAAACATTTCACCCTACCAGAGGGTCTCACAGATCTCCAACGGGAGAAAGTCAAGAAGTGTGCTCTTAAGAAGATGGCCACACAATTTCAGACTTGGAAGAAAAGATTATGGACCAATTACGGGAAAGGAGGAAAGAAGACTCCAGAATTCGAAGGAGAATATTTGAAGTTAAAAGATGACTGGGACAGATTTGTGCAGTTCAAGGAATCAGAAGCAGCTAAGGAACGGTCGAGAGTAAACAAGATAAATGCCGACAAAAAAACGTGGCACTATCATCTAGTGTCAGGTGGCTACAAGTCTGGGTTGCCTAAGTGGGATGAATTCGAGAGAAACATGAAGGCTGCAGGGGTCACTCCAGAAACAGAGACTTGGCCCGACAGGTGCAGGGCTTGGTTTTATGCACATGGGGAAAAGTTGGACCCAAAGACAGGGGAGGTTCTTGAACAGGCAAGTCTTAAAGAAGCTAAGGACGAGTTACTTAAAGCAATAAAAGAAGCTCGAATGGTTGTGTACCAGCCCGAGAGAGAGAACGACAAGCTTACACGTGCCCTCAAGAATCCTGAACACCCGGGACGAACACGAGGCAAAGGCCTTGTTCCGTGGCTTCTGGGGTTTGCGGATTGGAACGATAGTTACAGAAGCCGTGAGAGAAAGAAGAAGCATGAAGTAGATCGGATTCAAATGGTAGAAGCAAAGAACGCGGACTTGGAACGCAAATACATGCTGCAGCAGGAGCAAATCAACAAACTTAGCCAGCAAGGCGCGTCTCAGCAGCAGGAGCAACCAGATGCAGCATTGGATGGTACCATTCCATCATCTATGCCGAAAAGCAGCATGGGTTCCACGGGGGTCCCGGCCGATGATGCACTGCTGGCTCGCTACCCCGTGGATGATATCCTAGAGTCGACAGTTTGTGAGATACACGTGAAACTGAAGAACATATCCATGAAGGTGGCGGACGGCTTTGCTTTACCGAGTGCACCTGAAGCAGCCTTCCACGGCAATCCGATTCCACCTGGCTATGCTCGTGTCGGGGTGAATGAAGTTGTGTCGGCATATGAATCACTAGATCTTGACTACCTTGGAGGTGAAGGGGAGCGGACCCTTGGAGAAGCCAATTTGTTGTCTCATTTTATGGAAAAAGGAATGCATCGTGTTTCCAAACTCGGTGCCAAGGCCACCGACTCCTCCTCCAAGTCCGCCGCGTCAGCAGACTCCAACCCACCTCGAGACGGAGCGCAGGGCGAGTCCGCCATATCGATCTCCATCTCGTCAGCGTAATCCATCTGAGACGGAGCCTAGCGCGAGTCCGCGATATCGATCTCCGCCGTCTCCAAAGCGGAAGAGAGCGGAAAAGAAGAAACCCGAGCCTCCTGTCAAAAATAAGTGAGCTTACAAGAAGACTGCGAGGAAACCGATGAACAAGTGGCTAAGGAATTGCAGGCCCATTTTGGACCGAAACCGCCCCCGCCGCCAAAGGAGAAAATACCTGAGGAAGTCGTACAACACTTTTTGAATGCAGCTAAAAAGGCGGAGAAATGGCCGCTATCCGACTATGAATGCTCTATTAGCAAGTCCTATCATCAATAAAAAAACAGAAGTCCAGCGGTAGTAGTAAATGCGGGAAATTTGTTCCCCAGCTCGGAGAACAGGCAGTGCAATCGATCATCCCGCTCAAGGTGAGTACCGATAAGGTGGTAATAACCGACGCTGATAGAGAGAAGGCTAGAGAGATTGGTATCACTGTTGAACAACTCCTAGAGATCGAGGAATTCCCACCGGAGGATCCGAAGGAACTAGCATGGAAATATGTCCCCGGGAACCCTCTCATGAGTCCTGAAGAGGAGAAGCTTCTATCAACGCAAATGCACAACTTGCATGACTGGTACATGAGAGTAGTAAAGAGCGGGCGACAGAGCCTCATGGTGAAAGTCAAGCGAGAGCATTACATCCATGAAAAGGATTTGTGGATTGAAAATGAAGAATTTTTTCAGTTATTCAATCAAAAAGCACTCGACAAATCTCTCGTCAGTTGCTACTTTCTGTAAGTGATTTCTTTCTGTAATTTAAGTCTCTAGCTCAGCTCGTTCATTGCCTGTAATATAATTATCCTCACTATATTCTTTTGTGTGGTATTATGCAGAATGAAGATTTTTGAATTGAAAATAGATGGAGTCTATGGCATTGGGTTCATTGACCCAAATACCGTTAATGAAACTATGTTAACTAGTTACTCTAAAGACATGGAGAAAGCCTTGCTAAGGTTTTTGAAGGCCCTAAATACCAAACCAGAAATACTTTTACCTTACAACTTCAAGTGAGTGTTACTGTCTTGTACTACAAATTCTCTTTTTGCTTATATATATACTCGATGTTAAGTGTAGTTGATGAGTTATGCATGCCTGCTTATACAAATCGTGTCCGCAGCTTCCATTGGATCCTGCTAATCATTAGAATTGACGATGGAATTGTTGAAGTACTGGACTCACTACGTAAAGACCCTGAAGAATACAGAAGCATGTATTCGATGATCGACAGGTAATTTCAATCATTAACGCACTATGTCGGCCTCTTTAGTTCGCTTCCTGATATCATGTAATTAATAACTCCTTTATTCATTTTCTTTGCCGGGCAGGGTTTGGAAAAAGTTCATCAAAGAGGTTAGAGATGAATGGAAACCAGAGCTGAAATGGCGAAAGTCCAAGGTATTTTAGTAGTACTAGCTACGTCCGCGCATCTCTTTAATTATAGTTTCAATACCATTATCATGCTTGATTATTATCTGATTGAATTATATTTTCGTAAAGTGCATGAGGCAGGAACAGGGGACTAATTTATGTGCATTCTACGTTTGCGAGAACATTCGCTTTCTGACCGAAAGGACAAAAACTGCAAGAGAACTTTGGGTACGGAAACATCATTCACATTTTTTTATCATGATCTAATATATATACACAAAACTAACATGTTCATATTGATCTCTTTCTTTAAAGATGAACGAGATGCGGGATAAGCTCCTACCAAAGTACCGCATACGAGCAATTCAAGAGGAAATGGCGGGATTTTTGCTTGAGCAGGTCATATCTCCTGACGGAGAATACCATTACACCTAATGCATGCATGTAATGATTTGCAAATTGTAGAAGAAATTGTATATACCAAATTGTACATATGTGTATGCATGGTCGTACGAAAAGTTCTATGATATATGATTGGTTCTATGAGAAATTCTATTGTATATGCATAACGTGTACAGTATGTAGTAGCGTAAAATATGTTTGACATGAAAAAGAATTAAATGGAATACACAAAATGAAAAGGAAAAATAAACACTAAAACCTAAACCCATAAACCCCAAAGCCCCTAAATCTTTAGTCCCGGTTGGTGTTATCAACCGGGACTAAAGGTCCCCATCCCCTGGCGCGCGCTGCGGACCACGTGGCAGGGGTTTAGTCCCGGTTCGTAGCAACTGGGACTAAAGGCTTGGACCCTTTAGTCCCTATACATTAGTCCCGGTTGGGGAACCGGGACTAAAGGCCCTTCCCAACCGGGACTAATGGCCTGTTTTCTACTAGTGCTAGCTCGCATCCCGATGATGCGTGTAGCGTCATCGGAGGGCGATGAAGATGTGTCTCCCACGGATCTCATGGGATTCGGTTAGTGTTGTTCTTTTGTGGATATGCATGGATCCAGACTTCGTTCATGTGTGCATACGTTGGATCCTCCATGTTTCTCTTCATGGGTGGCGGCTCCTGTTCATGCACTGGTCCTACGGGGTCTTTGCATGACGAGTTTCGGGTTATCTACTACAACAAAATTTGTGTGGCTCTGATGAGAGAGGGACGATGACGACGACACGCCTTCAGCTCGCTCCATTGTTTGTATTGGTCGATCGCTAGGTGCTCTATGGATCTGATATATTTTTTGCTATTTGTTTTTGTTATTTGTAATGATGACGACTGGATCGAAAGTTTCTCTTGTAATTTTTTTTGTCGTCTTATTAATCGATCAAGGACAAGAACAATGAGGAATGCAATAAACAAGAGCAGAGGTCGATTGATGCACCATTAAGGCCTTAACCACTGCGGGGAGTAGTTATTTTCGCAGCCCCCCGCTATTAATACTCATGAAGACATCCTAGTTACTGCGAGATCACGGCGAAGATCTTCTGCCATGATATATTTGCATGCGTGGATGCTGCTTGCCTGTCGAATATGTAGCTGCTGCATTGGTTCAGTAGTCAGTAGCACGTACGTCCTCGAGCCAATTTACACGCAGGGGAATATATTCAATCTATCAATCAATATTCATACGCGTACGTATCGTTAGCCGAGGGAAATCCCGGCGAGAAGTTTGTATCCTTGCCTGCCAGCTGCAGGCTAATTGCCATTTGCCACCTTGTACGTGCCTGCATGCGTACCAGATTTGCCTGCAGACGTAGTACTCCGCTTATATTTGTGGTTAATTTACCCAGTCCGGCTGGATCAACGATCGACGCTTGCGTTTTGTTCCCGTGTCAAACAAAGGGCCCGGTGCACAGTCGAATAAATTAGCTGTGAAGTAATTGTCGGACCTACAGTACCTGCTGAGAGAACTGGCTGGCTCCAAATGGTTTCACAGAGTCCTCTTCACTGCAGTGTACGTAGGGTTTGTGTGTGCAAGGGTGCATGCACTGATACACACATGGTATACTGTAAAAGATTATTTTCAACAACAGTTCCTACTCCTACACTCGATGTCAGGCTGTCAGCAATGAGTACTCCGTGGATGGAGTACGATCGATTGAACACACGTACGATTTACCCAACAAACTGTCGAAATACATCAGTAAAAAAGTGAGAATCCTGCTTGCTGATATCATGTGAGGAGTACTTAGGATCGTGTATATGCATGTCTTGCCATCATGCCATGCACATTAAGGCATCCACGCTCACATGCACCTATCTACGTTCTAACGGTTCCCAACCCACGTGCCGGCCGGCCCGAACGTACGTGCGCCCGTCGATACTAACTTTTTTTTTAAGACAATACAGACGCAAGCGCTCATATACACGCGCATACACTTATCCCTATGAACGCACATACGCACACCCTACCCCTATGAGCACCTCCGAGAGACTGAGCCGGCATATCATCTTGAAATTTACGAAGTCACCGTAGGCACTTCCCCGTCGATACTAACTTGGCACGTACACACGTACGCGTAAGTAAGTGCATTTCGATCTGTTTGCCGCGTTACGGCCACGGCCGGCTGCGTGCGGGCGTGCGTACACCATGCATGCACGTGATGAAAACTACGTTTAAACAGTGTAAAATGGTCTACCTAAATCATTGCCGTGGCCCTCTTACTCCTAGCTGGGGGCCCATCTACGCCCCTGCGTATAAATACCCTAGATCTATGCGTATATCGCACACTGTAGATCCATGTATGACCACTATCTAGCTAGAGCTACCCTATGGATAAATACTCATTCAAGTTGTGCATAGCAACTCCAGTATTTATGGTCGATCAAGTTCATACGTACGTACTATCGACATGTATATGCTGATATAAATATAGGATCTATGCTCTCTTTAGATCGACGTATAAGAGCATCTACAACCGGACCTCTCCAAACCTGCCTCAAACGCCCGGGCGGGCCGCCCGGTCACTGCCCGGTCACCTTTTTTTTACCCAAACGGACCCCTCAAACGGTCCTCAAACGCCCGGGCTGACCGGCACTCCCCATATCCAGCCCAAATTTGGGGCGGATATGGGGGCGCCCGGTCGTGCCCGGGCACGCCCGCCACGTCGGAGCCGGCCCATGCTGGCCCACCCCTACCCCACATATATTCGTCCCCATCCGCTCGCCGGATCAAACCCTAGCCACTTCACTCGCTCCCCTCCACTCCCCTCCGCCACCCGAGCTCTCCTCCGACTCCTTTCGGTCGTCTCCGGCATGGCGGGCAGTGGATCCGAGTCCTTCAACTCCAGATCCGTCGACCCCGAGCTCATCCCGCGCGGCCCCGAGGAGGAGATGGCCGTCCGGCTTGCGCTCCGCCGCGCCCGGGAGGATGCCCGTGGACGGCTCGGCTCGGACTCCCTCCGTTGGGAATCCATTGCGTCCGCCCAAATGGCGCATGGATCCGGCGTTAGGCAGGCCGTAGGAGCCTCGTCAGAGGCCGTGCGGTCCGCCTGGCGTCCGAACGCGGTGGCGGACACGCAACCCCTCCGGTGGCGCGCCGATTTTCGGGACGCTTCCAAAGAAGGCATGGCTCGGCATGGACGCCGTGCAAGGCAGCGGGCGCGGGAGTCGGCGGAAGCCCTCGCGGCGGCGGACGTCGGCGAGGCGGAGTCGCATTCTCCGGCGCCCCGTATGGCACATCAGTCCGGGCGCCGCAACCGCATCGTGGTGGACGTCGGGGGCTCTTCCCTGGACGGATCCATCATCGATCTGACGTCCACCGGCACCGTTCGGGTTCCGGTCTCCGACGAGGAAGAGTAGGGCATGGGAGACGGCGGGGCCATGAGTCCTGTGAGCCAGCTCGTGTCCCATGCCCTACCCTACCTTGCGGGCGACCGGACGAACACTCTGGGGAGTGCAGCCGGCCGCCGGACATGGCCACGGCGGAGGGGCGAGCTGGGAGCGGAACCGGACGAGCTCCGCTCAAAGATCGGATCGCGTTGCATGTAATAATATGCATTTGAGATTTCTAATTTGAGATGTCCGGATGTGGAATGCGTTTTATGAGGGGTGACCGGTCACTGTCCGCGGACGCGCCCGGACGCGTCCGCGGGCGTTTGAGGGGTCGGATTTGCCAAGTCCGACTGTAGATGCTCTAACCCCAAGCTAGCTATAGCTACTTAGCTAGCCCATGGCTACATAGTCGTTACTCCACTATAACACGATTTATGGTCGATGAAGTCCATATGCTAGCTTGCATGTGTTGATCTTAACGGTGTCCCATGCCTATTGTCAAAAGCGAAAAACATCAATGTTGACGGCATGGATATGACGGATCCATCGGTCGATCTGCACTGGCGTATCTAAACGATATATATGTATGGATCTGTGAACAGTGGACTTGCTCGCGCTAGGGCAAAGGACGTACCGCCACCACCTAGCCTAGCCCTCCTTTACTACTCCTACTACCTCTGTGGCAAATCTCAGGGAACAGGATCCTGCCCCCACGGAATTCAATGATAATGTAACTAATGCATGCATGAACCCATGTCAGCATGTGGTTCCAGTTAATAATGTCGTAATGACATCTACGGTCGTTCCGTCGAGCTTTGTTTCCTTGTTCTTATTTTCTTCCCTTTGTTTCTTGGATACAAATGCCAGGAGAGATCGGGCCAATCAAAATTGAGAGATACGTGTGTGTGTGTGTGTGTGTGTGTGTGTGTGTGTGTGTGTGTGTGTGTGTGAGAGAGAGAGAGAGAGAGAGAGAGAGAGAGAGAGAGAGAGAGAGAGAGAGATTTTAAAAAGAGGGGTACATGATACGTACATGGAAGCCATATGTGGTGTACAAACTAGTAGGATCGATCGTGTACCTACCTACGTACCCGTGTCACACTCAAAGCGGGTAACATGCACGCGCACGCGATAGCATGCAAGTCAACGAGCAGCTAGCTAGCCAGCCATGCATGCAAGCTTAAATAACACACGTCGTGGACACTATGATGGATCCATTTGGATGTACCGTAGCATCGACAGCGAAAGATTCGTGCACGTTTGCACGAAAGATCCATCGGTAGCGGACGACATGAATTGCCAATTAATCATCGAGCAATTTATCGTCGTACGTGCGCGATCATTCCTTTTGCGCGTGTACGTGGTAACCACACGCAAGCACGTAGTACCACAAATGTCCGTACGTATAGACAGCAGCTGCTCGATGGTTCTGCCATATTATACCCAAATGTGTATTCTCTAGGATTCCAAATGTCATGTTATTTTCTTTGGGGATGCACGAACATCATGCATGCTACACAAGGTTGCACAGCCCAAGGACAAGTCGAACACAATCCATCAAAACAGAAACCGTCAAATGCCCGTCGGACGTGTCTGCAGATAGAAATAGGGACAATTGTCATTCAACCAGAGTCCCAAATATTTGCCCAAATTCGAATGGATATTTAACAAAAGCAAACATAACTCATGTAAACCGAATGGTATTTGTTAAATTTTGATATATTATAAGCAAAAGGACAAAATTTAACAAAGTTTTAACAAAATCAAAATTCTCAAAACATAGTCAAACTATGCGAGGTCCCAGACGGTGACCACGTAGGTTTGGCCTACGAGGCTGCCGGCACCTCCGTCATCATGCACGACGTCCTCGTCGCAGTCGTTCGAGCCATCGCCAAACGTCCTTCCAGGGGAGGCCGCACTGCCAGGCGTCGCAACCGCCCTGTTTATCTGCCGATGCGCGCTCGAGGCATGTTCGCTTGGCCTCCTCTACCTGGCATAGACTCGTGGACACCTCGGCCTAGCTGTGACGATCGGCCATGGACTCCCCTACGCTGCCCGTCTTTCAGCTGGGTGAAGCGCTCGGAATCTTCCAATCGCAATTTGAGGAGCTGCTAGCTGCTATTTGTGAGCTATGTTGGGTTTTTCCCTGAAGAGGAAAGGTGAAGTAATATAGTAGCGATAAGTATTTTCCTCGGTGAGAACCAAGGTTATCGAACCAGTAGGAGAACCACGCAACCTTGTCTTCAACAGTACCAGCAAACACAAAAACAAACACTTGCACCCAACACGGGCAAGAGGGTTGTCATGTCCCTTGAACTCGTTACTTGATAGGATTACTTCTGATAGTGATAGATAGATAAATATAATAATAAAATAAAAAGAAAGTAAATAAATTACAGCAACGTATTTTTAGGTTTTTAGCAAATATGATTAAGTAGACCCGGGGACCATAGGCTCCACTAGAGGCTTCTCTCTTGAGCGCATAACATATGGTGGGTAGACATACTGTTGGGCAATTGATAGAAAAACGCGTAGTTATGATTATGCATTCATCGCAATGATCATGTATATAGGCATCACGTCCGTGACAAGTAGACTGAAACGATTCTGCATCTACTACTATTACTCCACTAATCGACCGCTATCCAGCATGCATCTATGGTATTAAGTTTATGACAAACGGAGTAATGCTTTAAGCAAGATGACATGATGTAGACAAAGTAAGTACAAGAAATATGCTTTAAGCAAGATGACATGATGTAGACAAAGCTATAACAATCATGCATAATAGAATTCAGAAAAGACTCAATCACTTTTCATGAATAGTGTGATCATAAAGCTATAACAACAAACACACCACAAAAGAAGATTACATCGGATACATTATCGCGAGAATCGCGAAGAACTTTGTATTGAACATCATAGAGAGAGAAGAAGTCATCTAGCTACTAACTATGGACTCGTAGGTCTGTGGTGAACTACTCACACATCATCATGGAGGCAGCAAGGTTGATGTAGACGGCCTCCATGATGGATTCTCCCTTCGGCAGAGTGGCGGAAAAGACTTCCAGATAGGATCGCGGAAGAACAGAGACTTGCGATGGCAGGAAAAATGTTTTGGGTGGATCTATGATGTTTTTGGGATAACTTGGAATATATAGAAATGGAATTAGGTCAGGAGGTGCCACGGGGGGCCCACGAGCTGGGGGCGCGCCCTAGCCCCAGGGCATGCCGGCCTAGCTCATAGCCACCCCGTGGATCTTCTGGGCACCTCCCGAAGCTTCCAGGGTCTCTTCTGGCCCAAAAATAACTCCCGTAATTTTTTTATCCAATTTAGACTCCGTTTGGTATTGATTTTATGAAATGTACGAAAACAAGCAAAAAACAAAAACAAGCACTAGGCAATGAGTCAATAGGTTAGTCCCAAAAATTGCATAAAATAGCATATAATATCATATAAAGTATTCAAGATTGATAATATAATAGCATGAAACAATCAAAAATTATAGATACATCGGAGACGTATATATCAGCATCCCAAAGCTTAATTTATGCTCGTCCTCGAGTAGGTAAATGATAAAAACAGAATTTTTGATGTGGCATGCTACCCAACATGCAATCTCTTTCAGGTGTAGTTATTGAGAAATGATGAATCGATTGACATTAACATAATAATATCCATGAACATAATAAGCATAATTATTACTGTTTCAAAATATATGATAATTAAAGAATGTTATCCCCACTCATTCTATCATAAGCACGGCATGACTCCCGTCTTCACCGCATATGTATAAATCATGACCACCCCGGTGTCAAACCAGGCAATTGGATCGTACTTCTAACGCGCTTCAGCATTTTCAACCTCACGCAATACATGAGCGTGAGCCATTGATACGTCTCAAACGTATCTACTTTTCCAACACTTCTGCTTTTGTTTTGGACTCTAATTTGCATGATTTGAATGAAACTAACCCGGACTGATGCTGTTTTCAGCAGAACTACCCATGGTGTTGTTTTTGTGCAGAAATAAAAGTTCTCGGAATTGGACGAAACTTTTTGAAGAATTTTTCTGGAATATATAAAAAATATTGGAGCGAAGATCCACCGGAGGGGGCCCACCTGTGGTTGCCAAGCCAACAGGGTGTGGCCACCCTCGGGTGCGCCCTGGTGACTTGGGGCCATCTGGTGGCTTCACAGACCCTAATTCCAGTCCTATAAATTCCTATTTCCGGAGAAAAAAATAGGAGAGAAGTTTTCATCGCGTTTTACGAGACGGAGCCGCCGCCACCTCATGTTCTTCCTCGGGAGGGCTGATCTGGAGTCCGTTTGGGGCTCCAGAGAGGGGGATTCGTCGTCGTCGTCATCACCAACCCTTCTTCATCAACACCCCCATGATGCTCACCACTGGGAGTGAGTAGATCCTTTTTAGGCTTGTTGTACGGTGATGGGATTTTATGAGATTGATCATTTAATCGAGTTAGTTTAATATGGCTTGATCTCTAGTATCCACTATGTTTTGAGATTGATGTTGCAATGACTTTGCTATGCTTAATGCTTGTCACTAGGTCCTGAGTGCCATGATTTCAGATATGAACCTATTGCGTTTTCATGAATATGAGAGTGTTTTAGATCCTATCTTACAAGTTGTATGCAACTATTACGTGTCATGATCCGCATACCCCAACGTGACAATAATTGGGATTATTTCCAGTGATTGTCGTAGTTTGAGGAGTTCATGTATTCACCATGTGTTAATGCCTTGTTCCGGTTCTTTACTAAAGGAGGCCTTAATATACCTTAGATTTTCTTATGGACCCCGCTGCCACGGGAGGGTAGGACAAAAGATGTCATGCAAGTTCTTATCGCAAGCACGTATGACTACATTTTGAATACATGCTGACATTATATTGATGAATTGGAACTAGTTCTGTGTCGCTCTAGTGTGTAACTGTTACATGATTGATGTCATCAAAATCATTATCCATCACCGATCCATGTCCTACGTTTATACATGCTGATTCTTGCTAAGTTACTATTGCTACTATTACTGTCATCATCACTACAAAATTGTTGTTGTTACCGTTACTACTATTGCTACTATTTTGTTGTGCTACTAAATCTTTGTGACAGAGAGTAACCTGGTGTGGTTGAATTGACAACTCAACTGCTAAGACCGATAAATATTCTTTGTCTCCCTTGTGTCGAATCTACAAATTTGGGTAAAATACTTTCCTGGAAGACTGTTACGATCCCTTATACTTGTGGGTTATCAAGACTATTTTGTGGCGCCGTTGTCGGGGAGGATAGCCCTATTTATTGTGTAAACCAAGGTTGCTAAATTGTCATTGTGAAGAATCTGAAAGATACCAGAACCAAGATCATACACTCTAAGACAAGGGGAGGTAAGGGAATGTCATATAGCTTTGCTTTTGATTCACCTACTATTTTGAATCAGCTTATGACACCTCCACATGTTACTCAATCTGCTACTGCTTCTACTATGGATGATATTAATGATGATGCT
The DNA here is from genome assembly GCA_039707655.1 of Elymus sibiricus. Lineage (NCBI taxonomy): Eukaryota > Viridiplantae > Streptophyta > Magnoliopsida > Poales > Poaceae > Elymus > Elymus sibiricus. The sequence continues at coordinate 471,984,388 of CM077675.1, read as the reverse complement.
ACTACTATGCTTGATGAAACTGAAACTGTGCCACTTAATGAATTACTTGATGCTCATATTGCTAAGGCTAGAGAACTTGAGACTGATGAAATTGATGAACACTTGATGCTCATATTGCTAAGGCAACGTAGTTTTAGTACTTCTTTCTAGATAAAGCCAATGCTAGTATGACTAGAGTTGTATCGGTGGTCAATAGAATTTGAGAGAATATTTATTCTACCTTTAGCTTCTCGCTGGGTTTGACACTCTTATTTATCAAAAAGACTACAACTGATCCCCTAGAGTTGTGGGTTCTCAAGCTCCCACCGGATCCCTATGGGCACACAAAGAACCACTTGTTGTCGTCGAATTTGCCATCGCGGAGGTTGGTAGTGGAGGAGTGTGAAGGAGAGGAGAGGAGGACTGGTGGTGTGGGTTTGCGTCTTTCGGCTGAATAAAATAGCCCGAGCAGACGGATCGATGATGCTTCAATGAGGGCGCAGTGCCCGGTGTAGGCTTCCCGGTCCCGACGTTGGGTGAATGTCGGTGCGGTCAACCCTCCTCCCATGTTCGTCTAACTGGCGTCAATCACTAGTAGAAAAACATGCCTTTGGATCGAAGCACTAGTCCCGGTTGGCTTCTGGACCGGGACTAATGCTACCACTAGTCCCGGTTCATTAGGCTAGGCATTAGTCCCGGTTCATGAGGAACCTCTAGTCCCGGTTGGTAACACCAAACGGGACTAAAGGGGTGGTGGCAGGGTTGCGTCAGGCTGGGGCCCCTGCGAGCCACTTTAGTCCCGGTTGCTAACACAAATCGGGACTAGAAATGGAACCTCTAGTCCCGGTTGGTGCTACCAACCGGGACTAAAGGTGTGGTGGCAGGTTGGTGTCAGGCTGGGGCCCTGCGAGCACCTTTAGTCCCGGTTGGTAAGACCAACCGGGACTAGAGGTCCAACCGGGACTAGAGATGGACCTCTAGTCCCGGTTTGTAGGACCAACCGGGACTAAATGTATCCCTATATATAGATGTGCTTCTTCCAACCTGAGCTCATCCTCTCCATTTCTCTGTTTTCTCTTCCTCTTCTCGAGCTTATCCCTCCATTTTTGCCAAAATTTGTCAAGATTTGAGGCACCCCATCTATTCAAGTGTTCACAAAGGTTAGCAACTTTGTCCTTTCATCTCTCATTGCTAGATTAGCTCGTCCAAAGCTCTATAAGTATAGTGATTTGTGGGTTCTAGTTTGGGAGTAATTATGTGGGATTTTATTTGATTTATATGCAATTTGAGCTCAAATTAACTTCTTAGTTTGCATGTGTAGGTGTGGTTTACTTAGTGCCTTCCCGTCCCCGTCCTAACCACCGTCGATCGCCCGCACCGTCCCGTTGCCGGCACCACCTTGGTGAGCCTCTTCTTGTTCTTATCCTTTTTATATAAAAAAATCTTATTTGTATGATTTAGATAGTGACTTGCATAATTTTCTTACTTCTATGATTGTTTGTTATACATATATAGTGCAATGGTTTTGATATCCGTGCCCGTCGGCCCTCGTTCGGTTTACGATTTGGATGTGGTATATTCTCTTTTATAACTATTTGTTGCATTTCATTTTTATGACAATTATGCCCATCAAGTTGACATAGATGTTTTTATCAAGGAGGTATGTGAACCAGAAATTCCAACCGACCCTCTTGTCGAGCAGTTAAATTTAGTTGAAAAAGAAAACGAGGATTTGAAAGAAAAATTGAAAAGAATTGAAGAAGAGAAGATGAAATTGGAGTTTTATGTTGCCGATGTCGTCGATGATCACAAGATCAAGATGGATGCAATGCGCTTGAAGATTAGAAAGATTAGAAAATATGCCGTTGATAAAGAGGCTTGGTATCATTATGATGTTGGATCAATTGTTACCTTAGTTGCTATTTTGATCGCACTTGTTGTTGCATTTAAATGCTTTAGCTAAATAGTTTTATGTTGTTTTTATGAGAAGTGTGTATGAACTTTATGTATGAACTTGTATTAATTTGGCCTTTTTGGTGTTGTGTAATGAAGATGAGCCGGCAATGGATGTACGATGACCGACGCTCTCCCCAGTTCATTGATGGCGTGCATAGTTTTTTGCGTGCGGCTGAGGCAAACAAGCGGGATGGTTTTATGTGTTGTCCATGCTCCAACTGTAAGAATTATAGGAATTACTCTTGCTCAAAAGTCATTCACGTCCACCTGTTTACGTCCGGTTTCATGTCCGGCTATAACTGTTGGACCAAGCACGAAGAAAGAGGGGTTCTAATGTAAGAGAATGAAGAAGAAGAGGATGATGACAACTATCCTGGGTTCCCTGAATACGATGATCATACTACAATGGGGGAAGAGAATGAAGAAGCTGAAGAAGAGGCATCAGATGAGCCTGCTGATGATCTTGGTCGGGCCATTGCTGATGCAAAGAGAAACTGTGAAAGTGAAAAGGAGAAGTTGAAGTTGCAGCGCATGTTAGAGGATCACAAAAAAGGGTTGTACCCAAATTGCGAAGATGACAACACAAAGCTCGGTACCACACTGGAATTGTTGCAATGAAAGTCAGAGAATGGTGTATATGACAAGGGATTTGAAAAGTTGCTGAAAATAATGAAGAAGTAACGTGGCTTGAGACTGCGTCGGTATTTCCCAAAAGAGGAAGGGATGATGCAGCACAGCGACTATAAGTATTTCCCTTAGTTATGAAACCAAGGTTATTGAACCAGTAGGAGGATCACCACCACCCAATAAGCAGCACCTACACACAAACAACAAATACTTGCAACCCGACGCGAAAGAGAGGTTGTCAATCTCTCTACGGTAATAAGATAGATTAGGTAGTGATAGATAGGAGAGATAGATCTCTCAAGAACACAAATAAAAAGAGTAAATATGCAGCAATATGTTTTTGCGTTTTTGGTTTTGTAGATCTGAAAGCAAAGATTGCAAAAAGATAGATCGGAAAGCAATATGTTGGAAAAGTAGACCCGGGGGCCGTAGGGTTCACTAGTGGCTTCTCGCATGAGTATAGCGCACGGTGGGTGAACAAATTACTGTTGGGCAATTGATAGAAAATCGAATAGTCATGACGATATCCAAGGCAACGATCATTATATAGGCATCACGTCTAAGATAGATAGACCGACTCCTGCCTGCATCTACCTCTATTACTCTACACATCGACCGCTATCCAGCATGCATCTAGTGTATTAAGTTCATGGAAAAACGGAGTAATGCAATAAGAACGATGACATGATGTAGACAAGATCTATTCATGTAGGAATAGACACTACTAGGGAAAACCTTATACACAGAATCTTAGCAGCAGCGCGGGACAGGAAGGGGCGCTACTGCTAATTAGCAGTAGCGCGGTCTGCAGAAAGGCGCTAGTGCTACCAACTTAGCAATAGCGCGGCTCGTTAGAACCGCGCTGCTACTAAAATTGACCGACCGGTCCCGCCACGCTAGGTTTAGCAGTAGCGCGCCCACGATAACCGCGCTACTGCTAATGTAATAGTAGTAGAACACTTTTTTCATGTCGCTACTGCTAATTTTGAAACTGGCCACATGGCGGGCCCCGCTTATCAGTAGCGCGTGTCACAGAGGAGCGCTGCTGCTATCTTATTAGCAGCAGCGCGTTTTGCTCCCAGCGCTACTGCTAAGCCGTAGCCATACCACCTTTTTCCTCCCCCCTCCCCTCCTCTCTCCCTCACTTTGCTTCTTCCTCACTACTTCTCCCCCCCATTACTCTCCTTCTTCTACCTATCTTTCTCTCTCTTTATTACTCCTAGCTAACTACACCACCTCCATTAATGCATCTCCTTTCTCTTTTTCCTTCCCCCTCCACTAGTTGAACTTGTCTCCTCCCAAACTAGCTAGCTAGGTAGATCTAGCTAGCATTTAGTGAAGTGACCTATGTACCTCCCTAACTAGATCTATAGCCTTGTCAAGAAGAGCTTTGTCCACTTTTGATCATTCCATAGGTGTGTGTGGCGACACCTATCGACATCATCATCACCGTGCTCGATCTCGAGATAGGTGATTAAAAATTTATGCTTTTACAAGAATGGAAATATGTGTATGTGTGCAATATGACATAATCGGGCGATATGATGGAAATTGTGTGTGTGGCATGAGTTGCCGCCGAATTGTGCTTGTGAGTTGCCTATGATTTGCCGAAATGTCGATTTATTTCCATTTCGGCGAATTCCGGGCAAACTCTATATGTCCTATTTTTAGGGAAGGTCATGCCGAATTTTTGTATGACTTTGATGCATGCATGCATTTTTATAATGAATTTGTTTATTATTACCGTGCAGGCGTTCATGATGGTCAGTGGAACGGTGGTGGACAGGTGGTTGCAGTCGGCGGTGCAGGACATGAAAGAAAATAACCTGACAGAGGTTTTATGTCCGTGTCGAAGATGCAAAGGACGAGTTTGGCTCGACCCCTATCACGATGGTCGTGTGATGGCGCACCTGCTCATGACTGGTTTCATGGATGGCTATACTTGGTGGATAATTGAAGATGAGGATGATGATGTTGAGGACGCCGACGGGGCAGGCAATGACGACACGGGGCAAGACAAAGAGATGATCGATAATGGCGGCGGAGAAGGGGCCGGACATGGCGGCGGAGAAGGGGCCGGACATGGAGGCGGAGAAAACGTGGACTCCACGCCGCAGAATTCGTCGGTACTAAGTTCAATCGTGCAGGACCCTCATGTTCAAGCACTGCTTCGCAAGGAGACGAGTACTGAGAGAGCTGCTTCTAGAGAGGAGGCCAAGCTGCAGCAACTAGTGGTAGACTCGAACACTCCATTGTATCATGGTTGCAATCCCGAGGTGACCCGCTTGAGTTTCACGCTCGAACTCCTGAAGACGAAGGCTAAAAACAAATGGACCGACACTAGCCTCGATGAGCTTCTCAAGTACCTAAAGGATGGTCATCCCGCGGGGAATCTATGTCCTACTAGTGTGGATGAGGCCAAGAAGATCGTGTGCCCTCTTGATCTGCCGCACGTTGGATACCATGCATGCATCAACGATTGCATAATTTATCGGAAGGAGCACGTGGAAAAAACAAGCTGTCCGGTGTGCAATGCTTCTCGATACAAGAAGGCCGGGAAGAAATCTCCCCAGAAAGTTGTATGGTACTTACCGATCACTCCCCGTCTCCAGCGGTATTTCGTAGATCCCAAGGAAGCAAAGCCCGACGATGGAGATGATCCGAAGCTGAGACACGTCGTGGATGGAAGCCAGTGGAGAGCGTTCAACGGAGAATATCGGTATTTTGCATGTGATGCAAGGAACATCGTGCTCGGCGCGTGTACCGATGGCATGAATCCGTTTGGCAACCAGAACAACAACCATAGCACATGGCCGGTGTTTGTATGGATGTACAACCTCCCCCCTGGTTGTGCATGAAGTCGAAGTACATACACATGAGCATGCTGATTCAAGTGCCGAAACAACTGGGAAATAATATTAATCTGTATCTGGGGCTACTTCAAGAGGAGTTAGACACGTTATGGAAAACACCGGTCAAGACATGGGACGCCAGCAAAGGCGAGTATTTCTATATGAGAGCCGCGTTGATCACGACGGTGCACGACTATCTCGGTTACGGATATGTCGCAGGACAGGTGTGCCATGGATATTGCGGATGCACGCGGTGCATGGATGATACGACGTCTCAGCAGCTAACGTCAAGGAAAGATGGCGGGTCTGGGAAAATCGTGTACATGGAGCATCGAAGATGGCTCGAGAAGGACGACCCGTGGAGAAACCATGGAGATCTATTCAATGGTGAGGCTGAGCATCGAGGACCTCCACGTAAGCGGAGCGGCGCCGAAATCGATGAGCTGTTGAAAAACTGGGAACAGTGCCCCGCGCCAGGAAAGACGATGAAAAAGGCGTCGGAGTCGCTGCTCAAGGTATGGAAGACGAGGTCTGTTTTCTGGGACTTGGAGTACTGGCACAAACTCGACACGCCTCATTGCCTTGATCAAATGCATATTTGTAAGAATGTCCTTGAGAGCTTGCTTGCGACACTGATGAACATGCCGGATAAGACAAAGGATGGGCCGAAGGCAAGAAAAGACTTGCAAGATTTGGAGATCATGGCAGATCTGCACATGCCGCCCCGTAAAAAGTCAGAGGAGACAGAGACGGAGACAGAGGCGCGAGAGAAGAAGGGCAAAAAAGTAAAGGAAGAGGATTATTTCCCCCTTCTTGCTTCACCTTAAGTCCGGCTGAGATCGATCAATTCTTCAAGTGCCTTACCGGAATCAAAGTTAGTTCCGGTTACTGTGGCAAGATAAGCAGATATCTAGACACGAAGAAGAAAAGGTTCAGCGGGATGAAGTCCCATGACTGTCATGTGATGATGACGCAGATACTACCTGTTGCCCTTAGAGGGATAATGGACAAGCACGTCCGTGACACGCTTATTGGTCTCTGCAACTTTTCGGACGTCATCTCTCGAGAGTCGATCAGTGTGAAGCAGCTACGAAGGCTACAGGAAGAGATCGTTGTCATACTAAATGAGCTTGAGATGTACTTCCCGCCCGCGTTCTTTGACGTCATGGTGCATCTGTGTGTCCATATTGTGGACGACATAATAGACCTGGGGCCGTCATTCCTGCACAACATGATGCCGTTTGAGAGGATGAATGGGATCATCAAAGGATTTGTTCGTAACATGTCCCGTCTGGATGGAAGTATCATCCAGGGCTATCTGACACAAGAGTGCATCTCTTTCTGCGAGAATTTTCTATATGGCGCAGACCGGCCGCCTGGTGTTGGTTTGCCCGTTAACAAGCACGATGGGAGGCTCGAAGGAGAAGGACACTCCAACGGTCGCAGGGAACTGCATGTGGCCTACTCAGATCGACGCAACGACTTTGACAGAGCAAACTTGGTAGTGCTACAACACCTACACCAGGTAGATCCTTTCGCGGCACTGCATAAAGAAACTATCGCAAAGAAGTATCGTGACCGGGGGGTATGCAGGACGGACGCCGAAGTTACTAGAGAGCACAACTCCACTTTCCTGCATTGGTTCAAAGAGCATATTATTGCTAATCCCCCGGAAGAGGGCTCTAAGGACGGATTGCTCATATACGCCTTAGCACATGGCCCCTCGCCCAACCTCGTCACCTATCAGGCATACGATATCAACGGATACACGTTCTACACGGAGGCCAAAGATATGGACAGTGATGATCAGAACTCATGGGTGACGATGGAATGCATGACCGACAGCGACAACGGCGCAACTGAGAGATTTTACGGAAGGGTCGAGGAGATCTGGGAGCTTGACTACTCTGGACTGCACAACGCGACGATGTTCCGTGTCAGATGGGCTAAGAATGTCGAAAGAGAAAACCGGTATTTCACTACCATGACTATACCCGACGGCAAGAGCGGTACCGTGAACGCTATCGCAAAAAACGAGCCATGGGTACACGCTAAGCACGTGACACAATGCTTCTTCATAACCTACCCGTGCAATCCCAGTCGTGTTGTCGTGAGGAGAGGCAAAAGGAACATCATTGGAATGGATGGAGTCGCCAACGAGGAAGACTACGACCAGTACGGCAACCCAATGAGGGAAGATGACGATGACGATGAAGTATACGTCAAAAGAAGAATCAATACTACATTACCTAAGAAAGATCGTACTCCATGGAAAAGGAAAACTCACAATGAGGGGCTCAATTATTCTTCAACGAACAAGAAGGGAAAGAAGCTCACTCAAAAACGAAAACGTCGACGTTGAGGAACCGTTATCGGTCAAATGATGTAATATATATGTTCCTATTTTGTGTACACACTTAACCGTTATGCATGGGTCAAATGATGTAATATATATGTTCCTATTTTGTATACATACTTAACCGTCAAATGATGCAATATATATCGCCTTAGTTATATACATTGTTTCACCTTCCCTTCGTTCCTGCTCTCGGAAAAAAGGAAAAGAAAAGAAAAGAAAAAGAAGAAAAGAAAAGGAAGAGAAAATAGAGGAAAAGACAATAGAAGAAACAAACAGGAAAACTGCTATAGCAGTAGCGCTTTTCCGAAAAAGAGCTATAGTTAGTCAAAATAGCAGTAGCGCCGTTTGGAGAAATGCGCTATAGCTACCTGTGATAGCAGTAGCGCTTCTTGGAGAAACGCGCTATAGATAACTTAGCTATAGCGCGTTTTTCGGAAACGCGCTACTGCTATGTTGACTTAACCCCCTAGCGGGCTTCCCGCCTCTGCTTCTTCCCCCAAATCCCCACGCTCTCTTATCCCCCCTCGTCGGCGCCGGATCCCGTGCCCTCGCCCTCGACCTCGCCGTGCCCCTGCCTCAAGCGCCGGAGCCCTGCCCTCGCCCTCGACCTCGCCGCGCCCCTGCCTCAAGCACCGGAGCCCTGCCCTCGCCCTCGACCTCGCCGCGCCCCTGCCTCAAGCGCCGGAGCCCTGCCCTCGCCCTCGACCTCGCCGGAGTCCTGCCCTCGCCCCCGACCCCGCCGCTCGGCCCCGACCCCTCGACCCCGGCGACCTCGCCCTCGCCCCCGACCCCGGCGCCGGCGCGCCATGCCTCCCCTCCCAACCTCGGCCATCGTCGGGCCTGCCTCCTCGCCCCTGCATCCTCTGTAGGTTAGTATGAACCCTAGTTAGTATGAACCCTAGTTAGTATGAACCCTAGTTAGTTAGGGCAGTAGGTTAATTAGGTTCTTCGTCAAATTAGGACAGAAATTTAGGGTTAGGTGTTTTAGGTGTAGTTAAAAGAAAAAACAGAATTGATTATATAGGTTTCTTGCATTTTTTAGTTTAAGCAATTGTTGCTATTTAAATTTTATAGTGCTAGTTAGTTAATTAGAATTAGTATGAAATCTAGGACAGATTAGTTAAAGCAACTGTTGCTATTTAAATTTTTTAGTTAAAGCAATTGTTCCTATTTGGAAAAACAGAATTTGAAGTGGACAGATTAGTTAAAGCAACAATTGCTATTTAAATTTTGTGAATAAAAATGACTTCTTGCATTTTTCTTCAAGTTCTATATTTTTCTTCCTTTTATATGCAAATTTGAAGTGGACATGTGATATGTGGACATGTGATTTGGACATGTCATATTTGGAATTTGGACATGTCATATTTGGACATGTGATGTTTTGGACATGTCACATTTGGAAAATGATGATTATGTGCAGGGTAAATGATCTGAGTGGCCTATGTTTCACCGGAATGTTGATTCATTTCCGTTCCGGTGAATTTCAGGCGCTCGATCTGTCCACTTTTTAGCAAAGGTCATGCCGAAATTTTCCGTGAATTTTGGCATGACTTGTGCTAGAAAGTAGGCATATCGAGTGCCAGGATTTGCTGGGAAACGGCATTCCGGCAAACATAGATCTTTTTTTATGTCATTTCACATTTTTTATAGTTTTAGAATTAAACGAGGAGACTTAATCATAGGAAACATGTCGAACAACGAAGAAACCGGGCCTTCTGACCAAGATGCAGACGAGATGGATTATGAGGGTGAACAACAGTACCTCGACTTTTTGTCTGCTAAGCACACTCAAGGTTTGCAGGTCGTCCTCGATGATGGTACTGACGCCGACATCGACACCGACGGCGTCGGCACCGATGGCGGCGCCGAAACCGGCGGGGAAGGTACCGGCGCCGATGGAGGGGTTCTCGGGCGCCAGCCATAAAGGCTTCAAAAGCAAACAAGAAGCAGAAGCTAGTTATGTGAGGAGGCTCACGCTAGCGCGAGAGAGGAATCATAACCGCCGCCTCATGTACTACATAGTTTCGCTCTCACTCATAGTGATAGCTCTTCTCACGTATATCATTGTTTAGATGGATGACGATGTAGTTGCAAGTATTCGAGACTTGAATCGCTATTTTCGAGATGATGACGAGAAACCAGTTTGTGTTGGATGATGATTATGATGATGACATGATTTGATCAGACTATTTGTATGTATATGCTATGATTACATTTGTGGTCTCGCAGCCATTTGTATGTGTATGATGATGACATTTGTATGTGCTAAAGATTCTTGTATAAAGCCTGTTCAAATACGAAACAAATAGGTAGAAAAAAAAATCAGAAACTAATAAAGTTAGCAGTAGCGCGGGGAGTAAAGTTAGCAGCAGCGTACGAGTACCAGTAGCGCGGCCTTATACAAGGCGCTACAAATATTAGCAGTAGCGCGCTGTTTTGGAGATCGCTACTGCTACGCATGTATAGCAGTAGCGCGGGCCAACACGCGCTACTGCTACAGGTTAGCTGTAGCGCCGTATCAGTAGCGCGGGTACCCGCGCTACTGCTATACATAATACCCGCGCTACTGCTAGGCTTTTCCCTAGTAGTGAGACCCCATCTTGTTATCCTTAATAGCAACGATACATGCGTGTCTTGCTGCCCCTTCTGTCACTGGGAAAGAACACCGCAAGATCGAACCCATCACAAAGCACCTCTTCCCATGGCAAGAAAAATCGATCTAGTCGGCCTAACTAAACCAAAGATTCGAAGAAGAAATATGATGCTATAAGCAATCATGCATATAAGAGATCAAAGAAGACTCAAATAATATTCATGGATAGAAACTGATCATGAACTCAAAATTCATCGGATCCCAACAAACACACCGCAAAAGTTTACATCAAATAGATCTCCAAGAGACCATTGTATTGAGAATCATAAGAGAGAGAGAGAAGAAGCCATCTAGCTACTGCCTATGGACTCGTAGGTCTATGGTGGACTACTCACGCATCATCGGAGAGGCACCTATGAAGAAGATGAACCCCTCCGTGATGGTGTTTAGATTGGATCTCGCGGTTCTGGAACTTGCGGCAGCTGGTATTGTGTTTCGTCGACTCCTCTAGGGTTTTCCAAATATTAGGTAATTTATAGGCATCAGAGGCGGTGCAGAGGGGCCCCGTGGAGGGCACAACCCATCAGGGCACGCCGGGGGCCCCCTGGCGCGCCCTGGTGGGTTGTGCTCCCCACAACCCACCTTCCTGGCTCTTGTTTGGCCCACTGGGTGTCTTCTGGTCCAGAAAAAATCTCCAAAAGGTTTCGTCCCGATTCGACTCCGTTTGGTATTGATTTTCTGCGAAGTAAAAAACAAGCAAAAACAACAACTGGCACTTTGGCACTATGTCAATAGGTTAGTCCCAAAAAAGGATATAAAGTTGTTATAAAATGATTGTAAAACATCCAAGAATGATAATATAACAGCATGGAACAAGCAAAAATTATAGATACGTTGGAGACGTATCAGCATCCCCAAGCTTAATTCCTACTCGTCCTCGAGTAGGTAAATGATAAAAACAGAATTTTTGATGAGGAATGCTGCCTAACATGTTCATCATATTATTTTCTTTTGTATAGCATGGACATTTGGACTTGTAAATGATTCAAAGCAATAGTCTAGTTTTAACATAATGACTTCAGTACTCAAGCATGTCAACAAGCAACCATGTCTTTCAAAATATCAACACTAAAGAAAGTTATCCCTAGCCCATCATGCTCAATCATTGATCCATTCATGAAACACACTCAAATATTAGTTATGCCCAATGCTCAAGTACGATCATAGTGCCCCCTAGTTGGTGCCTATAAGAGAAGATGGAGACTCAAAGCAAAAATAAAAATTTCATAAAGTAAATAGAAAGGCCCTTCGCAGAGGGAAGTAGGGATTTGTAGATGTGCCAGAGCTCAAAGTTTTAAATTGAGAGAGAAACATATTTTGGGTGGCATGCTTTTCCTGTCAACAAAAACGACAAAGTAGTTCACAATACTTTCCATGCTAGATATATCATAGGCGGTTCCCAAACAGAAAATAAAGTTTATTCCTTTTTCCACCAAACTTTCACTTTCCATGGCGGGCCGTATCCACGGTTGCCTTCCATACCAACACTTTCCAAGGAATTTATTATTTGACAACATAAAGTAAATATTTTTTTGTTTTTCATTTCGGGAATGGGCATCCCTATTACCGTCGCACTCTCGTGCAATGACAAGTGAATAAACACTCATCTTGAGAATAACACATCTAGCATGGAAAAATATTGGACACTCCCCACCGTTTCATGAGCGGTACGGGCACACAAAAGAGAAAATTTATTTTGAAAATTTAGAGATGGCTGATACGTCTCCAACATATCTATAATTTTTGCTTGTTCCATGCTGTTATATTATCATTCTTAGATGTTTTACAATCATTTTATTACAACTTTATATCATTTTTTGGGACTAACCTATTGACATAGTGGCAAAGTGCCAGTTGCTGTTTTTGCTTGTTTTTTTACTTCGCAGGAAATCAGTACCATACAGAGATGAAACGCTGCGGGGATTTTTGTGGATTTTTTATGGACCAGAAGAAACCAGATGGGCCAAAGAACACCAGAAGAGGGGGCCCAGGGTGGCCAGCACCCACATGGGCAGGCCAGAGGCCCCCTGGCGCGATCTGGTGGGTGCTGGGCATCTCCGGCACCCCCTCAACCGACTATCGTGCCTATAAATTCCCTGGAAATCCAAAAACCCTAGGGGAGTCGACGAAACACAATTCCAGTCGCCGCAAGTTCCAGAACCGCGAGATCCGATCTAAACACCATCACGGAGGTTGTCGTGGTTTTGTCACGGCAGATGTTCCCGTGAAAGGACTTAGGTTCGGGGCCATCGCTAAGGCGGTGGGCTCAAAGGGGTTGATCGGAATCGAGAGACAAGGGTTACCCAGGTTTGGCCCCTCGGAAAGAGGTAAAAGCCTACGTCCTGCTTTGTGTTGTATTGATTGGGTATCGACTACAAGGGAGCGAGTTCGCTTGACCTAGCTATCGATCAGTTGTTTTCGTGGCCGAAGCCGCCCCGGTAACCCGCCTTTATATACACAGGTCAAGGCCCTGGGCTTACAAGAGTCCGGGTCGGGTTATACTTGACAACCGACCTCACCTCTAACTACACATACCTTGTCTAACAAGCCGCTACCGGCGGCCCAAGCTCGCCGGGTTACATCCTGTCTTCTGGCTCTGGGCCTCAAGGCCCATTGGATAAGCTTACTCTTAATCATGTCGTAAGCCGCCAACCGTATGACCCGGCCCCTCCTGGGCGGGTCTCGCCACGGGGTTATATCCCCAACATTAGGCCCCAGATTGATTTGAACTGGTTCATGTCAATCTCCAAATCTTCCGGTTGGCGATTCTTGACTTCTATGATAATCTTCATGACCCGCCGAAAATGGATAATGTCGTCTCTGATGAATGTTCATAACCCGCCAAAAATGGGCAGCCGTTATTTCTGATAAGCTTTCATGACCCGCCGTGACGTCATCATAAAAAATCAAAAAAGATTCCTCTGACGTCAGAACGGATCTTTCGTCATTAATATGACCAGCCCGAAAATCAAGGCGTCTTCTTAGTTTAATCATCATCGTGCCTCCTCGATTCCCGCACCCGACCATTTGTGAGACCATTATAGCCTTATAAATAAGCACGGGGGGTTATGACTTCCATTTTTCCCCGCCGCCATCTCCTTCTTCCTCCCCTGTTCCACTGAAGCTCGTCGCGCCGTCGAAGCTCGTCGTCTTCATCAACTCAGGCCGCTGCATCAACCTGAACGCGTCCAGAACATCGCCGCATCCAACCACATCCTTCAGGTTTCAGTCCTGCTCCTTATTAGATCCGCAATAATCCTTCAGATCTCCCCCGAGTTCATCGGGTTTCTTCAGCGTTCATCGCCGTTTCATCGGAATGCCCTTCACAGATTTGGATAAGGAAAAAACACTCCTTTAGGGCCTCATAATACTGCCCAAATCACGCAGCCACCCGCTCCATAATAACGCCGCATTCATTATAGATCTGCAGCTTATTTTAATCTGCACAGAGGCCGCCTGTTCTTCCACTGGTCTTTTTAGGGCTGTAATATTCTTCTTTTTTCCCTCGCCCGTAGATCTTGAATTCATAGCCGTAGTTGCGGAATCAGTTTCCCAACACTTAGCAATTTTTTCAATCTGCATTGATAAACTTGACCCGCCGAAAAGCTGCCGGCTCACTTTGTCTTCCGCAAATAGTTTCGGCGGCTCATAACTTTATATTGACCCGCCAAACGCTGTCACCATTTCCAGTCATAGTGACATTAGTCAAAATGTATTTTTAACCCGCCGAATACTCATATCTTCCCGCAGTTTCCTAAGCCGCCACCATGTCAAAAACTCCGTCCACCTGCAACTGGGTAAAATCTGGAGTGACTGAAGAATCGATCAAGGAGTTTGTCACCATGGGAGTCCTGCCGGCTCAGGATGTTATCCACTGGCGGGTTCCAGGCAGTGAGACCACCCCTAAACCCAAAGACGGGGAGGTCATTATATTCACATATCATCTTCTTCGGGGCTTTTCCCCGCCCGGGTCAAAGTTTTTCCGGGATGTCTTACACGCGTTCAAGCTGCACCCCCAAGACATTGGCCCGAATTCTGTCACCAACATGTGCCAATTCCAAACCTTTTGTGAAGCCTACCTTCAGGAGGAGCCGTCTGTTGACCTCTTCAAGGAGTACTTTTATATTAACCGCCAAACAGAAATGGTAGACGGGTTAAGCCTCGAGCTTGGGGGCGTCATCCTGCCGAGTCACCCCAAAGAATGGAACAAGACTTGGTTTTATTGCCAAGATACTTCACCAGAAGGGGAGCACCCACTGCCGGGTTATCGTCCATACCGGCTTAGCACAGATACAGAGCTTCCAGACCGGATGTCAGCCGCCGGACGTGCTCAATATGCTTCTACTTTCTCAAAAGTCAGGGCTCTGCTAGCCAATGGATTGACGGGCGTTGATTTGACCCGCTGTTGGGTCTCCTGGAGGATTCTGCCGCTAAGCCGCCGTGGCGCCTTAATGTGCCAATACACCGGTAAGGTGGACGACCCTCAACGCTTCACCCGGACCCCTCTAAAGGACCAGGATCTTAACACCATCGTCAAGTCTCTGCTGGGGGAAACATTAGCCGCCTGCAGCAGGACTAGCTTAAGCCCCTTCTTTGCACTTAACCCGGCTCCGGATGTAAGTCTTTTCATCCTAACCCTCATCCATTCTTTTAACTCCATACTTCATTAAACCTTTTCTGCCAATATGCTGTCTTTTGTAGGCCGGCTCTTCATTCTGGAAGAAATTGTTGCCCCCTACTCTCAAGAAGAAAAACAAAGTTCCAAAGGTGCCCAAAACTAAGGCGCCCACTCGCAGGAAGAGGCAGTCATCCGAAGATTTATTTGATTTCAACGATTCAGAGGTAGAACTTGATCCCCTTGGCCTTCTCTTTATACAACTTATTGACGGCGATTGCTCACAGGAGGAAGCTGAAACAAGCCATGCAGACGTTGTCGAGGTAACCATTGTCTCCTCTGACTCGGATCTTTCACCAGTAAAGAGAGTACGGCGGGCTGTACGGAAGGTAAAGAGTTCCCGCCCTTTTGCTCACTTGAGTCGTAATTTTCTTTTGAAGAAACAGCAAGACGATAGCAGACGTCAGACCCGGAGCGCCGGCTCTGGAGACCTTTTAACCGGCTTACCAAATGAGCCGGCCCCTCGGAAACAGCGCACCGAAGTACTTCCTTGTCTTGAACTTATCTTGTCTGTACATTATCCTTGTAGCTTATTAACTGTTTAACAATGCTAAAAAAAATCCAGGACTCGCCTCCTTCTTCTGGCGATTCAACCGCCTCAAAGCTGCTTCCTCTTATTATTAACCCGGGGTAAGCATTTCTATATCCCAAAATGTGTTTAATATCTCATACTTTATCATGACATATCTAACATTGCCTTTGCTCACAGGACTCAAGCCAAACGAAGGAAAGGGGCCGGGTCATCCGCAACTCCTGATGTCCAAGACCCGGAGATCCCAACACCCGATATTCCTGACTCTCATATTGAGCCTTCTGAAGCTGCTAAAGACGCCCCTGAAGAGGTTCCTCCGCAGGCCGAGCCGGCTGCTATGGACATTGAAGCTCCTGAAGTCCATCCAGATTCTGCTCCTAAGCCGCCCAGCCCCCGGCCGTCAACTGACCACCTGGCTTCTCATGAAGAGGTCATTGTCACCGGGGTGGCTTACAAACCTCTAGCTCCTTCACATGCGCTATCAAAGCATGTCAAGGAAGACGAGGCGGCTCCTTCCAAGGAAGAGAAGACTCCCTCTGATCTTTCAAACTTGGATAAACTTACTGCTGATGAATTACATGCCGGCTATCTGAGCCGTCTGTTTGCCAGCCGAGACATGGAGGCCAGCCTGGTCACCAAGATGAAGACAAAATATGAGGTACTTCACCTCCCTTGCCTCTTCATGTATATACTTATGTAGCCCCCAAGAACCGGTTGAACTCTCAGAAGGTCAGCCGGGTCTTGCATTAATTTGGCAACTTTTGAAGAGTCATCAGCATGTGAAACATGTACTGAAAGCCAAGTGTAGCCCCCAAGGGCCGGGTCATTACCTAAGTAAAGAGCCGGCACTCAATCATAGAATAAGAGCCAATTGTAGCCCCCAAGGGCCGGTTGATTACCTAAATAATGAACCGGCTCTATAAGAAAGAGCTGAGACAAAATAAGAGCCAAGTGTAGCCCCCAAGGGCCGGGCCATTACCTAAGTAATGAGCCGGCACTCAATCATAGAGCAAGCGCCGATCATAGCCCCCAAGGGTTGGGTCATTACCTAAGTAATGAGCCAGCACTCAATCATAGAGCAAGCGCCGATCGTAGCCCCCAAGGCCCGGGTCAGTACCTAAGTAATGAGTCGGTTCTATAAAAAAGAATTGAGACACATTAGCCCCCAAGTGTCAAGTAAATTGCGTGCAATCTGCTTGGGACTTGTAATCATTATACCAAATTTTGATATAAACTGTGTGAGCCGGACCGGCGGCTTAAAACTGACAACCTTTCTCTGTGCAGGAATCTTTGACTACTGCTGAGTCGGCCGTGGCCGACCTTTAGAAGAATCTGGCTTTGCAACAAAAAGGCCGAGCAGAGACGGAAGAAAAATGGCGGCCCTGCTCCATAGATCTTGAGAAGATCAAAACAGAGTTCGAATCTTTCAAGCAGACTGTTGAGTCAAGCCAAGCCGCCCTGACCAGGCGTGCTGAAGACGCAGAGGGCCGGCTCAAAACGGTGACTGAGGAACTGAACACTCTGAAGGGCCAGATCTCTCGCATGATTGGGGTCGTCTTTGGTAAGCATTCCTAACCTTCAATACTTAAAAAGGCACTTTGTCACGGATCTTTTATCGGCGGCTTATAAAATTTGACCTGCCTGTAGGTGAACGGAGCCGCCAACTGTCGAGCAACAGCCTACTGAAGCTCAAGGCCTTGTACTCTTTGACAAAACAACTGTATGCCGGGTCTCTAATCACCATCAAGGCTGTCATGACTGAAAGGGGTGTCCCAAAGTTCAAGAAAGGCGTGCTGGAAACCATGTCTACCATCCCAATGCAGCTGGAAGAACTAAAGAGATCAGCCGCCCGTAAGGGCGCAATTGCTGCTTTGAGCCGGTCGCTGGCATATGCTCCGGAACTTAATCCGGATGAAATGATGGATGGTTTCCCTCAACTGAAGGATGATGGCTCAGAGTTTACACGGGAAGATTACTCTCGCTGCCATAAGGCGTCTCGGGTGCTGGCAAGCCGGCTGGCTGCAGAAGCTAATCTAGCAGTATACCAGGCGGCTTACTCCGAAGAAAGCAAGCGTATTCGAGGGCCCACTTTTGAAGTGAAGAGCCTGATTCCTCAACGCCGTAAGCACCTCTTCGCTCCTGATGTTGACCTGTCTCCAATCATGCACGATGAAGCCATGTTTGAAGCTTTGACCAATTGCAATTGGGATGTGGACAACCTCCAGATCAAAGAAGCCGAAGACCCGGCGCAGGATGACTCAGCGGCGAGTTAAAAAAAACTTTGCATCATGTGAAGATAACCCGGCCTTGTTTAATTCGCCGGGTTAGAATTTGTTGAAAAACTTGAAGTCTGCAACTTTTTGGGCATTTGGAAAGCCTTGTAATAGCAGTAGGAAAACACTTATCTGCCTACCCATGTGCTTTTGATGCACTATCTTAAGCCTCTGCCGGCGATTTAGCAAATTCATCTTTGATATATAATCTTTTGACTGCTTTGACGCGCCGGGCGGGTTATACTCCCTGAGCAATATCAAACCAGAATATTCCAAAACTTACAATCTCACCATGAGAGTACCTGCAAGAAACAAGTAATTTTGGATGTCTCATCTATAAGCCGGCTTTAAAGGCGCGGCAGGACAAGATAACTTCTTGTTTTTTATGAAAAAATTTGTTTCCGAAGAAACTAGGCGGAAAGCCTGAAAACTTGTAAACCGGGTCTCACGTGACGTAAATCCGTCGTTTAAACCTTAGCAAGTTCAGGGTCTTTAAAAGATTGACATTGCTAAGAGTACGAACGGGCCACCTAGCGGAGGGATTACGGTAGACAAGACGAGTTTATCCTCACTCACTGTAAGCCGGCTCTCTCGTGACAAAAGCCGCCGTTTAAACCTTGACAAGTTCAGGGTCTTCGTGCGAGAATAACTTATAAAAGTTCAGGGTCTCTTATCAAGAATAACTGTCAAGAGTTCGGCGGGTCACATGGCGGAGTAGCAAGTTGCAAACAGGCAGGTTTAACTCGAACATGGCATATAAAGCCTGGCCAAGAGGGTAAGTAAGCTAAACCCATAGGGTTGGAAGCCCCCAAGTGACCTGATTAAGGATCAACTCCTTTGTATGACACTTTCAGTGTAGAGAAAACGGCAGAGGCCCCTAATCATGGGGATGCCAACTTTATTATATCATAAAAGATGGTATATACAATGACAGAAATATGTACATTGATGAGAGCCGGACTGGCGGCTTAAGTATAGTATGGCCGAAGGTGAGCAATATTCCATGGCCTCTTGGTCTCTTCACCAGAGGTGCGAGACTTATCACTCTCCCGTATATCCATGAGATAATAGGACACATTGTTGAGATTTCTGCTGATCACAAACGGTCCTTCCCAGGGAGGTGACAACTTATGCATATCTGACTGGTCTTGAACCAGCCGGAGTACTAAGTCGCCTTCTTGGAACGTCCGGGTCTTGACCCTGCGGCTATGATAGCGACACAGGTCTTGTTGATAAATCGCCGATCGAGCTGCTGCAAGATCCCGCTCTTCGTCCAAGGCATCCAAAGCATCCTGACGCGCCGCCTCATTATCAGTTTCTACGTAAGCCGCCACTCTGGGCGAGTCATGACGAATATCACTGGGGAGAACAGCTTCTGCGCCATAAACCATGAAGAAAGGCGTATAGCATGTAGATCTATTGGGGGTGGTTCTTATGCTCCAAAGAACAGATGGCAACTCCTCCACCCAACAACCCGGCGTGCGCTCCAAAGGAACCATAAGCCGGGGTTTGATACCTCTCAAAATTTCCTGGTTAGCACGCTCAGCTTGACCATTAGACTGCGGGTGAGCTACCGAAGACACATCAAGACGGATATGCTCCTCATCACAGAACTCCTTCATAGCCCCCTTGGATAGATTAGTGCCATTATCAGTGATGATACTATGAGGATAACCAAACCAAAAAATCAGCTTTTTGACGAACTGAACTGCTGTTGCCGCGTCACACTTGCTGACCGGCTCGGCCTCGATCCACTTAGTAAACTTGTCAACCGCCACCAAGAGGTGAGTCTTTTTGTCCTTAGACCTTTTAAAAGGCCCTACCATATCAAGCCCCCAGACTGCAAACGGCCAGGTGATTGGAATCATCCGTAGTTCCTGAGCCGGCACATGGGCACGTCGCCCAAATTTTTGACACCCGCCGCACTTAGTGACCAAATCCTCTGCATCCTTATGAGCTGTTAACCAGTAAAACCCGTGTCGGAAGGCCTTGGCCACCAAAGATTTTGACCCGGCGTGATGACCACAATCACCAGCATGGATTTCTTGCAAGATCTCACAGCCCTCATCAGGAGAAACACAGCGCTGGAAAACACCAGTCACACTGCGTCGATGTAACTTGCCGTTGACAATAGTCATAGACTTAGACAGCCTTGTGATCTGCCGTGCCAAAGTCTCGTCTTGAGGTAACTCGCCGCGGGTCAGGTACGCCAGATAAGGCAACGTCCAGTCAGGTATCGCGCGAAGAGCCGCCACCAGTTGTTCTTCCGGGTCAGGTATAGCCAAATCCTCCTCCGACGGTAACTTGACCGACGGGTGATGCAACACGTCCAAGAACACATTAGGTGGCACCGGCTTACGCTGAGATCCCAGCCTTGATAAAGCGTCAGCCGCCTCATTCTTCCGGCGGTCAATATGATCCACCTGATAACCTTTGAAGTGGCCAGCAATAACATCAACCGCCTGACGATAAGCCTCCATACGAGGGTCTTTAGAATCCCATGTGCCAGAGACTTGTTGAGCTACCAGGTCTGAGTCGCCAAGACATCTGACCCGGCTCAAATTCATCTCCTTGGCCACACGGAGCCCGTGAAGCAAAGCCTCATATTCTGCTGCATTGTTAGTACAAGGAAACATTAGCCTTAAAACATAACAGAATTTGTCACCTCGCGGGGAAGTTAAAACAATTCCAGCCCCCGAGCCTTCCGATTGCCTGGATCCATCAAAGTGAATCGTCCAATAAGTATTGTCCGACTTTTCTTCAGGAATTTGACACTCTATCCAGTCATTGATAAAATCCACCAGGGCTTGAGATTTGATAGCTGTTCGGGGCACATATTTCAGATTAAGAGGCCCAAGCTCAATTGCCCACTTAGCAATCCTTCCAGTGGCTTCTCTGTTCTGAATGATATCTCCCAAAGGAGCAGAGCTGACCACTGTGATCGGGTGACCAAGAAAATAATGCTTTAGCTTGCGATTGGCCATGAACACCCCAAGCACCAGCTTCTGCCAATGTGGATATCTTTGCTTAGACTTCGTCAGGACCTCACTCGCCTCCTTACCCGCCTCCTTGCGCTCCACCACAACTGCAGCACTGACAGCCTTGTTATTAGCCGCCACATATAAGAGCAGAGGTTCCTTTTCCATGGGAACGGCCAGAACAGGCGGCTCAGCCAATTGCTTTTTGAGCGCCTCAAACGCCTTATTAGCCGCATCGCTCCAGACGAAATCGTCTGTCTTCTTCATCATCTGATACAGAGGAATAGCCTTCTCACCCAGGCGGCTTATGAACCGGCTCAATGCAGCAATACGACCCGCCAGGCACTGAACATCATTGATGCACGCCGGTTTAGACAAGGAAGTAATAGCCTTTATCTTGTCCGGGTTAGCTTCAATGCCACGCTCAGAGACTAAAAATCCCAAGAGCTTGCCTGCAGGTACACCAAAAACACATTTTGTTGGGTTAAGCATCATCTTGTAGACCCGCAAATGTCAAAAGTTTCCTTCAAATCAGCCAGCAGAGTCTCCTTCTTCCTTGACTTGACCACAATATCATCCACATAAGCATGAACATTGCGCCCAATTTGTCCATGAAGACAGTTCTGCACACAACGCTGGTAAGTCGCCTGGGCACTCTTGAGCCCGAAAGGCATAGACACATAACAGAAAGCTCCAAAAGGCGTAATGAAAGACGTCTTCTCTTGGTCTTTAACTGCCATCTTGATTTGATGATAACCTGAATAAGCATCCAGGAAGCACAGACTCTCACAACCCGCTGTTGCATCAATGATCTGATCGATACGGGGGAGAGCAAACGGGTCAATCGGGCATGCCTTGTTAAGATCCGTGTAATCCACGCACATGCGCCACGTGTCGTTCTTCTTAAGTACCAACACCGGGTTAGCAAGCCACTCCGGGTGAAAAACTTCAACGATGAACCCTGCTGCCAAGAGCCGGGTCACTTCTTCCCCAATAGCCTTACGCCTCTCCTCATTGAATCGACGGTGGAACTGTTTGATCGGCTTAAATTTAGGATCCACATTAAGGTGTTGCTCAGCGAATTCTCTCGGTACACCCGACATGTCGGAAGGCTTCGATGTAAAGATGTCACGATTCTCACGGATGAATTCGATGAGCGCGCTTTCCTATTTGGGATCCATGTTAGCCCCAATAGTGAACTGCTGTGATGAGTCGCCAGGCGTAAAGTCCACTAACTTGGTATCTTCTGCCACAAACTTGAGGGGCGGCTCAGATTCCGTGTTAGGCTTCTTTAGAGGGGTCATATCTGTCGGGTCAACATTCTCCTTGTAAAACTTTAACTCCGCCTCAGCACAACTCGACTCTGCATATGCCGAATCACCTTCCTCACACTCAAGAGCCGTCTTCCGATCACCATGCACAGTAATCGTCCCTTTTAACCCGGGCATCTTGAGCTGTAAGTAAACATAGCACGGCCTAGCCATGAACTTGGCGTAAGCCGGCCATCCAAACAGAGCGTGGTACGGGCTCTTGATCTTGACCACTTCGAACCATAAAAATTCCACCATGTAGTTGAATTCATCGCCAAAAGCTACCTCCAAGGAAATGTTTCCAACTGGGTAAGCCGACTTTCCGGGCACCACGCCATGAAAAACCGTTGAAGAGGGTTTAAGGTCCTTGTCAAGCAAATTCATCCGGCGGAAAGTGTCATAATACAGGATGTTGATGCTGCTGCCACCATCCATAAGTACCTTGGTGAACACATATCCTCCCACTTGGGGGGCGACTACCAAAGCCAAATGCCCCGGATTATCAACGCGCGGCGGGTGATCCTCCCTGCTCCAAGTTATATCATATTCGGACCACTTCAAATATTGCGGGAGAGCCGGCATGACTGCATTAACCGCCCGCTTACGCACCTTCCGATCTCGCTTGTCGAGGCTAGTTGTAAAAACATGGTACTGCCCTCCATTAAGCTGTTTGGGATTACTCTGATACCCGGACTGGTTATTTTGTTGCTGACCTCCATTGCCAGACTGTTGATTATTACCTCCATGGTTTCCTTGGCCTTGATGGCCAGAACCTGAGACACTCGTACCAAAGCCAGACCCGGAAGGACCAGAACCTGACCCGCCGGATGGTCCGCCACCGCCGCCTGGATGCTGTTTAGCGTTGTAGTTTCGATACTCGCGCATGATCCAACAATCCTTCCAAGCATGAGTGGATGGCTAATCAGGAAGAATATGTTTCGGGCAAGGAGCATTCAGTATCGCCTCCATGTCAGCAGGTTTGCGTTTAACGAAGGGCGGTTTGCCATTCCCCTTGCCACGGTTATTCCCAGTACTGGCGTTGGCCACTAAATCTGACCCGCCGTCCTGGTTTTTCCGCTTTTCGCCGTTGCCATTATTGTTGTTTCCTCCCCCGTTCTGCGGTTGACCCTTGCCATTGTTATTCTTCTTACCCTTGGCCGATTTCTCATCATCGGAGCTAGGGTCCTTCGTGTTATCAGAGTCTGCATACTTGGTGAGAGCCGCCATGAGTTCCCCCATGTCTTGGCATGAGCGTTTGAGCCAGCCAAGCTTCTGCTTCAAGGGCGTAAAGTGGCAATTCTTTTCCAGAATCAAGACCGCTTGAGCCGCCGTAATGTTATCAGAAGAGTGGATGATGGTTGAAACCCGCCGGGCCCAGTGATGAGCCGACTCGTCCTCACGCTGCATGCAATGATCCAAATCCACAATTGTCATGGGCTGCTTACACGTTCCTTAGAAATTCTTGATGAACTTCGCCTTTAACTCGGCCCAGGAGTTAATGGTGTTGGGTGGCAAGCCCTTCAACCACGTGCGAGCCGGCCCTTCCAGCATCATGATGAAGTACTTGGCACATACTGCATCGCTAACATCTAACATTTCCATGGCCAGTTCATAGCTTTCAATCCAAGCCTCTTTCGTCGTCGCTCACTGCTAGAGACCTCCGGCGACTCTAAACACCGGCTGTAGCTGCGGCTCGGGATGGGGGTTGAGTGCACGCGACTCCGGCTATAAGTATATTTCTCCTGCTGGGCCACCGCCGTCTGCAGGTATCCAATGGCGTTCCGCACTTCCTCTGCGAAAGGCGCCCCATTAGGGATGGGGATCATACCAAGCCTGGTTGCCGCTGCCACCATGTTCTCCGCCGGGTTAGAATAATGACCCGGCGGCGTCAGAAAAGACTGGGGTGGGGTCTGGTTCCGGCGGGGCGGGTCTGGCTGCCGATGCTGAACCGCCGCCCGGCTTCCAGGTACTTCCGCCGTCCGGGTTATGGTCAGAGGTGCATTTCGTCCCGTCCCTAGCGGGTTAAAAAGATTTCTAGCTTCATATTGATCCGGCAAGCGGGATTGATGCCTCATCCGGTGAACCGCCGCTGCGGACTGCTGCTCTAACTCAAGGCGAAAAGCATCCGCCCTAAGGCGCTCCGACTCAGCATCCATCTGAGCCTTCAACGCATTGATTTCCTGTTGGACTCCGACCATCTGGTTCTTCAACCTCGTGATCTCCGTGTTACGGGCCGCTTGGTTTTCGGCAGTGACCTCGGTTTCCATCAGAGTTGTAAGCTCATTCATCAGATCAAGAAGAACTTGAGTCGGCGGCCTGCCAGCTCCAGACCCGGACGCACCAGCAGCCGTGCTACTAGGGGCCGGTGCCGATCCCGCCATGAAGACAGCGGCGCGGTTCGGCGGCTCATAGTATTCCGGCTCATGGTACTCCGGCTCGGGGTAATCCTCGACGTAGCCCCCAAGCCCGCCGTTGTGAAGCTGGTAGATTGATTCCGTCTCTCCGCTCGAAGATCCATCCTCTGAGCAGATGAGGGTTTCCTCCCGCGACATGGAACCTTCAAGCTCCGCGCCTTGGGTAAAGCCGACGAAGACACGCTTCCTGCCCGGGTTAACACGGGTGGGTTGCGCGCGCCAGGCCGGCTCGACGAGGTCGGTGCAGATGTCCGGCCCGGGTTTAGATCCGCCGATCTTGCCGATGAAGACGTGAATTCTGCCGAAGGGAACCCGGTGCCCGTACTTGATTGAGTCGGCCTCGGGGCCCCAGCCAGCGTTGTCGATGTAAAGCTTGCCGCGGTGACTCTTGGTCATCCTGCCAACGGCATATCCCTCGATCCCTGGGAGAGAGTCCTTTGAGAACTCCACACCACCGAGCGCTAGCCCCACGGTGGGCACCAACTGTCGTGGTTTTGTCACGGCAGATGTCCCCGTGAAAGGACTTAGGTTCGGGGCCACCGCTAAGGCGGTGGGCTCAAAGGGGTTGATCGGAATCGAGAGACAAGGGTTACCCAGGTTCGGCCCCTCAGAAAGAGGTAAAAGCCTACGTCCTACTTTGTGTTGTATTGATTGGGTATCGACTACAAGGGAGCGAGTTCGCTTGACCTAGCTATCGATCAGTTGTTTTCGTGGCCTAAGCCGCCCCGGTAACCCGCCTTTATATACACAGGTCAAGGCCCTGGGCTTACAAGATTCCGGGTCGGGTTATACTTGACAACCGACCTCACCTCTAACTACACATGCCTTGTCTAACAAGCTGCCACAGGCGGCCCAAGCTCGCCGGGTTAAATCCTGTCTTCTGGCTCTGGGCCTCAAGGCCCATTGGATAAGCTTACTCTTAATCATGTCGTAAGCCGCCAACCGTATGACCCGGCCCCTCCTGGGCGGGTCTCGCCACGGGGTTATATCCCCAACAGAGGGGTTCATCTTCCTCATAGGTGCCTCTCCGATGATGCGTGAGTAGTCCACCATAGACCTACGGGTCCGTAGGCAGTAGCTAGATGGCTTCTTCTCTCTCTCTTATGATTCTCAATACAATGGTCTCTTGGAGATCTATTTGATGTAAACTTTTGCGGTGTGTTTGTTGGGATCCGATTAATTTTGAGTTCATGATCAGTTTCTATCCATGAATATTATTTGAGTCTTCTTTGATCTCTTATATGCATGATTGCTAATAGCATCGTATTTCTTCTTTGAATCTTTGGTTTAGTTAGGCCGACTAGATCGATTTTTCTTGCCATAGGAAGAGGTGCTTTGTGATGGGTTCGATCTTGCGGTGTTCTTTCCCAGTGACAGAAGGGGCAGCAAGACACGCATGTATCGTTGCTATTAAGGATAACAAGATGGGGTCTATTCCTACATGAATAGATCTTGTCTACATCATGTCATCGTTCTTATTGCATTACTCCGTTTTTCCATGAACTTAATACACTAGATGCATGCTGGATAGCGGTCGTTGTGTGGAGTAATAGAGGTAGATGCAGGCAGGAGTCGGTCTATCTATCTTGGACGTGATGCCTATATAATGATCATCGCCTTGGATATCGTCATGACTATTCGATCTTCTATCAATTGCCCAATAGTAATTTGTTCACCCACCGTGTGCTATACACACGAGAGAAGCCACTAGTGAACCCTACGCCCCCCGGGTCTACTTTTCCTATCATATTGCTTTCCGATCTATGTTTTTTGCACTCTTTGTTTTCAGATCTACAAAACCAAAAACCCAAAAACATACTGCTGCATATTTACTCTTTTTATTTGTGTTCTTGAGTGGTCTATCTGTCCTATCTATCACTACCTAATCTATCTTATTACCGTAGAGAGATTGACAACCTCTCTTTCGCGTCGGGTTGCAAGTATTTGTTGTTTGTGTGCAGGTGTTGTTTATTGGGTGGTGGTGATCCTCCTACTGGTTCGATAACCTTGATTTCATAACCAAGGGAAATACTTACCATCGCTGTGCTGCATTATCCCTTCCTCTTTGGGGAAATACCGACGCAGTCCAAGCCATGTCAATGGCACATACAAATTTGCTTGGAACGGCATGGAAATACCGCATATAGGTAGGTATTGTGGACTCATAAGGCAAAACTTGGTTTAAGGATTTTGGATGCACAAGTAGTATTTCTACTTAGTACAAATGGAGGCTAGCAAATAGATTGGGAAGCAACCAAACCAAGAAACGAAAATTCACCTAAGTGACCATTGAACATAACTAACACCGAATAATGCACCACAAGTAGGATGTAACTTCATTGCATAACTATTGACTTTCGTGCATGCATAGGGAATCACAAACCTTAACACCAATATTCCTACTCAAGCATAATTACTCACTAACATGACTCACATATTACTATCATCATGTTTCAAAACTATTACAAAGAATCAAGTTTAATTTGTCCAATGATCTTCATGAAAGTTTTTATTATATCCTCCTTGGATATCTATCACTTTGGGACTAATTTCATATATTGCCATTGCTTTTTGGCAAGCTCAAACAAATTTAAGTGAAGCACAGGAGCATAAAGATTTCATCTCTCAAAAAGGTATAAGTGAAGCATGAGAGGATTTCTTCAAAATTTACCTACTCTCAAATTAATCTAAGTGAAGCATGAGAGTATTTCTACAAAAAATTCCAAGCACACCGTGCTCAAAAAGATATAAGTGAAGCACTAGAGCAATTCTAACAAATCATAGCATGATTTTGGCTTTCTCAAATAGGTGTGTCCAGCAAGGATACAAAGGGAAAACTAAAAAACAAAGCAAGCAAAGATACAAGACACTCCAAGCAAAACTCATGATATGTGACGAATAAAAATATAGCTCCAAGTAAAATAACGATGGTCGTTAGAAGAAAGAGGGGATGCCACTCGGGGGCATCCCCAAGCTTAGTTACTTGTTTATCTTTGGATATATCTTGGGGGTGCGGTAGCATCCCCAAGCTTAGGCTTTTTATCACTCCTTATTCCTTCATCCATCGTGATCTCACCCAAAACTTGAAAACTTCAATCACACAAAACTCAACAAAATCTTCGTGAGATCCGTTTAGTATAATAAAGCAAATCACTACTTTAGGTGCTGTTGCAAACCCATTCGTATTTTATAATTGCATTATACCTACTGTATTTTAACTTTTCCATGGTTCATACCCTTCAATATAAGCCATAGATTCATCAAAACAAGCACACAATGCAACGAAAACAGAATCTGTCTTAAACAGAACAGTCTGTAGTAATATGTACTCTAACCATACTTCTGTAACTCTAAAAATTCTGAAAAATTAGTACAACGTAAGGAATTTGTATAGCAACACTGTGTTAAAATTTATGCTCAAGATGACGTACCAGAACAAAATTCAAATTCAAATACTGGACGCAAAGTTTCTGTTTCAGATTCAGCTTCACTTCTACTCATCCTATGAATCATCCTAAAGGCTTTACTTGGCACAAACACTAAATAAACCATAAAAACACAATCATAACAGAGGCATAATTGTGTCAACACTCAAAAACAGAAAGGAAAAAGCAAAAAAATTATTTATTCATTGGGTTGCCTCCCAACAAGCGCTATCGTTTTACGCCCCTAGCTAGGCATAATGGATAGATTCAAGTATTGTCATCTTTGGTTTTGGATCCATAGGATGCGCTCATGATTGATTCATATGGTGGCTTAATTCTTGTTCTAGGGAAGTGTTCCATACCCTTTCTCAAGGGAAATTGAAAACGAATATTGCCTTCTGTCATATCAATCACGGCACCTATAGTGCGTAAAAACGGTCTACCAAGTATAATGGGACAAGACGGATTGCAATCAATATCAAGCACAATAAAATCAATGGGCACATAGTTCCTATTTTCAATAATAAGAACATCATTAATTCTTCCCAAAGGTTTTTTAATAGTAGAATCCTCCAAGTGCAAATTAAGAGAACATTCTTCAATATTGGTGAGACCAAGCACATCACATAGAGATTTCGGAATCGTGGAAACACTAGCACCCAAATCACACAAAGCAAAGCATTCATAATTTTTAATCTTGACCTTAATGGTAGGTTCCCACTCATCATGTAATTTTCTAGGAATAGAAATCTCCAACTCCAACTTTTCTTCAAAAGATTTCATCATGGCATCAACGATATGTTTAGTAAAAGCTTTATTTTGCTCATAAGCATGAGGTGAATTCAACATAGATTGCAATAAGGAAATACATTCAATCAAAGAACAACTATCATAGTTAAAATCTTTGCAATCCAAGATAGTGGGCACATTACTAGTTAAAGTTTTGACCTCTTCAAACCCACTTTTAGCAAAAATTTCATCAAGATTTTCACCCTCCAAATTATCGGGACGTCTTCTAGCTAAAGTTGACTCTACTTCAGTCCCTTCATTATCAATTTTAATATTACTAAACAAGGAATCAATAGAAGAAACACCAATCACTTTAAGATCTTCATCTTTTTTATGAAGGCAATCACTAGAAAACGATTTTTCTAAGATTTCTCTTTTAGCTCTAAGCATAGCGGTTCTTTTCTTACTTTCATCCATAGAGACATATAAAGCTTTAATAGATTCATCAATCTTAGGCACAAAAGCTTTCAACTTGATATTTTCAACATCATGAGAAATTCTATCAATGTTTCTAGACATATCATCAATCTTATTCAACTTTTCTTCTATCGTAGTATTGAAAGCCTTTTGCACATTGATAAATTCTTTAATATTACTCTCAAGATCAGAGGTGTTCCTATTATTATTGTAAGAAGAATTACCATAGGAATTACCATAATTATTAGAGGAATTTCCAGGAAAAGGCCTAGGATTAAAATTACCTCTATAAGCATTGTTATTGAAATTGTTGCGCGAGACAAAATTCACATCTATGGATTCACTATTTTGCTCAATCAAGGTAGACAATGGCACATCATTAAGATCAATAGGAGCATTTTTACTAGCAACCAATTTCATCAAAGCATCAACTTTATCACTCAAAGTACTAATTTCCTCTACCGAATTAAATTTTTTACTAGTAGGTGCTCTTTCGATATGCCATTGAGAAAAATTAGCCATGATATTATCTAGATATTTAGTAGCTTCACCCAAAGTAATCTCCATAAAATTACCACCCGTGGCGGAATCTAAAAGATTTCTAGAGACAAAATTCAATCCCGCATAAAAAATTTGTACGATCATCCAAAGATTCAAACCATGTGTAGGACAATTTCTTATCATCAACTTCATTCTTTCCCAAGATTGTGCAACATGTTCATGCTCAAGTTGCTTAAAATTCATGATTTGCATCCTAAGGGAAATAATTTTCGTGGGAGGAAAATATTTAGTGATAAAAGCATCCTTGCACTTATTCCAAGAATCGATACTATTGCGAGGCAAAGAGGAAAACCAAATTTTTGCACAATCCCGCAAGGAAAAAGGAAATAATTTCAACTTAACAATATCATTGTCCACATCTTTTTTCTTTTGCATATCACACAATTCAACGAACGTGTTTAGATGGGACGCGGCATCCTCATTAGGAGTACCGGCAAATTGATCTTTCATGACAAGATTCAACAAAGCGGCATTAATATCACAAGACTCCGCACTAGTGGCGGGAGGAGCAATAGGCGTACTAATAAAATCATTGTTATTAGTATTGGAAAAATCACACAACTTGGTGTTCTCTTGAGTCATCGTGACTACGCAAACAAGATTGCAAACAAGGAAGAGATCCGGCAAGAAAAAGGGCAAATGAAAAAGAGGGCGAATAAAACGGCAAATTGGTGAAGTGGGGGAGAGGAAAACGAGAGGCAAATGGCAAATAATGTAATTGCAAGGAGATGAGATTTGTGATTAGGAACCTGGTAGATGATGATGGAGTCCCCTCGGCGCCTACGATAGGCACATAGAAGAGACCGCTTCCTCCCCGGCAACGGCGCCAGAAATTCCTTTGACGTGGCTTGAGATTGCGTCGGTATTTCCCCAAAGAGGAAGGGATGATGCAGCACAGCGATGGTAAGTATTTCCCTCAGTTATGAAACCAAGGTTATTGAACCAGTAGGAGGATCACCACCACCCAATACGCAGCACCTGCACACACACAACAAATACTTGCAACCCGACGTGAAAGAGAGGTTGTCAATCTCTCTACGGTAATAAGATAGATTAGGTAGTGATAGATAGGAGAGATAGATCTCTCAAGAACACAAATAAAAAGAGTAAACATGCAGCAATATGTTTTTGGGTTTTTGGTTTTGTAGATCTGAAAGCAAAGATTGCAAAAAGATAGATCGGAAAGCAATATGTTGGAAAAGTAGACCCGGGGGCCGTAGGATTCACTAGTGGCTTCTCTCATGAGTATAGCACACGGTGGGTCAACAAATTACTGTTGGGCAATTGATAGAAAATCGAATAGTCATGACGATATCCAAGGCGATGATCATTATATAGGCATCACGTCCAAGATAGATACACCGACTCCTGCCTGCATCTACCTCTATTACTCCACACATCGACCGCTATCCAGCATGCATCTAGTGTATTAAGTTCATGGAAAAACGGAGTAATGCAATAAGAACGATGACATGATGTAGAC
The DNA here is from genome assembly GCA_039707655.1 of Elymus sibiricus. Taxonomy (NCBI): domain Eukaryota; kingdom Viridiplantae; phylum Streptophyta; class Magnoliopsida; order Poales; family Poaceae; genus Elymus; species Elymus sibiricus. Next base: position 471,953,102 of record CM077675.1, on the reverse strand, counting down.
AAGATCTATTCATGTAGGAATAGACCCCATCTTGTTATCCTTAAAAGCAACGCTACATGCGTGTCTTGCTGCCCCTTCTGTCACTGGGAAAAGAACACCGCAAGATCGAACCCATCACAAAGCACCTCTTCCCATGGCAAGAAAAATCGATCTAGTCGGCCTAACTAAACCAAAGATTCGAAGAAGAAATACGATGCTATAAGCAATCATGCATATAAGAGATCAAAGAAGACTCAAATAATATTCATGGGATAGAAACTGATCATGAACTCAAAATTCATTCGATCCCAACAAACACACCACAAAAGTTTACATCAAATAGATCTCCAAGAGACCATTGTATTGAGAATCATAAGAGAGAGAGAGAAGAAGCCATCTAGCTACTGCCTACGGACCCGTAGGTCTATGGTTAACTACTCACGCATCATCGGATAGGCACCTATGAAGAAGATGAACCCCTCCGTGATGGTGTTTAGATTGCATCTCGCGGTTCTAGAACTTGCGGCGGCTGGAATTGTGTTTCGTCGACTCCTCTAGGGTTTTTTGAATAGTTAGGTATTTATAGGCATCACAGGCGGTGCAGAGGGGCCCCGTGGAGGGCACAACCCATCAGGGCACGCCGGGGGGGCCCTGGCGCGCCCTGGTGGGTTGTGCTCCCCACAGCCCACCTTCCTGGCTCTTGTTTGGCCCACTGGGTGTCTTCTGGTCCCGAAAAAATCTCCAAAAAGTTTCGTCGCGATTGGACTCCGTTTGGTATTGATTTTCTGCGAAGTAAAAAACAAGCAAAAACAGCAACTGACACTTTGGCACTGTGTCAATAGGTTAGTCCCAAAAAACATCCAAGAATGATAATATAACAGCATGGAACAAGCAAAAATTATAGATATGTTGGAGACGTATCAAGAAGAAGCTTCCAAAGGACAACGAATTGCCCGACAATACATACGAAGCAAAGAAGGTTGTCTGCCCTCTAGGATTAGAGGTGCAGAAGATACATGCATGCCCTAATGACTGCATCCTCTATCGCGGTGAGGAGTACGAGAATTTGAATGCATGCCCGGTATGTGGTGCATTGCAATATAAGATCGGTCGCGATGACCCTAGTGATGATGTTGAGGGCGAGCGCCCCAGGAAGAGGATTCCTGCGAAGGTTATGTGGTATGCTCCTATAATACCACGGTTGAAACGTTTGTTCCAAAACAAATAGCATGCCAAGTTGTTGCGATGGCTGATACGTCTCCAACGTATCTATAATTTTTGATTGTTCCATGCTATTATATTATCTATTTTGGATGTTTTATATGCATTAATATGCTATTTTATATTATTTTTGGGACTAACCTATTAACCTAGTGCCCAGTGCCAGTTTCTGTTTTTTACTTGTTTTTGAGTATTGAAGAAAAGGAATATCAAACGGAGTCCAAACGGAATAACATTCTACGCTGATTTTTCTTGGACCAGAAGGAACCCAGGAGGCTTGGAGAAGAGGCCAGAAGACCTACGGGTGGGCCACAAGCCACCAGGGTGCGCCCCTGGGGGGAGACGGTGTCCTGGACTAGGGGGTACTCACTACGTCGTCTCCCGACTAGGTTGATCAAGCCAAGGACCCCCATGGCGGCACACTCATGGGCCACTTCGGGCAGCCCATGATGCACACAAGGAAGACTCCCGAAGACTTGGTGCACAAGACGAGGACTCTTCTAAACCCTAGGCCTCCGGTGCATATATAAACCGAGGCCAGGCTAGTCATTAGATCATCATATATTCATTAGAACAATCTCGTGGTAGATACATGTACTCCGTACAACACCCCATATGAATACAATCAAAAGCAGGACGTAGGGTATTATCTCTTCGAGAGAGCCCGAACCTGGGTAAAATCATGTGTCCGTGTGACAATCGCTTCAAGACGCCTAGCTTACGACCCCTACTACGAGATATGCCGGATTTGACACCGACATTGGTGCCTTCATTGAGAGCCTGCTGGGTAGTCGCCACGGTGCGATGGGAATTCAGATCGGCTCCATCGCGATCTACGCGTCGGAACCGAGCTACATCGTCAACGTCGGCATCTTCGTCGCCGGCTTGACTGGTCACCTCGGCTATGCCGAGGACTGCGCGCCACGTCGGATCATCTAGATCGGACGGGTGTCTTCATCAACATCAACTTCAATCTCAACCAAGATCATGGAAGAATCCTCCATGGTGCTCGGGGGCTCAACGTCAACATTGCCCTCGCGCGATCATGCAGTTTTTCTGGACAGCGGATTCGTGTTCGTCGTCCCCGTCTCCTCGAGTGTCGTTTTGACGATTGCTTCGATGGAATTGTGCGGAATTGAGTCTAGAACAACCCTGCAAAATTTCGTCGCGTTCCAGTGGAGGAATCTCCGGCGATCTACAATATATCGGGGCCCTGTCGAATCTGGACGAGAATCTGGACGAGTTTAGGGCGAGGAGTCCAACGTCTAGCTCGGACATCCGTTGGAAAATCCCACTGTTCATCGGCTGCGGAATTCCTATACCGATGACCCCTCAAATCTTCAGCTCGATCTGACCGTCCAAACTCCGGGAAACATCCGATTAGTACAACGAATTTTGGATCTATTTTCTGCGCGAAAACGAATACGACCCGAGTTCATCTTTTTCATGAACGGGTTGTCGGACGTCCTTTTTGAAGGAAAGTTTCTCATCATCTCGGTCATCCGACCAAGAGTTCGGCATCGCGAGGGCCAAATAATCATCAAGCGAACCTCGTCATCCGCCGGTTGTACGGGTCGGGCGCTCCGTTGCTTCATCAAGCCAGCATTGACCTCGTCACAAATTCCGACCTACGTCGGCATCGCCGCGCCGTTACTTTTTCAAGCTGACGTCCACCACGCCGACCTGCTTTGACACGTCGGCTGACATGGGGCTCTAGCGTCACCTTACCGATCTGCTCCGTCACCTCGGCTAGACTGGGGGCTTCGTCATCTCCTCATCAACCCGCTCCGAAGACTTCGGCGTCACCAGCCGACCAGCTTCGACACCTCGGCTGGCCTGAGACTTCGGCGTCACCAGCCGACCTGCTTCAACACCTCGGCTGGCATGAGACTTCGGCGTCACCAGCCGACCTGCATGAGACTTCGGCGTCCGCCGATCACAGCTTTGCCACGTTAACTGGACCGACGACTTCATCTCGCCACATCGACCGTACAACGTCGCCACTTCGTCAAGCCGAACTCTTCGTTCAGGCACCTCGGCGCCCAGGCCATATTCCTTTACTTATTTGCTTCACTTAAATTAACTAAGTAGAAGATTTTTTTAAGATATATATTATCATTACCTTTATTTGTTATTACTTTTGGCTTGCACTATATTATGTGCGCAGGTAATTGACTTCGACTGTGTGACGCGGTCACCTCGGCGCGTCGACGTCGTCGCCTCGCCTCCGTCGACCGAATTGTGTCGTCACCTTGACTGGGGGCTGCGCTCGCCACGTCGGCAATATTATGTCATCACATCGTCAAACCGAACTCCTCGCCCGGCCACCTCGGAGCCGGCTTGGGGGCTGGGACCTCGGCCAAAGCCGAGGACAACGCCCCATACTAGATTTTTCAGAGATCAATGCGCTCTTGCATCCTGCCTCAAGTCCGAACTGCGTCATCAATGCCGAGCACTTTAACCAGCTAAGTCGCTTCCATGCTAAAAAACTTTCAGTTTTAAATTTTGTTCGGTTCGACCAAGCATTATACTTTTTTGACAAAAATTTATTTGTGAAAAACTTTCTTTGTCAAAACTTTGTTTGTTACAAACAAATTCAAATACCCCGTTTACTTGGGGAGTTCCTTTATGAAGCCTTTCCTCTTGCATATGATTACTAATGTATCGCTCCCTTCCTTGTTCGTGTTTACGCCAATATATGCACCATGTCGACTTAAGTGTTCCGCAAAGCTGGGTTGCCTTGCTCCTGTGCTTACCCCTACGTTCCCGATTGTTCGGCTAGGGAGTAAAGGGAGCACCTCTGCGATTGTTACGACCGGGTCATCCAAACTCGTACCTCAGACGGGTGAAGCCGAAAGCTAGCGCTCTTACTGTTTTCAACTATGGTCGGCCACGACGGAAGACAAGCATACATAAATCTATTGCACACCCCTCATGGTAATCATGAGAACCCAAAGAAAGGAACCGTTAGAGGAACTATTTTCTTTGAAGATGCTTCTTACGTTGAATAGTAATATAGCATAAGTTCCCTGGGCGCGCTTTGTCTGTTATAACCTAATGGCCTGATTGCCTGGTTATTCGAAGCACCTCCAATATCCTCGGATGGCGCAGTCGATAACACTTTTCGGCCCTTAGCCGAAGAGGGAGAAGCCGACGGTCGGTTAAGATGCGTTTAAAGTTCGGGCGAACACAGATATGATATAAGTACTTCGTTACATACAATCATTATACATAAAATTTTTTTACCCAGGTCACTTGGGGGCTTTTAAATTTATATGAGCCATTTTGTAATAAATCTTTTCTTCTTAGTCGTTGCAAAGTCTTTTTCTACAACACCTTTTTCGACTCGAGTGTATGGTCAATAGCCGGATAGCCTGGCTTCTCTCTAAAGCCGCTTGAGTTTAGTTCGCTAAACTGGCCTCGGAGAAGCACTCCGCCTTCGGGATAAGGAGGTTGAAGCCGAAGGCTGACCTATTTGAAGTTTAGAGATCGGATGTGTCATGTTAAAGCACGACAGAAGCCTAAAAAAATTTTAAGGCCAATTTCGGATTGGCACCAAAAGCTTGATTTAGTTCGGGCGTAAAGTTTTTACTGAAGTTTTTTGGTTTTCCAAGCCTAGGGCACTTTTAACCTATTTGTGTGTTTCCAGCATAACTCTCGCAGTGCAACGCCGGACACCATTACAGATTTGGCAATATCAACAGGGGCTGCAACTAGAGCCGAACCCACCAAAAGCCAAGGTAATTCATGTAGTCCTCGGCAAAAACTTCTTGGATATTGCTTTATATGCATCGGTTTCGAATTGTGACTTTGGTCAATAGTTGGGTTGCCCGGCTCCTGTGCTTGCCTCCTACGTTCCGTTTTGTTCGGCTAGGTGTGCAAAGGGAGAACCACTGCGATTGCGCTTCCAGCTCGAATGGTTAAGCGCCTCAGTGGAGAAAGCCAAAAACTGACTGTCACAATGAGCGTAAACTGGTCAGCGATCCGATGACTGTGTCAAACTACAGATCGATAGAGGTCACCCCATGTTAAACGATGGGCCTTTCATAAGATTGGCCGAAGTGTTACTGGTTTGACCTCGGCCGACACCGAACACTAACCGGGGGCTAGTAACTGGCCCCGAACTTTAAACTCCTATGACTAAGTGAAAGTTATAAAGCCTGCATATCTGATTGCCTCATTTCCGCTAACACAACCACCTTCGGGCACCGAGACGTCGGCTAAGGGTTGTATTGTTAGTACGGAAACACCCTGTGTAGCATCTACAAAGGGGTGGAAGCCGACGATGGGCCACTTTCAGGTTATAAACAGTCTCGATGGAGAATTTGCCTTCCATATTTATCTTAATAAAGCCATAAATATGCATCAATTTGACTTAAGATTTTGGACAAGCTGGGTTGCCTGGCTCCTGTGCTTACCCCTATGTTCCCGATTGTTCGGCTAGGCGGTAAAGGGAGCACCTCTGTCATTGTTACTACCAGGTCATCCGGGTTAGTACCTCAGACTGGGTGAAGCCAAAAGCTAGCCATCTTAAAGGATATAATTGGTCGGCAATGATGGAAGTGAAAATTTCGGTTCATTATGGACCACAGAGTTCGGGAACTTTCCCCCAACTAAATCCTCAATATTTTCCCCCCACATTGATCGGAGATGAGGTTTCATGATCATGGTCAGCATGACAACACAAAGAAAGGAACCGATAGCGGGACTATTTTCTTTGGAAGATGTTTCTTACGTTAAATAGTAATATAACATATCTCTCCGCGTACCTTTGTTTATAAAACCGTATGGTCGAATTGCCTTGTTTGCCATAAATCTTTGCCCTCATAAAGGCTTAATAAAGTAGGACAAACACTCCCCGGCCACTGGCCGAGGAGGTTGAAGCCGATGGTCGGTCGACAAAGTTTTGTCCAATGCGGATCCGAGCATTAATGATGTAAAGTACTTGGATACATAGAATCATTACACATAAATTGTGATTAAAGTCAATTTACTCCGGATATCGATCACCCGTGCCCACATTAAGTCTCGGGGGCTACTGGGCTTCGCGCTTATCATTTACAAATATTAAAGGGGCACATCGATCCCCTGATCTGGTGTTGCCACCCGACCAGTGGCTCGGGGGCTACTGCATTGCCTATTCAATGCAGAAAATTCAAAGTGCTCAGTGTTCGGCTTGACCGAGCTATGGGCAAACGTGTCTTCGGACAACAATAGGTACCATCTGGACCTATCCGGCATCAAGCTAATATATTATGGCAACTTCTCAAGACCCTCTCTCAAGGGCCCGCTTGCCGATCACTATTTCCTCTAATATATTACACCGCGTTTCTATTCCTAAGTATGCTGCAGAGCTAGGAGTTGATCCTCAGGCCGATTTTGTGAATCGACCTGAGTCTCAGGGGCTATTGGGATCAGCGGTTTTATGTTTTCCTTCGGGTGCATGCCGGACATTCAACGGACACACACCTTGAGAATACATTGCACAAATCGGAATTAAATTTACAAAATTCAGCCCATGGCCGAGGTGCTGCACCACCTCGAAAGGAGTCCGGCATAAAGCTCGGATGCAAGTGGCTGGCTCCATAGAGGGCATTTCCGGCATTAAGCTCGGTTGAACCCCTTCAACTTTTTCAAGACCGAGGTAATCTATGACACCTCGGATGTAGTCCGGCGCTCGGATACAGTCTGGCGCAAGAGCTCGGATGCAGTCCGGCGTTGGAGCTCGGCTCTAAAAAGACTCTTCGGATGCAGTCCGGCGTTGGAGCTCGGCTGTAAAAAGACTCTTCGGATGTAGTCCGGCGTTGGAGCTCGGCTGTAAAAAGACTCTTCGGATACAGTCCGGCGTTGGAGCTCGGATACATTCCGGCGTTGGAGCTCGGAAGTGGTACGGCGTTGGTGCTCGGCTGCAAAAGATACCTCGGATGTAGTCCGGCGTTGGAGCTCGGATGCAAGAGGACACTGCCGCACGGGAAACACTTCGAACCCGAGGTGTGGCGTAAAAAATAATAAGGCATTGATAAAGGCCGAAAACTTAAAGGGGCTCCTCGGATATCCGACGTATGAGCTCTTCGGATACACCACGGCGATCCACAAGATCGGAGATGGGAAGATTTGTTGAACCAGTTTTCAAGACCGACGACCAAAGACGAAGAACAGTTCGGAAGAACCGAGGAGCGTCCCCAACTTGAAGACCGGTTCAGGGGGCTACTGACAGTGTCCTGGACTAGGGGGTACTCACTACGTCGTCTCCCGACTAGGTTGATCAGACTAAGGACCCCCATGGTGGCACACTCATGGGCCACTTCGGGCAGCCCATGACGCATACAAGGAAGACTCCCGAAGACTTGGTGCACAAGACGAGGACTCTTCTAAACCCTAGGCCTCCGGTGCATATATAAACCGAGGACAGGCTAGTCATTAGATCATCATATATTCATTAGAACAATCTCGTGGTAGATACATGTACTCTGTACAACACCCCATATGAATACAATCAAAAGCAGGACGTAGGGTATTATCTCTTCGAGAGAGCCCGAACCTGGGTAAAATCATGTGTCCATGTTACCATCGCTCCAAGACGCCTAGCTTAGGACCCCTACTACGATATATGCCGGATTTGACACCGACAGGGGGGGGCGCCCCCCTGGCTTGTGGGCCCCCCGTAGCACCTCCAACCCTAATTCTTCGCCTATAAATTCAGGAATATTCCCCCAATACCAGAAAAAGCCACGATAATACTTTTCCGCCGCCGCAAGCCTCTATTCCCGTGAGATCCCATCTTGGGGCCTTTTCCGGTAATCTGCCGGAGGGGGGTTCGATCATGGAGGGCATCTACATCAACACCATTGCCCCTCCAATGATGCGTGAGTAGTTCACCTCAGACCTTCGGGTCCATAGCTAGTAGCTAGATGGCGTCTTCTCTCTCTATGATCTTCAATACCATGTTCTCCATGATCTTCATGGAGATCTATCCGATGTAATACTCTTTTGCGGTGTGTTTGTCGAGATCCGATGAATTGTGGATTTATGATCAGATTATCTATGAATATTATTTGAATCTTCTCTAAATTCTTATATGCATGATTTCAAATCTTTGCAATTCTCTTCGAGTTATTGGTTTGGTTTGGCCAACTAGATTGGTAATTCTTGCAATGGGAGAAGTGCTTAGTTTTGGGTTCAATCTTGCGGTGTCCTCACCCAGTGACAAAGTAGGGGTAGCGAGGCATGTATTTGTATTGTTGCCATCAAGGATAAAAAGATGGGGTTTTCATCATATTGCTTGAGTTTATCCCTCTACATGATGTCATCTTACTTAATGCGTTACTCTGTTCTTCATGAACTTAATACTCTAGACGCAGGCAGGAGTCAGTCGATGTGTGGAGTAATAGTAGTAGATGCAGAATCGTTTCGGTCTACTTGATACGGACGTGATGCCTATATGCATAATCGTTGCCTTGGATATCGTCATAACTATGTGCTTTTCTATCAATTGCTCGACAGTAATTTGTTCACCCACCGTATTATTTTCCTTCAAGAGAGAAGCCTCTAGTGAAACCTATGGCCCCCGGGTCTATTTTCCATATTATATTTTCAGATCTATAAACCAAAAATACCAAAAATACTTTGCTGCAATCTATTTACTTTTATTTTAGTTTTCGTTTTAGTAATCTTTTATATCTATCTCTATCATATCTCATCCTTGCAAGTAACCGTGATGGGATTGACAACCCCTTTATAGCGTTGGGTGCAAGTGTTTGATTGTTTTTGCAGGTACATAGATTGCGGCCTTGCTTGTACCTCCTACTGGATTGATACCTTGGTTCTCAACAACCGAGGGAAATACTTATCTACTTTGTTGCATCACCCTTTCCTCTTCAAGGGAAAACCAACGCAAGCTCAAGAAGTAGCAAGAAGGATTTCTAGCGCCGTTGCCGGGGAGGATACATAGCAAGTCAAGACAAGAACTCTCCCGTCAACTTGCCAATTTTTGGCGTGGTTGTCGGAAAGATCTACATCAAGCCTACCAAGTACCCATCACAAACTCATCTCTTGCATTTACATTATTTGCCATTTGCCTCTCGTTTTCCTCTCCCCCACTTCTAAAACGATTTTCAGAAAAAACCAAAAAGATTTGCCTTTTTATTCGCCCTTCTTCTATTCGTCTTTTCGTTTGCTTTTTGTTTGCTTGTGTGCTAGATTGCTTGCTTTGTCACGATGTCTGAGAATACCAAATTGTGTGACTTCTCCAATACTAATAACAATGATTTTATTAGTACTCCGATTGCTCCCGCCACTAGTGCGGAATCTTATGAAATTAATGCCGCTTTGCTTAATCTTGTTATGAAAGAACAATTTTCTGGCCTTCCTAGTGAAGATGCCGCATCCCATCTAAATACTTTCGTTGAGTTGTGTGACATGCAAAAGAAGAAAGATGTGGATAATGATATTGTTAAATTGAAGCTATTTCCGTTCTCACTACGAGATCGTGCTAAAACTTGGTTTTCATCTTTGCCTAAAAATAGTATTGATTCATGGAATAAGTGTAAAGATGCTTTTATTTCCAAGTACTTTCCGCCCGCTAAGATCATCTCCCTTAGGAACGATATATTGAATTTTAAGCAACTTGATCATGAGCATGTTGCACAATCTTGGGAGAGGATGAAATTAATGATTAGAAATTGCCCCGCACATGGTTTGAGTTTATGGATGATTATACAAATTTTTTATGCGGGGTTGAATTTTGCATCTAGAAATCTTTTAGATTCCGCCGCGGGTGGTACTTTTATGGAAATCACATTAGGAGAAGCTACTAAACTCCTAGATAATATTATGGCAAATTACTCTCAATGGCATACCGAAAGATCTCCTACTAGTAAAAAAGTGCATGCTATTGAAGAAATAAATACTTTGAGTGAAAAGATGGATGAATTAATGAAATTGTTTTCTAGTAAGAGTGCTCCTATTGTTCCTAATGATATGCCTTTGTCTTCTTTGATTTGAAATAATAATGAATCTACGGATGTGAATTTTGTTGGTACAAACAATTTTGGTAATAACGCGTATAGAGGTAATTTCAACCCTAGGCCGTTTCCTAGTAATTCCTCTAATAATTATGGTAATTCCTACAACAATCCTTATAGAAATTATAATAATATGCCCTCTGATCTTGAGAATAATATTAAAGAATTTATTAGTTCGCAAAAGGTTTTCAATGCTACGATTGAAGAAAAATTGCTCAAGATTGATGATTTGTCTAGGAACGTTGATAGAATTTCGCTTGAGATTGATTCTTTGAAAATTAGATCTACTCCACCCAAGCGTGATATTGATGAGTCTTTAAAAGCTATGAGAACTTCTATTGATGAGTGTAAGGAAAGAACCGCTAGAATGCGTGCTAAGCGTGAATGGCTTGAAAAAGTGTGTTCTCGTGATAATAATGATGAAGATCTTAAAGTGATTGATGTGACTCCTATTGAACCTTTGTTTTCTAATTCAAATCTTGATAAATATGGAACTGGAGATAAGTCAACTTTAGTTAAAAGTCGTCCCAATGGTTCGGAGTTTATAGATCTTAATGTTAAAATTGATAAAAGTGGGATTGAAGAGGTCAAAACTTTAAATAGCAATGAACCCACTCTTTTGGATTTCAAGGACTTTAATTATGATAGTTGTTCTTTGATTGATTGTATTTCCTTGTTGCAATCCATGTTGAATTCTCTGCATGCTTATAATCAAAATAAAGCTTTTACTAAACATATCGTTGATGCTATGACGAAATCTTTTGAAGAAAAACTTGAGTTGGAAGTTTCTATACCTAGAAAGCTTTATGATGAGTGGGAACCTACTATTAAGATTAAAATTAAAGATTATGAGTGCCATGCTTTGTGTGATTTGGGTGCTAGCGTTTCCACGATTCCGAAAACTTTATGTGATGTGCTAGGTTTCCATGAACTTGATGATTGCTCTTTAAATTTGCATCTAGCGGATTCCACTATTAAGAAACCTATGGGAAGGATTAATGATGTTATTATTGTTGCAAATAGGAATTATGTGCCCGTAGATTTCATTGTTCTTGATATAGATTGCAATCCTACATGTCCTATTATTCTTGGTAGACCTTTCCTTAGAACGATCAGTGCAATTATTGATATGAAAGAAGGAAACATTAGATTCCAATTTCCGTTAAGTAAAGGCATGGAACATTTTCCTAGAAATAAAATTAAATTACCTTATTAATCCATTATGAGAGCTACTTATGGATTGCATACCAAAGATGACAATACCTAGATCGATTGCGTTATGCCTAGCTAGGGGCGTTAAACAATAGCGCTTGTTGGGAGGCAACCCAATTTTATTTTATGTTTTTGTTTTTGTTTATGTTATTGAGTGATTTACACATTATTAACTCTGTAGTAATTTTGTTTTAGTATTTTAATTAGTGTTTGAGCCAAGTAAGACCTTTGGGATGGTCTATGGTGATTGTTGATTTGATCTTGCTGAAAAAACAGAAACTTTTGCGCTCAGTCCAGGAATTTTATAAATTCACCAGAGCGTCGAATGAGTCTTAAATTTTTACACAAGATTGATATACAAATTGCACATATTTTCCTAATTTTTCAGAATTTTTGGAGTTACAGAAGTATTCGAAGTTTACAGATTGCTACAGACTGTTCTGTTTTTGACAGATTCTGTTTTCTTTGTGTTGTTTGCTTATTTTGATGTATCTATGGGTTGTATCGGGGGGTATGAACCATGGAGAAGTTGGAATACAGTAGATATTACACCAATATAAATAAAGAATGAGTTCACAACAGTACCTAAAGTGGTGATTTATTTTTCTTATACTAACGGATCTCACGAGTTTTCTGTTGAGTTTTGTGTTGTGAAGTTTTCAAGTTTTGGGTAAAGATTTGATGGACTATGGAATAAGGAGTGGCAAGATCCTAAGCTTGGGGATGCCCAAGGCACCCCAAGGAATATTCAAGGATACCAAAGAGCCTAAGCTTGGGGATGCCCCGGAAGGCATCCCCTCTTTCGTCTTCAATCCATCAGTAAATTTACTTGAGGCTATATTTTTATTCACCACATGATATGTGTTTTGCTTGGAGCGTTTTGTATGATATGAGTCTTTGCTTTTTAGTTTTCCACAATCATCCTTGCTGCACACATCTTTTGATAGGGACACGCATGAATCGTGAATTTATTAGAACACTCTATGTGCTTCACTAATATCTTTTGAGCTAGGCAATTTTGCTCTAGTGCTTCACTTATATCTTTTTAGAGCACGGTGGTGTTTTATTTTATAGAAATAATTGAACGCTCGTACCTCACTTATATTATTTTGAGATTATTTAAACAGCATGGTAATTGGTTTAGGTTATGAATTTAGTCCTAATATAATGGGCATCCAAGAGGGATATAATAAAAACTTTCATATAAAGTGCATTGAATACTATGAGAAGTTTGATTCCTTGCATATAGTTTTGAGATATAAAGATGGTGATATTAGAGTCATGATAGTGAGTAATTGTGGATTGGTAGAAATACTTGTGTTACAAGTTTGTGATTCCCGTAGCATGCACGTATGGTGAACCGTTATGTAACGAAGTCGGAGCATGATTTGTTTATTGATTGTCATCCTTTGTGTGAGGGTCGGGAGCGCGCGATGGTTAACTCCTACCAACCTCTCCCCTAGGAGCATGCGTCTAATACTTTGCTTCGATAACTAATAGACTTTTTCAATAAGTATGTGAGTTCTTTATGACTAATGTGAGTCCATGGATTATACGCACTCTCACCCTTCCACCATTGCTAGCCTCTCTGGTACCGCGCAACTTTGACGGTGCATTAAACCCACCATATTCCCTTCCTCAAAACAGCCACCATACCTACCTATTATGGCATTTCCATAGCCATTCCGAGGTATATTGCCATGCAACTTCCAACGTTCCGTTTATTATGACATGCACCATCATTTTCATATTGCTTTGCATGATCGTAAGATAGCTAGCATGATGTTTTCATGGCTTGTCCATTTTTTGATGTCATTTGCTATGCTAGATCGTTGTACATTCCGATACACCGCCGGAGGCATTCATACAGAGTCATATTTTGTTCTAAGTATCGAGTTGTAATTCTTGAGTTGTAAGTAAATAAATGTGTGATGATCATCATTATTAGAGCATTGTCCCATGAGAGGAAAGGATGATGGAAGCTATGATTCCCTCACAAGTTGAGATGAGTCTCCAGACTTTAAAAATAATAAAAGAGGCCAATGAAGCCCAAATAAAAAAAGAGGCCAAAGATGCCCACCAAAAAAAATGAGAGAAAAGAGAGAAGGGACAATGCTACTATCTTTTTTTCCACACTTGTGCTTCAAAGTAGCACCATGATCTTCATGATAGAGAGTCTCCTATTTTGTCACTTTCATATACTAGTGGGAATTTTTCACTATATAACTTGGCTTGTAAATTCCAATGATGGGCTTCCTCAAATTGCCCTAGGTCTTCGTGAGCAAGCGAGTTCGATGCACACGCACTTAGTTTCTTTTTGAGCTTTCATACACTTATAGCTTTAGTGCATCCGTTGCATGGCAATCCCTACTCACTCACATTGATATCTATTGATGGGCATCTCCATAGCCCGTTGATACGCCTAGTTGATGTGAGACTATCTTCTCCTTTTCCTCACAACCTCCACCATATTCTATTCCACCTATAGTGCTATATCCATGGTTCACGCTCATGTATTGCGTGAAAGTTGAAAAAGTTTGAGAACATAAAAAGTGTGAAACAATTGCTTGACTTGTCATCGGGGTTGTGCATGATTTAAATACTTTGTGTGGGGAAGATGGAGCATAGCCAGACCATATGATTTTGTAGGGATAACTTTCTTTGGCCATGTTATTTTGAAAGGACACGATTGCTTTGTTAGTATGCTTGAAGTATTATTGTTTTTATGTCAATATTAAACTTTTGTTTTGAATTTTATGGATCTGAACATTCATGCCGCAATAAAGAATATTACATGGATAAATATGTTAGGTAGCATTCCACATAAAAAATTCTGTTTTTATCATTTACCTACTCGAGGACGAGCAGGAATTAAGCTTGGGGATGCTTGATACGTCTCCAACGTATCTATAATTTTTGATTGTTCCATGCTATTATATTATCTATTTTGGATGTTTTATATGCATTAATATGCTATTTTATATTATTTTTGGGACTAACCTATTAACCTAGTGCCCAGTGCCAGTTTCTGTTTTTTTCCTTGTTTTTGAGTATTGCAGAAAAGGAATATCAAACGGAGTCCAAACGGAATAAAATTTTACGCTGATTTTTCTTGGACCAGAAGGAACCCAGGAGGCTTGGAGAAGAGGCCAGAAGACCTACGGGTGGGCCACAAGCCACCAGGGCGCGCCCCCTGGCTTGTGGGCCCCCCGTAGCACCTCCAACCCTAATTCTTCGCCTATAAATTCAGAAATATTCCCCCAATACCAGAAAAAGCCACGATAATACTTTTCCGCCGCCGCAAGCCTCTGTTCCCATGAGATCCCATCTTGGGGCCTTTTCCGGTAATCTGCCGGAGGGGGATTCGATCACGGAGGGCATCTACATCAACACCATTGCCCCTCCGATGATGCGTGAGTAGTTCACCTCAGACCTTCGGGTCCATAGCTAGTAGCTAGATGGCTTCTTCTCTCTCTATGATCTTCAATACCATGTTCTCCATGATCTTCATGGAGATCTATCCGATGTAATACTCTTTTGCGATGTGTTTGTCAAGATCCGATGAATTGTGGATTTATGATCAGATTATCTATGAATATTATTTGAATCTTCTCTGAATTCTTATATGCATGATTTCATATCTTTGCAAGTCTCTTCGAGTTATTGGTTTGGTTTGGCCAACTAGATTGGTAATTCTTGCAATGGGAGAAGTGCTTAGTTTTGGGTTCAATCTTGCGGTGTCCTCATCTAGTGACAAAGTAGGGGTAGCGAGGAACGTATTTGTATTGTTGCCATCAAGGATAAAAAGATGGGGTTTTCATCATATTGCTTGAGTTTATCCCTCTACATGATGTCATCTTACTTAATGCGTTACTCTGTTCTTCATGAACTTAATACTCTAGATGCAGGCAGGAGTCGGTCGATGTGTGGAGTAATAGTAGTAGATGCAGAATCGTTTCGGTCTACTTGATATGGACGTGATGCCTATATGCATAATCATTGCCTTGGATATCGTCATAACTATGCGCTTTTCTATCAATTGCTCGACAGTAATTTGTTCACCCACCGTACTATTTTCCTTCAAGAGAGAAGCCTCTAGTGAAACCTATGGCCCCCGGGTCTATTTTCCATATTATATTTTCAGATCTATAAACCAAAAATACCAAAAATACTTTGCTGCAATCTATTTACTTTTATTTTAGTTTTCCTTTTAGTAATCTTTTATATCTATCTCTATCAGATCTCATCCTTGCAAGTAACCGTGAAGGGATTGACAACCCCTTTATAGCGTTGGGTGCAAGTGTTTGATTGTTTGTGCAGGTGCATAGATTGGGGCCTTGCTTGTACCTCCTACTGGATTGATACCTTGGTTATCAACAACTGAGGGAAATACTTATCTACTTTGCTGCATCACCCTTTCCTCTTCAAGGGAAAACCAACGCAAGCTCAAGAAGTAGCAATGGCACAAAGAAGACCGTAAGAAAGACGGGAAGTTGAGAGTACCCGCTGATGGGTCACAGTGGAGAAAAATCAAGAGAAAGTGGCCGGACTTTGCAGATGACCCAAGGAACTTATGGTTTGTTTTAAGTGCAGCTGGCATTAATCCTTTTGGGGAGCAGAGCAGCAAGCATAGCACATGGCATGTGACTCTATGTATCTATAACCTTCCTCTTTGGTTGTGTATGAAGCGGAAGTTCATTATGATGCCAGTGCTCATCCAAGGCCCTAAGCAACCCGGCAACGACATTGATGTGTACCTAAGGCCATTAGTTGATGAACTTTTACAGCTGTGGAATAAAAAAGGTGTATGTGTGTGGGATGAGCACAAACAGCAGGAATTTGACCTACGAGCGTTGCTGTTTGTAACCATCAATGATTGGCCTACTCTTAGTAACCTTTCAGGACAGACAAACAAGGGATACCATGCATGCACAAACTGTTTAGATGAGACTCAAAGTATATATTTGGACAAATGCAAGAAGAATGTGTACCTGGGACATCATCGATTTCTTCCGACCAAGCATGCCTTAAGAAAGAAAGGCAAGCATTTCAAAGGTGAGGCAGATCACCGAAAGAAGCATGTCCTCCGTACTGGTGATGATATACTTGATATGGTCAAGGATTTACAAGTAATATTTGGAAAGGGTCTTGGCGGACAATCTGTTCCGATTAACGCTGACGGACACGCCCCCATGTGGAAGAAGAAATCTATATTTTGGGAGCTAGAATATTGGAAAGTCCTAGAGGTCCGCTCGGCAATCGATGTGATGCACGTCACGAAGAATCTTTGCGTGAACCTACTAGGCTTCCTGGGCGTGTATGGGAAGACAAAAGATACACCGGAGGCACGGCAGGACCAGCAACGTATGAACGAAAAAGACGGCATGCATCCAAAGCAGTATGAAGGTCCTGCCAGCTATGCTCTTACCAAAGCAGAGAAGGAAATCTTTTTTGAATGCCTGCTCAGTATGAAGGTCCCATCTGACTTCTCGTCGAATATAAAGGGAATAATAAATATGGTAGATAAAAAATTCGAGAACCTAAAGTCTCATGACTGCCATGTGATCATGACGCAATTGCTTCCGGTTGCATTGAGGGGGCTTCTACCTGAAAATGTTCGATTAGCCATTGTGAAGCTATGTGCATTCCTCAATGCAATTTCTCAGAAGTTAATTGATCCGGAAATCCTACCAAGGTTACAGAATGATTTGGTCCAATGTCTTGTCAGTTTCGAGTTGGTGTTCCCACCATCCTTCTTCAATATTATGATGCACGTCCTAGTTCACCTAGTCGAAGAGATTGCCATTCTGGGTCCTGTATTTCTACACAATATGTTCCCCTTTGAGAGGTTCATGGGAGTCTTAAAGAAATATGTTCGTAACCGTGCTAGGCCAGAAGGAAGCATCTCCAAGGGCCATGAAACAGAGGAGGTTATTGAGTTTTGTGTTGACTTTATTCCTGACCTTAAGTCGATTGGTGTTCCTCAATTGCGGCATGAGGGGAGACTGTGTGGAAAAGGCACGCTTGGACCAAAATCAATAATATGTAGGGACGGGCATTCTTGGGCGCAAGCACACTACACAGTTCTACAAAATTCTACCTTGGTGACCCCGTATATCGAGAAACACATGGATATTATACGCTCCAAGAACCCGGAGCAGTCTGACCCCTGGATTAAACGTACACACATTGCGGCTTTCGGCGGTTGGTTGCAAACACATCTCATGAATGACGACATTGTTGAAGATGAGCTGTACTTGTTGGCCAAGAGACCATCTTCGACTGTATTGACTTTCCAAGGATACGAGATAAATGGGAATACATTTGACATGATCGCCCAAGATAAAAAGAGCACCAACCAAAACAGTGGTGTTCGCTTTGACGATGCAGCAAACACCAATAGGGAAAAGGACATATATTATGGTTACATAGAGGAGATATGGGAACTTGACTATGGAAGTGATTTGAAGGTCCCTTTGTTCCAGTGCAAATGGGTCAATCTGACTGGAGGAGGGGTAATGGTAGACCCGCAGTACGGAATGACAACAGTGGATCTCAACAATCTTGGGTACACAGAGGAACCATTCGTCCTAGCCAATGATGTGGCGCAGGTTTTTTATGTGAAGGACATGTCTACCAAATCAAGAAAAAGAAAAGATAAGAAAGCGGATACATTATACGATGAGCCAAAGCGCCACATAGTTCTTTCAGGGAAAAGAAACATCGTGGGAGTGCAGGACAAGACAGACATGTCAACAGATTATGAAAAGTTTGATGAAATTCCTCCCTTCACAGTGAAGACTGACCCAAGCATCCTGTTAAATGATGAAGATTGTCCATGGTTAAGGCGCAATAAGCAAGGGACACACGAGAATAAAAAGTTTTATACCGCAAGATCCCACTTTGGGATGTGATTGGCTTCACCGTCATCACTTTTCTTCTCTAGTGAGTAGCCGAGATGGTCCAGTTTGTACACGAAGTGCATCCAGTTTTTGTTGTATCTCTCTCAACTTTTTAGCACATGCTATGTGGGTGAAATAATGATACCATGCCAAGTTTCAACCTTTTCAGAGTTCATTTGTAGTGCTTTTTAATTTCAGGGTCGTTTAGCTAAAAAAAATCATTAAATGCATGAAAAATAGCAAATGAAGTTAGAAAGGGTTGAAATTTTAAGATGTGGCTTAGAATGGTGCATATTGAATGCACAAAAAGTCTGGAGTTGAAAGAAGTTTAAAAAAATGAAATGCCTTTGTAACAGATGAGTTTTCGTCCGAAACCCACATACTTCGAAGGAGATGGTCCAGTTTGTACACGAAGTGCATCCAGTTTTTGCCGTAACCCTCTCAACTTTTTAGCACATGCTATGTGGGTGAAATGATGATACCATGCCAAGTTTCAACCATTTCAGAGTTTCTTTGTAGTGCTTTTTAATTTCAGGGTCGTTTAGCTCAAAAAAAATCATTAAATGCATGAAAAATAGCAAATGAAGTTAGAAAGGGTTGAAATTTGAAGATGTGGCTTAGAATGGTGCATATTGAATGCACAAAAAGTCTGGAGTTGAAAGAAGTTTAAAAAAATTAAATACCTTTGTAACAGATGAGTTTTCGTCCGAAACCCTCATACTTCGAAGGAGATGGTCCAGTTTGTACATGAAGTGCATCCAGTTTTTGCCGTAACCCTCTCAACTTTTTAGCACATGCTATGTGGGTGAAATGATGATACCATGCCAAGTTTCAACCTTTTTAGAGTTCATTTGTAGTGATTTTGATTAAAGCAAATGAAGGTATGAAACTACAAGAGTTAAACAGAATCTGGTTTTGACTAAAACACCTATTTAAAATATCCTAAAAAATCCTAAATTTAACATAATGATAAAACATACTAATATTAAACAACAGCAAAAACAATCACTCAAAAATCTAATTTTAAACTAAAGTTATTCACAAACTAGTGATTCACACAAATTTCAAAAGAATTCAAATTTAAACTATTTAAATTTGAAAACTACTGGCACTAACAGAAAGTTTGTAATTGTTTTGACCTAAAGTAAAAAAGATTCATTCAAAAACTATAAATATTCTAACAGTTATTCCAAATCTAAAAATAGAAATTAGAAAAACAAAACAAAACAAAAAAGAGAAAATACACCTTTAGTCCCGGCTGGAGTCACCAACCGGGACTAAAAGGAGACCTTTAGTCCCGGTTGGTGGCTCCAGCCGGGACTAAAGACCTTTAGTCCCGGTTGGGAGACACCAACCGGGACTAAAGGTCCTGGGGTATTTAACCCCGACTTCTCCTTCCTCTCCTCAGTTTCTCCCCCGACGCCGAACCACACGACGCCGCCAGGCTGCCGGAGATCGCCGTCATCGTTCCGTCGCCTCCTCGCCGTCCCCGAGCCCGCTGACCGTCGCCGGACTGCCTCGCCCCTCCCCGAGCCTCTCGCCGCCCCTACAGCTTCGCAGGTGAGCTCCTGCCCTGCTCCCCCTCCTCCTCGCCTCCTCATCCTCCTCCTCCGCGGCCATCGCGGCCGCGTGCGCCGGCACCGCTGCCCTGGCCGCCCCCTCGCCCGCCTCCGCCACCTTCGTCGCCGAACCCCGCCCGGCATGCATCCTCGGCCTCCTCCACCCGAGGGAATTTTTGTTGTTGTTTTAGTTGTTTTAATTAGTTAAGTGTTCATATTGTTTACTTGTTTTACTTGTTTTAGTTGTTTGAGTTGTGTTTAGTTGTAAATAAGTTGTAGTTGTTTTAGGTTGTTTTAGTTGTATATATGTTGGAAATAATGTAGTCAAGTATCGTCGGTCGTCGGTGAGGAGTACGCGATATCGTGAGGAGTCCCCGACGATCGTCGGTAAGGAGTCCCCGACGATCGCCGGTGAGGAGTCCCCGACGATCGCTTAAATAGGAAATGTGTCATTGTTGTTAAATATGTTATTATTGTCATTGTAGTTAAATGCAATCATCTTTATTAAAGTTTATTAAATAGTAGGAATTTAAATAGTTGTAGAATTTGTTCTCGACGTCAATGATGCCCGGCCCGCATCCTCGTCGTCGACTCAGCGCCGGCGACAACCTGCTTGAGAGGCGCTATGTCCGGGACTGGGCTCCGCCGGGCTGGCACTGGGAGGTGCTACCTTCCGGGGCGCGCAGCTTGGTGAGGAATCAGGCTCCCGTCGTCGACCCGGAGGTTCTTTGGTGGCGGTCGCGTGGACCACTATCGGTGCGGAGGGAGCCGGCCCCCGCGGAGGTGGTACGTCGTCGTGTCAGGGAGGAGGACGAGCACGTCCGTCGCTACATGGCTGCGTTGGACGTCAAGTTCTCCAATACCTGGCAGGTTCTTCAGGGATCTCACCCGAGCTATGATCATGTGATTGTTCCTTCTCTTTGGGTGTCCACCGCCTACGCCGCAAGACGTCAACTGGATCTGTATTAGTGATATTATATAATTAATAATATTCGAGATGTATTAGTGATAATATTCGATGATGTATTAGTGATATTATATGATAATAATATATATGATCATATTGTTGCATTGCCTTGTATTGATTGCATATCTCCGGTTTTGCTTATTGAATGCATTCTAATTGTTTTATATTTGTTCTGGGTTAGTTAAGCTATGGACGGTATAGACAGAGACCATGATCAAGAGAATGTCATGTGCGACATGATACGCTTCGGAAACGAAGAGAATGAAGAAGTAGATGATGGCTCACAATATCTTAACCCATCCGGTGAGGGAATTGAGGAAGAACAACCAAGAGACGAAGGGGAACCAGCTGACAATGATGGCGAAGAAATTTTTCTCCAATTAAGAAAGTTCGACGAGGTATTAATTTGGCCTCTCGTGATCATCAGATGTATTAATTAATTAGTATATATATATATATATATATTAACAAAAATCTTTCTTCTTTTAGCCCTCCAGATCGAGCAAATCTTCTACAAGGGTAAAACGAGGCCCGGCCAAAAAGTTGCAAGATGGCATAAAGTACAACATCGATCAAATCAGAGCAGATGGTGAACCGATTGCTCCTCAAAAGAATGCAGACAAATTTATACGTCAATGCGGAGTTATTGTTAGGGACCAAATCCCAATCACCGTTCAAGAATGGAATCAGCCAAAAGATCGTGTAGTTCCTTTTGTCAACGAAAGAGCAAAAAATACACTTTGGGAGACCCTCATGTCACATTTCACCCTACCAGAGGGTGTCACAGATCTCCAACGGGAGAAAGTCAAGAAGTGTGCTCTTAAGAAGATGGCCACACAATTCCAGACTTGGAAGAAAAGATTATGGAACAAGTACGTGAAAGAAGGAAAGAAGACTCCAGAATTCAAAGGAGAACTGGTGAAGTTAAAAGATGACTGGAACAAATTTGTGGAGTTCAAGGAATCAGAAGCAGCTAAGGAACGGTCGAGAGTAAACAAGATAAATGTTGAGAAAAAAACGTTGCACCATCATCTGGGGCCAGGTGGCTACAAGTCTGGGTTGGCTAAGTGGGATGAATCCGAGGTTAAGATGATTGCTGAAGGGGTCACTCCAAAAACAACGGGTTGGCCCGAGAGGTGCAGGACTTGGTTTTATGCGCATGGGGGAAAGTTGGACCCAAAGACAGGGAAGATTATTGAACAGGCAAGTCTTAAAGAAGCCTGTGAAGCTTTACTTGAGGCAATAGAAGCTGCTCCGTCGGGTGTGTTCCAGCCCGAGAGAGAGAACGGCGAGCTTACACGCGCCCTCAAGAATCCTGAACACCCGGGACAAACACGAGGCAAAGGCCTTGTTCCGTGGCTTGAGGGGTTTGCGGATTGGAACGACAGTTACAGAAGCCGTGCAAGAAAGAAGAAGCATGAACTAGACCGGATTCAAATGGTAGAATCAAAGAAAGCGGACTTGGAACGCAAATACATGCTGCAGCAGCAGGAGCAAATCAACAAACTTAGCCAGAAAAGCGCGTCTCAGCGGCAGGAGCAACCAGATCCAGCATTGGATGGTACCATTCCATCATCTATGCCGAAAAGCAGCGTGGGTTCCACGGGGATCCCGGCCGATGATACACTGCTGGCTCACTACCCCGTGGATGATATCCAAGAGTTGACAGTTTGTGAACTACACATGAAACTGAAGAACATATCCATGAAGGTGGCGGACGGCATTGCTTTGCCGAATGCACCTGAAGCACTCCTCCACGGCAATCCGATTCCACCTGGCTATGCTCGTGTCGGGGTCGATGAAGTTCTGTCGGGATATGAATTACTAGATCTTGACTACCTTGGAGGTCAAGGGGAGCAGATACTGGGAGAAGCCATACGTGGTATCATTGTATGGAAAAAGGAATGCATCGTGTTTCCAAACTTGGTGCCAAGGCCACCGACTCCTCCTCCAAGTCCGCCGCGTCAGCAGACTCCAACCCACCTCGAGACGGAGTGCAAGGCGAGTCCGCCATATCGATCTCCGCCACGTCAGCATAATCCATCCGAGACGGAGCCTAGCGCGAGTCTGCGATATCGATCTCCGCCGTCTCCAAAGCGGAAGACAGCAGAAAAGAAGAAACCCGAGCCTCTTGTCAAAAAGAAGTTAGCTTACGAGAAGACTGACGAGGAAACCGATGAATAAGTGGCTATCGAATTGCAGGCCCATTTTGGACTGAAACCGCCCTCGCCGCCAAAGGAGAAAATACCTGAGGAAGTCGTACAACACTTTTTGGATGCAGCTAAACCGGCGGAGAAAAGGCCGCTATCAGACTATGAACGCTCTATTAGCAAGTCCTATCATAAACAAAAAAAACAGAAGTCGAGCGGTAGTAGTAAATGCGGGAAAACTGTTCCCCGGCTCGGAGAACAGGCAGTGCAATCGATCATCCCGCTCAAGGTGAGTACCCATAAGGTGGTAATAACCGACGCTGATAGAGAGAAGGCTAGAGAGATCGGTATCACTGTTGAACAACTCCTAGAGATCGAGGAATTCCCACCGACGGATCCGAAGGAACTAGCATGGACATATGTCCCCGGGAACCCTCTGGTGAGTCCTGAAGAGGAGAAGCTTCTATCAACGCTAATGCACAACTTGCATGACTGGTACATGAGAGAAGTAAAGAGCGGGCGACAGAGCCTCATGGTGAAAGTCAAGCGAGAGCATTACATCCATGAAAAAGATTTGTGGATTGAAAATGAAGAATTTTTTCAGTTATTCAATCAAGGCGCACTCGACAAATCTCTCGTCAGTTGCTATTGTCTGTAAGTGATTTCTTTCTGTAATTGGAGTCTCTAGCTCAGCTCGTTCATTGCCTGTAATATAATTATCCTCACTATATTCTTTTGTGTGGTATTATGCAGAATGAAGATTTTTGAATTGAAAAGAGATGGAGTCTATGGCATTGGGTTCATTGACCCAAATACCGTTAATGAAACTGTGTTAACTAGTTACTCTAAAGACACAGAGAAAGCCTTGCTAAGGTTTTTGAAGGCCCTAAATACCAAACCAGAAATACTTTTACCTTACAACTTCAAGTGAGTGTTACTGTCTTGTACTACAAATTCTCTTTTTGCTTATATATATATACTCGATGTTAAGTGTAGTTGATGAGTTATGCATGCCCGCTTATACAAATCGTGTCCGCAGCTTCCACTGGATCCTGCTAATCATTAGAATTGACGATGGAACTGTTGAAGTACTGGACTCACTACGTAAAGACCCTGAAGAATACAGAAGCCTGTATTCGATGCTCGACAGGTAATTTCAATCATTAACGCACTATGTCGGCCTCTTTAGTTCATTTCTTGATATCAAGTAATTAATAACTCCTTTATTCATTTTCTTTGCCGGGCAGGGTTTTGAAAAAGTTCATCAAAGAGGTTAGAGGTGAATGGAAACCAGAGCTGAAATGGCGAAAGTCCAAGGTATTTAAGTAGTACTAGCTACGTCTGCGCATCTCTTTAATTATAGTTTCAATACCATTATCATGCTTGATTATTATCTGACTGAATTCTATTCTCGTAAAGTGCATGAGGCAGGAACAGGGGACTAATTTATGTGCATTCTACGTTTGCGAGAACATTCGCTTTCTGACCGAAAGGACCAAAACTGCAAGAGATCTTTGGGTACATAAACACCATTCATATTTTTTATCATGATCTAATATATATACACACAACTAACATATTCATATTGATCTCTTTCTTTAAAGATGAACGAGATGCGGGATAAGCTCCTACCAAAGGACCGCATACGAGCAATTCAATAGCAAATGGCGGGATTTTTACTTGAGCAGGTCATATCTCCCGACGGAGAATACCATTACACCTAATGCCTGCATGTAATGATGTGCAAATTGTAGGAGAAATTGTATATACCAAATTGTACATATGTGTATGCATGGTCGTACGAAAAGTTCTATGATATATGATTGGTTCTACGAGAAATTCTATTATATATGCATAACGTGTACAGTATGTAGTAGCGTAAAATATGTTTGAAATGAAAAAGAATTAAATGGAATACACAAAATGAAAAGGAAAAATAAACAATAAAACCTAAACCCCAAAGCCCCTAAATCTTCAGTCCTGGTTGGTGTTACCAACCGGGACTAAAGGGCCCCATCCCTTGGCGCGCGCTACCGACCACGTGGCCGGGGTTTAGTCCCGGTTCGTAGCAAACCGACACTAAAGGCTTGAAGCCTTTAGTCTCTATACATTAGTCCCGGTTGGCGAACCGGGACTAAAGGCCCTTCCCAACCGGGACTAATGGCCGTTTCTGCACTAGTGAATGCGGGTAGGTGACCCTCTGGTTGCTTCCGCTCTGAGCGACATGAATGTGGGCGATATGAGGGCTCGCGTGTGTATTATGTGGTTCTGGACGATATGAGGCCTCGCGGGTAGGCGGCCATGTGTATTATATGCATACATGGAGGAAGTTTCATACGCCCGCAAACCTCATGTACATGTGGTTCTGGTTTGTGGGATCTTGGATGTCCGGACCAATCCAGACAAATTTGGTGGGTGTTGGATGCAAAAACATGTCCGGACTGTCTGGTTCAAACATTTTGATGCGATTTGGTGGACCATGTTGGAATCTCCCTAATAGTACTAGCGAGAAATGTATGGCGCGAGAGTGGAGATTTACATTTTTCAAAGGTTCTATTCATATGGCAAGTTTGTTATCCAATGTGTAATACACAGTCATATTTATGCACTAATTTTTGTGGTAAATTTTGTTTGAATAATATGATGTTCAAGAGCAGTGACTCTTGGTGAGGTGGGGGAGGTATGCTGGCATGACTTCGTCTTTCAGCGGTCGTACCCTGATATCAAATTTAAGTGGCTATTTGTGAGCAAATACATTTGGATAAACCAAAAAGGGGTACAACCCTTACAAAAAGAACTCCTTTCCTATTTCTATGTACTTCTTGGATCGTAGGAATGCACCAAAGAAAGTTTCCACAATGCGGAAGCCAAACATGGGTCCCATTAACGCCACAGAAAACTATATTTGGAAGTTTCAATGCATTTTGTGTATTTCTCTTTCCCTTGCCTTTCTAATCAAGTAAGAGCATCTACAGCCGGACCCCTCGTATCCGTCTCAAACGCCAGGGCAGGCTGTCCGGTCACTGACCGGTCACAAAAAATCGACTCAGCCGGATCCCTCATACCTTTCTCAAACGCCTGGACTGAACGGCATCCATTTCAATTATGAGGACGATATGAGGGCTCGCGGACGCGCCTGGACACGCCCGGTCAGTCCGCCACGTAGGACGTGACCCCACCCCGGACCACCTTTTCTTTTTTTTATTCATTCTTTTCTTTCTATCTCTTCTTCTCCACCAATCACGTGCAAGTGACCGGACATATGAGGAAAAATATGAGAAGTTTGGTTGCGCGGACGAAAAAGTAGGGACTTAAAACGGACATGTCCGATCACTGACCGGACGTGTCCGCGGACGTTTGAGGGCCGGATTTGCAAGTTAGATGCTCTAACAGGGTACATGGGGACCCTTTTATATTTTCTTCTTGTGCAGCATCCAAAGGAGCCCTCTTGAATATTCATATGTGTTTCCTCCAATACGATGCAAGACATAATGGCATTCTAATGGTGTGTCTTTCCTATTTGATCACCTACTTCTATAAACATGGGATCCAAAGAGGCTCTACTTAAACACACAAAAGTGTCGAGAATAGAAATTTTGGTATTGCTATAAGTCTCAATTGACTGGGATTTCCTTTTGACCTGCGGTTGTCTTGATGTAATTTGCGGATTTCACGAAACTGAAGCTGGATTTTTCTGAATAGACCGAGACCTCAGAAATTTCAATCAACTGAGGCTGAGGAAAATCGATAGTTGAGACTTAGCAAAACCCCACAAATTTAGTGGCATGATTATTCTGGATTAAAGGATGTAATTTAGTGATGTGTGCGTGCGTGCGTGGCCTTGTTCCATGTAAAAGAGAGTTCAAGTAAAACATATACAACCCAAATAAGTGTGTACGAAGGCATGGTTAAAAAATACGTCTGCTTCAGGTGTGCAGCTAGTCATTTACCAGGCCGGGTGCTAACTACGTGCGTACGCTCAGCACGTGCGAATGTGCTATAATTTTACTGTGTGCTACGTATGTAAACGGGAAATACGTCACTGTGCACGTAGGACCGGAGCACCATGCATGAATGTTTTTCTTACCGTCTGGTTATTTAAGTCGTCCGTCCACCAAGAGTGAAGCGCCTAGATGCAGAATGCAGAAGGCACTGTACACGATACGGTAAAAAATTGGCAGCGGGGAGTGTATGTACAGGTCCGGAACTTGTCAGTTCTCTGGAAAAGGGAAAGAACGGTTAAGGCGATATCGTCTGTGCGTTCTGTAAACTGCCACAGGTTGTGTTCTTCATGTACACAAGGCAATGCATGGCAGGGGTCAGGGTTGTACTAGTACTGACACTGTTGCATTCTCACCAATTCGTCTATCTACTGATACTGATTACGGCACCGGTGCACCACGTGTATATATGGATTACGATGGATGTGTGGGGCCAGGATGCAAATTAGCTGAGCAAGTCTCGATGTGCACCCGATCAATGGGCAACGGGCAAATTTGTGTCACATATGTCTGTAGACAGGCGGGGCCGTGTCTCATGTATCCGGCCCTACAACAACGTCCCTCATTTCGCACCCCCCGATCCATGCAACCCATGCAATCTAGATAATTTGATAGGACATTCGACATTCAGTAGATCAGCCTGTGAATATGTTGTGACATATTAAAGCATAAGACATGACAACATAGTTCAACATAGGACATGATATACTACGGCATCAATCTAAGGACATGAAGAATTGCCACAGACATAGTTCAACTCACAGTCACCGCTGCAGCCACCCCGGATAGCCTGAGAAGGGGCGGCCAAGGATGAACTAGGCCCACGGTAGTTCCACCCATGCCATGGTGAGGAGGACGGACGGCTGGTGAGCACCAGTTGTCGGGCCTGAGGGGACTGCCAGCTTTCGCTTGACCACCGCCGAGTTTTTGTGCCGGGGAGCGGGGGGGGGGGGGGGGGGGGGGGGGGGCTTGAGTGGTCGATCCGCACTGGGCTGGCAGAGACGGTGCCAAGCCATGAGTCTCCAACCGGGTTTGGCGGAGCGCGAGGTGGAGGGATAGCTCATGATCTTCCCGGGCCTTGAGGAGCTCCTACCCCACCCTGTCAGAGTCTGATCGCGATCGGGAGGAGGACATGTCAAGGGCAGGAGAGGAGTTGGAAGTGAGAATGATAGCTCGGGTTAGGGTTTGGGTCGACTGGGCGGAGTGGGGTTTTGTGGGGTCTGAATGGGCCATGGAAGTGCGCGCCGACCTGTCAGACATGTCCGGAAAACCCTATATCCATCCGGTCAAACCTGCCAGACATGTCGAACTATCCTGACAAATGGGGGGCGCCGTCCGGTTGGGCCGGTGCTTTTTGTTCGGATTGTCCATCCGGATAATTGGAGCGGACATGAGGAGTCCTCTTGGAGATTCATCTATATCCCTATTATTAGTTGCGAGGGTTAGAACTTTCTGTTAGTGCAAACATATCTTCTTTATTGTCACGGTACCAATGAGCAATGTGCCTCATCTGTTGTTCTCTATCATTTTTCACTAAACAAATTCTCGAGTTTGACGCCCTTGTGTGACTCACTACGATGGATTCTTTCAATGGTAACGGTATGTGATACATGTTGATGTTGACCGCATCAAGCCTATAGCGATACATGTTGAGGCGTGAATATAAACCCATACCACCTTATTCACACAATTGAACTCAAATCGCAACATCCACAAGTAATTTATACACCACATCACATTTCGCTGCCATATGCAAACATGTATCAACAATATTAACCTTTTGTTGAGATTTCACTGTTGCAAAATGTCATGTTGAGCTGTGAAAGGGGTGAAAGTCTACGTAGTAGGTGTTCTTCATGGACTCATCAATTGCCATTCATTGACTATAATTAAATTATGAGCATCAATTGCAATTATATGAGGTGATGTGCATGTTTGTTGTTATGGATATGTGCTAAATTTTGTACTATCAGCGAGAAATTCAACATTGCTGCCCACTACATGAATAATGCAAAGGACTATTGCTATGAGCCAGACCGTGTTTTTGTGAAAAATCATTACACCATATGTAGTACAAAACATATGTATGCATGAATTCACCTACTGTACACTGCATTTTCTTCCCCAAACATAGCTTACAATATAGAAAAATATCTTCCACAGAATAGTCAGTGATTCCATTAGTTGTTTGATTTGCACTTATTAAACAAGCTTATGCAATTGCGAACCCACGTTTGTTAGTTCAGCAAACCGTTTTTATTTTGTTTAAGCCATCCCGTGATTTTGCTATTCTATTGACAAGCATGCCATCAAAGAGTTTACATCCATAACCCAGTTATTCCACACGCTCGAAACTCGTACAATGTGAACTATGTAAGTTACATCATTTAGGGAGTAACTTAAACATCTTACTTTTCTTGCTAAAAGAAAACAACTCATTTTTCCACAAGGGTTAGAGCATCTACAGCCGGACCTAGCAAATCTGACCCCTTAAACGCCCGCGGACGCGCCCGGTTAGTGACCGGGCGTGTCCGTTTTGAGCCCCTATAATTTGGTCCGCGCAGCCACACTTCTCATTTTTCTTCTCATATGTCTGGTCACTTGCACGTGATTGGTGGAGAAGAAGAGAGAGAAAGAAAATAATAAATAAGAAAAGAGAAAAGGTGGTCCGGAGTGGGGTCGCGTCCTACGTGGCGGACTGACCGGGCGTGTCCGGGCGCGTCCGCGAGCCCTCATATCGTCCCCATATTTAAGATGGATATGAGGGGTGCCGGTCAGTCCGGGCGTTTGAGACGGATATGAGGGATCCGGTTGGGTCGCATTTTTGTGACCGGTCAGTGACCGGGAGGGCGTTCCGGACGTTTGAGGAGCATATAGGGGGTCCGGCTGTAGATGTTCTTAGCCCACATAATTATTTTGCATTGAGTGTTGGCTAGCTGCTGGTGTGTTAACAGAGGAAAGCCTGGCCCTATTGTGGGAAAGTAAGAAACCAACCCTATAGCTTTGCCCTACCACTAAACAGCAAGTGACCCTCAAGGAAGCACCAACTGCTCCATGGCTGCTTGGGTAGGTATCGTCTGTGCACAGGAAACAAACAGAAAAAGATCGTTCCACAAGTAGCAGTGCTAGTCTTTGTTTACTCCTCCCCGCTTCTCTTCGTTTGGGCTTTCTGGCTGTCTGCTTCGTTTTTCTATAGTACGCAGGCATGCACACATGATCAATTGGATGTGCATTCTGTGGTTCACCTCATGCAGAGACACAACAATACGAAAAATTCCTCCTGAAAAAAAATGAAATATAAAGCATGGATTGATAGATAAAAGGTAGTGCCTATTCGTCAAGTTCTTGAAAATATTTTTGCCCACATTTTCTGGGCTGTCGGATCATCATTCAATGGCCACGATCGCGTTGCCATCTATTCAGCCCCTCGAACTGCCGCAACTCCGACAAGCCCTATACCCCTAACCGGCACCCGTCTAGTTTCAGACTCGCTCCCGTCGGTGTCGCTCCTCATGTCGTACTTGCCATGAGCCTTGCACGAAAGGGAAAAATGACTGACATAAAGAAAAATTTCAGGTGCCTTCTAATTGGCAAACACACCGATAAAAAAGGAAATCCAAAAACCCATAGTACCCGTTAGAATGTATAATTTGTGGGCTGCACAATGTAATTGCGTTTACCGATGCATTTTGAGGAGAAAAATTGTTGAGCAAAGGACACGAAAAGGTTGAGAACACATCCGGCCCAAAGAAGATCACGTGAGTACATGATCAAATCGGCCTCATATTTCGATTTTGCAAGCACAAGAAATAATGAAATCGATGGCGGTATAGCCCACACCACACAAGCGTCCATGCATGCATGCATGCATGTCTTCCCTGTGAGGGAGGGGTATATGTTTCTCTCTCCAAAACAACCACGGTGACTTGTTGCCCCGGAACAGCAAAGGAGAAGGGCCGGCCATCTTCGTCCAGTGAGGCAGCTGACACCTCCATGCCACTCCCGGACAAGCTACGCGCCAAGAGTTATTGCCAACGGACACGCACACACACACTCATCACCCTCCTCCTCCTCCTCCCCCTTCTCCCCCACTCTCTCCACGCTCCAGTACCCTCACTCTCTCTTCTCTCTCCGGGGCTGGCTCCCTTTTTAACCACCTCTGCGCCCTCCACCACCTTACACAGCACAGCACAACCACACTGATTCATACACACAGCCAGCGAGCGAGCTCAGCCAACCACACGCCTTCTCCCAGCTAGCTACCTCTTGGGCTGCGACCACTCACTCGGGGCGGCCATGATGAGCGGCGGCAGGATGAACGCGGCGGCCAGCGACGACTTCCCGTTCGGGGCAATACAGCCGCCGCCCTACGTCGGCTTCGAGCACGCCGGCATGGTGCAGGCCGGCGGCGGCGGAGGAGGCCAGCGCCACCAGGGCGCGATGATGTACGACAACTTCGACTTCGCGGCGGCCGCGGCCGCCTTCGGCCAGTTCCAGGACGCGCCGCACCACCAGATGCTGGCGCTGCCGCCGAACGGGAGCGGCGCGGGCGGGCTGGTCCCCATGGCGCCGCCGCCCATGCCCGGGATGCAGCTGCAGATGCCGCCCATGGCCATGCACGGCCACGGAGACGTGTACCCGGCGATGGGGATGGTGAAGCGCGAGGGCGGCGGCGCCGGGGACGCGGGGAGGATCGGGCTCAACCTCGGGCGCCGGACCTACTTCTCCCCCGGCGACATGATGGCCGTGGACCGTCTGCTGATGCGGTCCCGCCTGGGCGGCGTGTTCGGGCTCGGGTTCGGCGGCGCCCACCACCAGCCGCCGCGGTGCCAGGCCGAGGGCTGCAAGGCCGACCTCTCCGGCGCCAAGCACTACCACCGGCGCCACAAGGTGTGCGAGTACCACGCCAAGGCGTCCCTCGTCGCCGCCGCCGGCAAGCAGCAGCGCTTCTGCCAGCAATGCAGCAGGTCAGAGTCAGACCCCGCACCCCCACTCCCTCTCCCTCTCCCTCTCCCTCTCTCTTCAGATATGGAACAGTAGTTCTCGATCGTGAGGCGATGTTCTTGCAGAGGCCTAGTATAGCCAGAGCTAGGTTGCAGCCAGGCCAGGGTAGGGCCAGTGGAAGCGGCCTGCCTTTTCAGTTCGCGCTCTGACTTGGCTCATGTCCATTGTCCGTTGCGGGCAGCCATGGAAAAAGCTCTCCGTCGCGCACTGAGACTGAGACGACCAGTCATGTCAACCAAAAAAAGACAAGAAACACTGCTCCATGCCATGGCATGGTATGGAGGAGTACTAGGTCATGCACCTGCGCGCATCTGCACATGGCGGTTTCTTTCCTTGGTGGTTTTCCGGGGATCGGTCGACCGGTGGGCGGACCGGAGAAAGGTTCGTGGAAAGAGGGAGAGAATCAAAATGGAGAGGGAAAAGCCTGCGTGCTTCGGGATGCCGCTGCAGAGTGCAGACGGAGAGGAGAGGAGAGGAGGGAGACGCTGGCTGATCCGGTGCCAGGCTTTTGCCCTGACCATATCCCTGCCCCGGCCTTTTCTCTTTATCCTCCCCTCCCATTGACCAATGTTGTAGCCGCAGTGCTGCCAGTGGCGACTAGACTTTTGCATGCCAATTATAGTTTTCTTGACTATCCATGATCGTCATCTCTTGTATGAACATTATTAGGTTGACCACTAAAGTATTTTGTTAGTGAGGGTAGGGGAATTCTAAGTATTTTGTTAGTGAGGGTAGGGGAATTCCAAGTATTTTGGTAGCAAGTGACTGACTAGATGCTTAGCTTGATTTTTAGCAGAGCAAAAGATTGAGTTAAGTTTGTTGGTCGTGTAGGTTCCACGTGCTCACCGAGTTCGACGAGGCCAAGAGGAGCTGCAGGAAGAGGCTGGCCGAGCACAACCGCCGCCGGAGGAAGCCGGCGAGCAGCAGCACGACGGCGACGTCCAAGGACTCGGCGCCGCCTTCCAAGAAACCCAACGCCGGTGCCATCTCCAGCTCCTACGCCGCCGACAACAACAGTAAGCTAGCTAGCTAACGTGCATTTCCCTTTGCTTCATTTGCATCCTACCTAGTGCAATTGATCACCATTAACCGCCTCTAATTGGCTCCCTTTTTTACGTACGAATCGAGCAGCTTTGAGCGCCACCAAGTCGACCATCTCGTCGAACACGAGCGCCATCAGCTGCCTGCAGCAGCACGACCAGAGCAAGGCGGCGGCGGCGGCGGCGAGGCCGATGACACTCACCCTCGGAGAGCCACGGGAGAAGGACGACCACCACCAGCAGCTCAGCAGCGCCATGCAGCTCCACCACCACCACCAGGAGCAGCAGCACTTCATCACCTCCCTGCTGCAGCAGAACAACAACGGCAACGGCAACAGCAACATCCTGTCGTGCTCCTCGGTGTGCTCCAGCGGGTTGCCGTCTGCCGGGGTGGCCAACGGCGAGGTCTCCGACCAGAACAACAACAGCAACCATGGCGGCGGCAACAACAACAACAATAACATGCATCTGTTTGAGGTGGACTTCATGTAGACCGATCGATGCAGGTGAGCTTGGAGGTCCGTGCATGGAGCCATGGAGTGGTGACCAGCCTAAGCCTAGCACTGTCTCGACAGTGTCCTTTAATTAATTTGTGTGTAGGTAAAAAAAAAGGAGAGCCAAAAACCTAAGGGTATAGTCCAAAGTGTCAAAGCGCTGAGATCAGCTAGCAAAGGCTGTGCAAGCTAGCATGCTTGCTTCTTGCTTGCCTAACGCATGCATATGCCTTTCTTTCAACTTTCTTTCCTGCAGTGCTCCAGTAGTGCTGCAAGCAAGCATGCCTTTCTGCCATTTCTGTTTCAGTGAGGAAATAATGTTTGTGTTAGTATTATTTTTTGCCCTGTTAATTGTTTTTACTGTCCACCTTTCATTTAAGTTTCTGCATTACATTTTACATCTCCTAAGCTAGCTAATCAACATATAGATGTGGGTGTGTGGCTAGCTCCAAGAGGATAGTTCGAAATCGCAACTGGTTAGGATTCACTGCGTGCCGAATCCAAGAGGTCCCAACTCGCATTACTCCAGAATCTTTTCGAATCTGCCATTGCCTAAGCTATTAACCTCGATCGGCCGTTTTTACCTGGAACGCAATGCGATGCATGGAGTAGCAGGAGTAATTCGAAGCGTTGGACCATGCATGCTTGCATGCATGCATGAAAGATTGCAAGTAATCACTCATATATAGGAGTATTAACTGCATGTCAAAATGGAGCCCTCCACGGCACAGATCCTGCCTGGGGTACGTACACGGGAGACTTAATTCACGGCAAGCCTACGTAGCTAGAGTACGTGCCCATCTACAGTGGTGGAGTACGTACGTACGACATCATTCATTCACTCATCCATTCATGCGCCTCGAGTTCATTAACTAAAGCCATGGATGGATCTGCATGGGCATGGCTGCTAATTTTGCGTGGGGTGGTGGGGGACGGGTCGACGATCTGGCTGGGCGTCTTGCAGCCCCCGGATACGACGTGGAGCTGTAGCGGGCTCGTCCTGGGATCTGGGGCGTTCATCTCATCGTACATGTGTATTTGCCGGGCCGTACGTGCATGCATGCATGCGCCAGAAGATTGAATGCTGCCTGCATGCAGTGGTGATTTATTGGTTGGGCCCGTCGATTGCAATGCGTGCATGCATGCGATGCAGGCGCGAGGCAAATCGTGTCTGCTCGCTCGCGTTATCGTTTTTGAGGCAATGGACCTGCGTGAGCCGGCCATTCATGGCGTATTTGCTTGCCGATTCGGATGCTTCCGAGGGCCAGGACCGCGCATTGAAGCGTTAGAGCACTAATTTCAAGCGTCTACATGGATTATTAGATGCATATAGTACATGTGCTCTAGGGAATGGATGCCGAGGGGGATGCCCCACTTTGTAGTGGCAGAAGATAGTTAACGAGGATATGAAACGCCGGTGTTTTTCGAAGGAAAAGAATTAGCGTTATTTGAATATTTGGACCGTTAGGTCACACCATACAAACAGCCACTATTCTTCTCCATCATGTGATTTCTTCTTCCCGGATTTTCATTCACGCGTCGAACTACCACCGGCGGACCGTCGATGAGGGGGAGCGAACTGAGCGACCACACAGGGTCACAAAAATAGTAGGGCCCCCAACGAGAAAAAAAACCCAGTAGAGGAACACTTTAGCTAAATGTCAGTCGATTGAAAATAGGATTTGGGGTTAGTCGATTTTGGGAGTTCGCCGGAGTGAGCCAGAGGGAGGAAGGAGAAGGAAGGGGCTCGCCGGAGGGCTACCCCATTATCTATCTTAGGGTTTAGGGTGGGGGCGGTGGTGGACGCCGGTGGTGGGGGGTGGTGGTGCAACTTCGCCGGAGAAGAAACCGAAATCGGCGGGGCTAGAGGGATGGCCAGGGAGGTGGCAAGACCGGCGGTGGGGAGCGGTTCCGCGGAGGGCGCGAGGCGATGCCGCGGATGGTGGTCGCAGGTGGTTCAGCCGGCGGCGGCGGGGCTGTTCCAGGTTGAAGAAGAAACAGTGGGAGGTTGAAGAAAGCTGTGCGCCGTTGATTTCATATGTTGGAAAAATCAACTGACCCAAAACTTTTTTTCAGTAGCCACACCCGTAGATGAAAGCATGGTTCACTGCCTCCTGGCTACACGAAGCACAGAAGGTCAAAGCCCCCCCGCCCCCACCCAAAAAAAAAGAGATCTAGGACGTAGATCCTCGCTGATGGGAAGCGCTGATGGAGGAACAAGCGTCTGGTGATCCTCGATTAGCAGAAGCACCGAACTCTGGCCCTTAGCTAGCCCTAGGCAAATACGGCGAGGCGTTGAGGCCCTAGCAGCCGTGCTCGTCCCGCGCAGTTGCCTCCGACCCGATTCCGATCCCATCCCATCGGCTGATCGTCTTGTGCCCTGAAGATGCAACAGCGGCAGACGGCAGACCGTAGTGCCGTTCGTTGCTTTGATCAGGAACATGCCCACGCCGGGACGGGACCACCGACTGTGCGTCAATCTCGACGATTAACGTCCTTTATCAATTTATTTTTCTGTATTTGAATGATCTAGTGCTCTAGCGATCAGGCCTTGTTACTATTTAGAGCTAATTACATTTTGTTTGATCAATTCTAATTTGTTTGGTTTTGTTCCTCGGTCTTCAACATGTCTAATGGCTATAATCAGAAAGCATGATTCTGGTGCAACGATGTCTTCAAGAAGATAAAGTAGAAAAATATGATTAAAGATCATACTTGAAGAAAGAAATACTAGGGAGATGCTCCTTTTTGGTAGAACAAGAGGTTGGTTTATTGCTTTACTACCCCCCTTACCTTTTCAACATTAGTATTTGATATATGCATAAATATTGTACTCCAAATAAAACAGACTTGAAATTGTATAATAAAATGAGAGTATGCTTTACCTATATTAGTTCTTCTGTTATACGAATTGTTTGAAATTTAGACTCCATTTTGGTTTTCGCCCTGGGCCCCGAATTCTTAGAGACGACCCTGCCTAACCGCCTTCTGTTGTCCCCTGTGTTCGGCGACGCTGCATTGCAAGCCTCGCCTCAGTGACTTCCACCACTGTGTCGGCGCCGCCCAAGTCCATCCCTCAAAATTCCTCTGACCTTGTATCGTTCGACGCCTGCAGCCACCGCACCCGTGAACCTACTTCGGGCCAGTTTTTTTGTACTCCCTCTGTTTCTAAATATTTGTCTTTTTAGAGATTTCACTATGAACTACATACGGATGTATATAGACATAATTTAGAGTATAGATTCATTCATTTTGCTTCGTATGTGTCCATAGTTGAATCTCTAAAAAGACAAATATTTACGAACGGAGGAAGTAGCTTTTAGGAGCTTATTGTCAAAATAAGCTAGAAACTCAAAAGAACTCGTCTCTTCAAAACGGGCTTAACTTATTTCCACAACTCTCTTCTTCACAATGAGAAAAAGCTGGGGTAGGGGCAGCTTCCCGCATCGATCACTTAAAAAACGAATCGGTATATCCCCTCGCCGTCCCACTAGCACAGAATTACAAATAAAATGCCACTGCCCTCTCACAAGATGCGCCCGCATCCTCTCGCTCCTCTCCTTCATCGAAAGAATAGGGTTTCCTGCCGCCGCCAACCCTGCCTCCAGACGGTGCCGCCGACCGCGCCTCCCGCCGCCGCTGCCGACCTTGCCTCGAGACGCCGCCGCGGACCGCACCACCCGCAGTCGACGGTGACGCTACCTCCATGGATCCCGCTGGTGCCGGGTAGACATGTTCCTCCAGTGCCTCCCTTTGCTCTGCCCACCCTGCCACGCCTGTGTCCCCGGCTCCTCTGCTCCTTGACGCGGCTTGGTCCAGACACCCCACTCCGGCGGACGGACCCCCGTTCCCACTCCCCTCCTCATGAGCTCGTCCAGCAATCCGAGGAGCTCCTCTTTTTCTTTGCAAATTTTCCATCTAGATTTGCTATGAGGTGTTGATGATATATGATGTTTTTCCTCCTAGTTTATTATCGTTAAATGATTAGAAATAATATGATATCCTTAAATCAGAAAAACAATATAGTTCAAGAGCATTACAAACTTTTTACTGATCATATCATAGATAAGCTAAAAAATGGACACCGAAAAGAACTGGCTAGCTTATTGTTTAAAGGTTATTTCCACAGGACAGGTCAAAAGAACTGGCCCTTCCTTGCCACCACCCAGGACGTCGCTGCATGCTGCCGCTCGCATGGTTGTCCCCGTCATCAGCGAGGTCCTGGGCTCCTGGCTCAGCGTCGTAAGGGTGAACGCTTGTCTTTTTTTTTTTTTTTTGCGAGAAACTTCCAATCTATTCATCTTCAATCATGGTAGTACAAAGAACAACAGAGGTAATAAAAATTACAACCATGTCCGTGGACCACCTAGCGACGACTACAAGCACTGGAGCGAGCCGAAGGCGCGCCGCCGTCATCGCCCCTCCCTCACTGGAGCCGGGCAAACCTTGTTGTAGTAGACAGTCGGGAAGTCGTCGCAAATTATTGGTACTTGATGTTTAGCAAAAGCGATTTTTTTCACCAAAACCTTCTTCAGCCAAGATTCAGGTAGCGCTTAACCCACTCAGCTAATCTGATCCGGGGCCGTGTCTAGCTCGCTGGTGCTGCCACGGACCGACCCCTCCGGCGACTTCGCATGCACGCCAAATCGTGTTTATCAACAAAACGCCGATCTGCGTGCAGCGTTGAGCAGGCCTGCTTGCTCGCTGCCGCTCGCAGAGGGGGCTCAAGTCAGGACGCGCACGTCATGTGGGAACCGGACCTGATCGGCCGCAGCGCCTGCCGGGGGACGGACGCTCGTGGCTGCCCTACCACGGTCAACTTGATCTCTAGAGTGGGCCTTGAGAAATGGTCCTTCGGCATACCGACTGCTGCGTGACACGCACACGGCGGAAGTGGGCTGCGGCCCAATTCTTATTTTCTATTTTTCATTTCATACATGTAAATAATAAATTATCCAAAGAAAAATGCCAAAAATAAGAAACTTAAAAATGGTTCTCACACACCGGGAACAAATATGTTCAGCCCTTTTGTAAAAAATATCCGTCGGGTACTTGAAAATGCGTGTCTAGTAATTTAAAGATGTTCACTGCGTGTTGTAAGGGTGTTCACCATATGTCAAAAAAAATGTTCATTATAGCTTAAAACATTGTTTTATTATTTTTTTTAAAATTAATTACGTATTTGAAAAATGCTCATGTGTTAAATTCATGTATTTTCCAAAATGTAGATAAAAATAGCAATTTTTAATACATGCATGAATATATATTGATATACCGAAGGGAAAATGTTCAAATTATAAGAGGATAAATAGAAATGTATAAATTGAGAAGAAAAAGGAAAATAAAAAAGTAAAAAAGGATGAAAATTAAAAACAGACAACGAATAAAATGGGAACCGAAAAATAACAAAATAATCAGAAGAGGAATAAAAAATCGAGATGGCCCTGCCCATCTTGGAAACCCTAACGAATAAAAAAAATAAAAATAAAATAAAAGGAAACCTCTAGAAAGCATAGAGATAAAATGAAAATTGGCGCCCTTGTACTCGGCCTACGCAAAAAGAGCATTGTGGGCGGTTCACGTGTGGTTGTACTCAATCGACTTACATGCGAAATTGGAATTATCTCGCTCACATCGACGAATTTTCATCTTGCCGCACAATGACAAATGACCTCGCCTACTAATGTGAGCCATCTTTCAAAAAAAATTCATTTCCCATTTTCTTCGGTTTACTTTCAGTTTTCCAAATTTCTTTTTTTTAGATTTTTTCCGAATATTTATGGTCCCTCTTTTTAAACAAATATACATACCATTTTTTATAATCACGCAAACTTCAAAAAATGGTATGTATATTTGTTCTTCTATTATTTTTTGAAGATTTTTTGAAGTTTGCGTGATTATAAAAAATTCTCATGTTAAAAACTACATTGACACTTTTTAAAATTACACGAATAGATTTTCAAATACAAGAACAAAATTCAAACATCCAAGGAACATTTTTTAAATGTCCATGTATTTTGAAAAAGAGTTCACTTTTCAATATGCAGGTAGTTACCGATGGCACGATCAGCCAACTTGAAAGCTACCGGGAAACACCGAACGTCTACACTTCCCTACAAACCCAAGAGTGACAAGATTTGTGTACAATCTCGTGGTGAATCGATGAACTCGAGATTAGCTTTGGTGAAGTAGCAAGTTGGGATCTCATCTTGTTCTCCCTAAAAGTATAGGAGGGATGCATGTCGAGGGTGGAAGATCTCAAGTTTTTTTGTAATAGAACAATGGTGGAGAAAGTGTTGGAGTCGCCCC
The DNA here is from genome assembly GCA_039707655.1 of Elymus sibiricus. NCBI lineage: Eukaryota > Viridiplantae > Streptophyta > Magnoliopsida > Poales > Poaceae > Elymus > Elymus sibiricus. Next base: position 471,913,241 of record CM077675.1, on the reverse strand, counting down.
TTCCTCGTGAGAGAGAAGGCGTCCATAAATAGGCCACCAAAATTCTACCCGTTAGAGCATCTACAGCCGGATCCCTCATATCCGTCTCATACGCCCGGGCAGGCCGTCCGGTCACTGCCCGGTCACGAAAAATCGACCCAAACGCACTCCCTAAACGGGCCTCAAATGCCCGGGCTGACCGGCACCCCTCATATCCAGCCCAAATATGGGGCGGATATGGGGGAGCCCGGACACGCCCGGGCACGCCCGCCTGACACGCCCGGCCCACCGTCGACCCCATGGCTGTCCCACAAAAAGGTGCATCCGGCTCATCGCTCCGAAACCCTAGCTCACTCACTCTCCTCTCTCGCTCCGTCCTCTCCTCTCCCCGCACCGATTTCAATCGAATCCGGCGTAATGTCGAGCTCCGGCAGCCGCTCCGACGACGGCCTGGATCCGGAGTATGAGCTTGCCCTCCGCATCGCCTTGGAGCGGTCCAAGGTGGAGACCGGGGGCAGCTCCGGATCTGCAGCCTCATCGCTTCCCCTCCGTCGCAGATCGGACGCCGGCGCTGGCTCCTCCTGGCCCGTGCGTAGCTCCGACAGGCGGCCTGCACAATCCGCGCCTCCCCTACGCCGTCTCCTGGCCCCGCCGGCTGCTCCCCCAAGTGGGCAGCGGTGGGTGCTTGTGCCAGCCGCGCCGACCGGACGCGCACGCCGGAATCAGAGGCGCGCGCCGCCCTCCGCGAGCGTCAACGGCAAAGGGAGAGGTTGGAGGCGGATCAATCCGTGCGCCGTCGACGCGGGATGGAGGCGGAGCCCGACGAGGACGCGCGGCTCCTCGAATGGGTCTACCGCCGGTCGCTTACGACCGCGGAGACGGACGCGCGGCGGCTCTGACGGAAGAACGCGAAGGCGCTTCGGATTGCCATTGAGCAGTCCGAGCGCGAGGCGGCGGAGGCAGCGGCGGACGCGGCTCGGCTGGCCAAGCTCAAGCGGCAGCAGGACAGGGAGGTTCGGCGGCTACAAGGGCTCGTCGTCCTCTCCGACGACGACGATGACGACCACGACTCCTCGTCGGACGACTCCGACGATTCCCCACCAGCCGCCGACTCCTACAGCTGCGCCGGCGACCGGAAGGGCAAAGGGCCGGCGAGGAAGTGGTGACTGTCCCGTCTCCGTTTGTATTTTAATTATGTTTAGCTAGTTTGTAGTTAGGATTTGCCGATGAACTCCGATGAACTATGCTCCTTGTGTTCGACATTTGCAATCCGATCCGACGAACCTGTGTGTTGATCTAATTTTACGTAGCGTTGCATGGGTTGTATGATTTTGAGGGTTCGGATATGAGGGACGTGGATGTGGAAGCCAACAAATAAGACACGCCCGGTCAGTGTCCGCGGACATGCCCGGTCACGTCCGCGGGCGTTTGAGGGGCCGGATTTGCAAGGTCCGGCTGTAGATGCTCTGATGTGTTGTCTTGGCAAAGCTGGACAGGCCGACCCAAGTCATACTATATGACCTATCGGACAATCTGGGAGGGTCCAGGGCATATCCGGTCATAAGCAAAGGCTTCTGCTTAAGGTCAAACGTTTCAACGAAAGGTTCGAGATCTTGGATGGTTTAACCTACGTCGACACATCCAACCCATTCTAGGGGGAAGACTAGAATAAGATCAAGCCTTCTGATGCGATCTACGATCCAGACATCCGAGCCATGGGATGGTAATCGTATGGCGCAGATGGGTGAAGTGGGTTTGGATGTCACATTATGCGTTCAGGCTCCTGAACTCGGACAATATTATTTCCTGCAAATAGCATCAACGTGTTCTGGGCTTTTGGCCTAAAAAAAAATCTTCTTTGCGTACAAAAAACAATATCATTAATTTTGTCTCGAATAACATCCTTGGCAGATCTGGAAGAAGAAATATACCAAAAAAAAAAACTTCCGCTGGATCAAATACACCAGAAAGACGTTTGACTTACGAATTGATGAATACATATACAACAAAGAACAGTTCACTGGAATGTTGGATGTACACGCCAGAAAAATGTTTGCTCGAATTGATGAATACATATACAACAACAAACAATCATGAGATGAGACAAGAGGTAGTCATCAAGTCCGGAATTATCTACACGAAACACGCCATCCGCCGGAGAAATGGATCTGCCAAAAGGGGAACCATCGGATCTAACGATAGCAAGGATTGGGACGTAGGAACTGGGCTCGAATCTGGACGGCTCCAAGGTGAGGTCGGCGGCACACTCGCGGCGATGCACTCCTGCAGCCTAGCTGCTCGTGCTTGTGTGAGAATGGATTGATTTTGGTGTTCTGCTGAACGTGGGGTGAAGAGGAACTCGAGCTGCTATATCTTTATACATCCAGGTGTTTTGCGCAAAATTTGTAGCACCTCTCCACCTTATTTGATCTGTACCATAGGATCGTCATTGCATGGCCCAGATGACTGGATCGTATGATCGCATCAGAAGGCTTGATCGCATACAAGTTGGCCCCTTCTAGAGAGTTGACACACAAGCCAAACATCGCTCAGATAGTCTCAGGTGGCTACGGCCTAGACTAGTATCAAACGTCAACATGATTTTGGGTGGCTACGGCCTAGACTAGTATCAGGTGGCTACGGCCTAGACTAGTATCACACTATGATCCTGACATATCCTCTCTTAACAATACATCATAGTTTTGGCTGAAAAATGAGAAATTGATAGTAGAAAATTGACATGACATCATCTTTTATCCTTTTAGCTTAGGGGGTCGCCGACCAACTTTATGTTCCATTTTATATGATGTATATATTGTGAAAATACTCAAAACATAGTTAGCTGTCTAATTATAATACCATTAACAGCAAAACCCTCATTAGGGGCTTGATGTCCTTTGAATTTGTCAGGTTGTCCAAAATGTACTAGTCAAGTTGCTTCCTCTCCACCAGGAAGTTGTTGGCCCCCCAACCGGAAGGGACTATAGCACGCAACAATTTCCCTTAAGTGACTTCAAGGTTTATTGAATGAACAGGAGCTAAGAAATTACAATTATTGATCAGTACCTTAACACACAAATACAAATCCTACATGTGCCCCAACAGGAGTAATGAGGTTGTCAATCTCACTAGCGATGCTAGTTACAAAAAGATTTAAATGCAATGGTGGAAAGATTGGATTGATATTAACAGGAAATAAAATCAAGGAATTTAAAGAACATGCATTGAGATTGAAAGCATTATTGATGAAAATGGATCGAGATCCACAGATTCACTAGAGGTTTCTCTCCAAAAGATAAGCAATGGTGTGGAGAAAATCAATTTTATCAGGCTCAGAAAAAATCCATTAAAATTCAACGTCAATATAAAGTCCAAAACCATCCACTGATAACCAACATAGGCCAGGGGGCTTCCTATGCCCCCCACGTTCCACCCCCATGCCCCGTGGGGTGGGGGGCTTAATATACTTTAAAAAAACCACGGTAATTTATTGCCGCAATTTTTCCACCGTTGCACACCTCTGCTTCATCATTATCCAATCTGGAGGCTTTTTCCAGTATTCTGCCGGACGAGGAAATCATCTAGGTGGATATTGATACGTCTCCAACGTATCTATAATTTTTTATTGCTTCATGCTATTATATTATCAATCTTGAATGCTTTATATGCAATTATATGCTATTTTATATCATTTTTGGGACTAACCTATTAACTCACTGCCCAATGCCAGTTTCTGTTTTTTTGCCTATTTTTGAAATTTTTAGAAAATCAATAACAAACATAGTCCAAATTGGGTAAAAATTTACGGGAGTTATTTTTGGACCAGAAGAGACCCAGGAAGCTTCGCGAGGTGGCCAGAAGACCCACGAGGTAGCCATGAGCTAGGCCGGCATGCCCTGGGGGGTAGGGCGCGCCCCCCTAGCATGTGGGCCCCTTGTGGCACCTTCTGACCTAATCCAACTTCTATATATTCCCAATTATCCCAATAACATCAGAGAGCCACCCGAAACAATCTTTCCGCCGCCGCAAGTGTCTTTTCTTCCGTGATCCCATGTGGAGGCCTTTTCTAGTACTCTGCCGAAGGGGGAATCCATCACGGAGGCCATCTACATCAACCTTGATGCCTCCACGATGATGTGTGAGTAGTTCACCATAGACCTATGGGTCCATAGCTAGTAGTTAGATGGCTTCTTCTCTCTCTTTGATCTTCAATACAAAGTTCTTCACGATTCTCGCGATGATCTACCCGATGTAATCTTCTTCTGTGGTGCGTTTGTTGGGATTCGATGAATTGTGGTTTTATGATCAGATTATTCATAAAAAGTAATTGAGTCTTCTCTGAATTTATTGATGCATCATTATTACAGCTTTGCAAGTCTCTCCGATCTATCAATTTGGTTTCGCCAACTAGATTGATTTATATTCAGTGGGAGGAGTGCGTTGTAGTGGGTTCAATCTTACGGTGCTCTATATCCCAGTGACACGTATTGTATTGTTGCTACTAAGGAGAAAACGACGGGGTTTGAACATATTGGTTGGTCTTACTTTGTCTACATCATGTCATCTTGCTTAAAGCATTACTCTGTTTGTCATGAATTTAATACCATAGATGCGTGTTGGATAGCGGTCGATTGGTGGAGTAACAGTAGTAGATGCAGAATCGTTTCGGTCTACTTGTCACGGACGTGATGCCTATATACATGATCATTGCCATGAATAACATCAATTTCCCAATGTTAATTTGTCTACCCACCGTACACTATGCGTTCGAGAGAAAAGCCTCTAGTGAAAACTATGGGCCCCGGGTCTATTCAAATCATATTACAAAAACCTAAAAACCTTGCTGCAATTTATTTACTTTCTTTTTATTTTACTTCTATATTTATCTATCTATCACTATCAGAAGTAATCCTTGCAAGTAACGAGTTCAAGGGGCTTGACAACCCTCTTGCCCACGTTGGGTGCAAGTGTTTGGTTTTGTGTGTGCAGGTATTGGTGACGCAAGTTGTCGTGGTTCTCCTACTGGTCCGATAACCTTGGTTCTCAAAAAGGGAAATACTTATCGCTACTATATTGCTTCACCCTTTCTATTGATGGAAAAACCCAACACAACTCACAAATAGCAGACATCTCCATAAACTTGAAGGTAACCAAGATCGTTTGTGAACAATTTCGTTTGGATTATGTGCCCATAGAAGTAGCTAAATTGTTCTCTCTCTCTCTCTCTCTCTCTCTCTCTCTCTCTCTCTCTCTCTATATATATATATATATATATATATATATATATATATATATATATATATATATATATATATATATATATCTTGCTTCTCAATAAAAAGATCACATGAGCTGGCCTCCATGATTGGGATCCATATGACGTAATATGTTGGGATAAGATGAATTGTCACCTTATGATCAGATTTATTCATGAATTCATTTGAGATCTATTTGATTTCGTTGATGCATATTTCCTATTCATATATGCTCTCTGGTCTATTCTCTCTTTCTCCGGCCAAGTCACGTGTTCGATATTTAGAGACAGCTGTGTATGATAGTTGGGTTCAACCGTCCAAGTAACTACCTCATTGACAGAAAGGGAAAATGATTGTATTTGTGTGGTTACCACTATGGATAAAATATGCTTGTGTAGTTGTCATTTGAGCATAGGGTGAAGACAATATATCATCTACTTCATGGCATCATACTCATTGCAATACTTTGTTTTTAATTACTACTTTCATATGCATGCTGGATAGCGGTCTTGGGGAGGAGTACTAGCTATAGATGCAGTTGGATAACGGTCCATAGATTTACAAACGTGATGCACATATGTTATTATGCCCTGAATGACTCATAAATCATAAGTATCACAATTTAATCGCTGCCCAACTGTAATTTTCTAAAAAGTCCAAAATAGCATAAAACAGGCACTTGGTTTGTAGGTTAATCTAGAAAAATAATTTAAAATGATTTAAATTGGTGCCAAAAATATTTTAATTTATAAAAAAATTATAGATACATTTGAGACGTATCAAAAGCCTCTCCATGTAGTTTATTCAGGCCAATCTGAGGAAACAAGATAATCTTAGTGACTACCTGATGTATACTACGCAACTTTATTCTTGTAGACTCGTGTTGGGCCTCCAAGTACAAAGTTTGTAGGACAGTAGCAAGTTTCCCTCAAGTGGATGACCTAAGGTTTATCAATCCGTGGAAGGTGTAGGATGAAGCTGGTCTCTCTCAAACAACCCTGCAATCAAATACAAGAAATCTCTTGTGTCCCCAACACACCCAATACAATGGCAAATTGTATAGGTGCACTAGTTCGGCGAAGAGATGGTGATACAAGTGCAATATAGATGGTAAAAATAGGTTTTTGTAATCTGAAAATATAAAAAACAGCAAGGTAGCAAGTGTAAAACAGCGAGCAAAACGGTGTATAAATGCTTGGAAATAAGGCCTAGGGTTCATACTTTCGCTAGTGCAATCTCCCAACAATGCTAACATAGTTGAATCATATGATCATCCCTCAACGTGCAACAAAGAATCACTCCAAAGTTCCTATCTAGCGGAGAACAATAAGATGAAATTGGTGTAGGTAGTAGAACCACCTCAAAGTTATTCTTTCCGATCAATCTATTGGGCTATTCCTATAAGTGTCACAAACAGCCCTAGAGTTCCTACTAGAATAACACCAATGCTACATATCAATCAACCCTAATGTCACCTAGATACTCCAATGTCACCTCAAGTATCCATGGGTAAATTATGCGACATGCACCAAACAATTTCAGATCTATCATATTAAATCCAACACAAGGAACTTCAAGGAGCACCCCAAGATTTCTATCGGAGAACATGGTATGAAAACGTGCAATCAACCCCTATGCATAGATCCCCTAGGTCACCGGAATCCGCAAGTTGATGCCTCAACATATATCAAGTGAATCAATAGAATACCCCAATTTCACTACGGGTATGCCACGCAAGATGTACATCAAGTGTTCTCGAACCATAATATTCAATCCAACATAACGAGATCTCAAAGGTAAAGATTCAATTAATCACAACAAGGTAGCAAGGGAATAATATCATATGATCCAACTATATTAACAAAGCACGTGATACATCAAGATCGTGCCATCTCAAGAACACGAGAGAGAGAGAGAGAGAGATTGAAGCTACTGGTACAAACCGTTAGCCCCGAGGTTGGACTACTCCCTCATGTCATGGACTCCGCCGGGATGATGAAGATGGCCACCGGAGATGATCTACCCTCTCCGGCAGAGTACTGAAACGCCTCCAGATTGGCTTTTCGTCGATAAAGAGAGTTGCGGTAGCGGCACGAGGAGTTTCTCTTTATTTCTGGGATTTTTGGTATTTATGGGATTTTTTAGCATTGGAATCACGCCAAACGGAGCTACGAGGGCCCCACAAGCCATCTGGCCGCGCCCCCCTGGGGGCGCGGCTGGTTGCATGGTGGCCTCCTGTTCCACCCCCTCCGGTGGTTCTTCGCTCCAATATTACTTATCTAGTCCAGAAAAAATCACCAAAAAATTTCGGGCGATTCCGAGAACTTTCATTTCCTGCACAAAAACAACACCACGGTAGTTCTGCTGAAAACAGCATCAGTCCGGGTTAGTTCGAAATAAATCATATAAAGTGCATCAAAAACATATAAAATTATTGTAAACATAGGTGAATATGGCATGGATACTTCATAAATTATCGATACGTTGGAGATGTATCAGCATCACCAAGCTTAATTCCTGCTCGTCCTCGAGTAGGTAAATGATAAAAGAAATAATTTATGAAGTGTGAATGCTAGCTTAGTGAATAGTTTTTATCGTTGATAATTTCAGTCACTTTTCTAGCATCATAACCAGCAACTTTTTCACATAAAAATCATCATGATAGAGTAGCAATCAATTCACATGTCATGTTTCAAACAATGCATTCTATTGAAACTTAAGAATCTATGTTCTTGGTCACCAAACAATTTCAATACATCATCAAGTCTAAGTAAGAGCTCCACATACTCAATTATAATATAGTCTTTTATGATTGCTAATACTCAAGGTATATTTTTAGAACAAACAACATCCGTCGAACACAGAGAAAGATAGGGGCTTGATGTTTCGCCTCCCAACACACTTATCATAAAGATAATTGTCAACAATAATGAATCATGATCAAATATATTTGAGTGGATATATATGTTTGGGTCTTTCCCCACTACATGGTGCTTGCCAACTAATAGATTGAGGTTGGAATAAGAAGTTGACTCAACATGAAAGTAAGTAACATGAAAGTAAATAGATTGTCCCTTCGCAGAGGGAAGCAGGGATTTGCATATGTGCCAGAGCTCATTGTTTAAAACAGAGATGAATATGTAATTTTGAGTGGTGTGCCTTTCCTGTCAACGTCACAACAGAGTATTCAATATCTTCCATGCTAACCACATTATTGGCGGTTCCCAAACAGAATTTAAATTTTTACTCCCCCTCCACCATTCAGACACATTCCATGGCTGGCCGAATCCACGGTTGCCCTCCAAACAATCAACATTCTAGGGGGAGTTTTGTTTATTTATTTTTGTATTATGCAGGACTGGGAATCCTTTTTACCAGCCTCTCTCGTGCAATGACAAGTGAATAAACATTCATCTTGAGAATAACTCGCTTAGCATGGAAGATAATGACCACCCCGTCGCTTCATGAGCGGTAAGAGCACAGAAAATGGATGTTTATTTGAATGTTTAGAGGTGGCACATGCAAATTTACTTGGAATGGCAGTGAAATACCATATATAGGTAGGTATAGTGGACTCTCATGGAAGAAACTTGGCTCAAGGATTTGAATGCACAAGTAGTATCTCTACTTAGTACGAAGTTTTGGCTAGCAAAAGGTTCTAAACAAACACCACATGTGGAGGATCCATAACAATATAACTTCTATGCAAATATACCCAAACATAACCATTACGTTGTCTTCCTTGTTCAACTTCAACTATTTGATCAAGTTTGAAAATAGTTGATGGGTATTCACAATCATAAAAGATGTCCAAGATAGTATATTTGTATGTGAAAGTTCTCTTTCTTATACTAATCATTCATGAATTGCTCATATGACCAATAGAGTGATTGTTAAACTTCAATGGATTTTACTTTCTAAACCAAATGTGAACTCGCCATTAAAAATATAGCACATTGATAATTTCAGATTTATGATATTTCATTCATTCACAATTTACTCTTAGGATATAAGTGAAGCACATGAGTAAACCTCAAACTACTCTCAAAAGATATAAGTGAAGATCAATGAGTAGGTAAACAATCAAGTAGCTATGTGAGGGCTCTCTCTCTTAATAAATATTTCCAGATCTAAGTATTTTATTTAAACAGCAAGCAAAAGAAAAATAGCACTCCAAGAATAGCACATATCATGTGGACAAATAAAAATTTAGGCTCAACATAGGCTAACCGATAATTGTTGATGAAGAGAGGTGGGATGCGTAGCATCCCCAAGCTTAGATGCTTGAGAATTCTTGAAATATTTACTTGGGGTGCCTTGGGCATCCCCAAGCTTGAGCTTTTGTATCTCGTTCAATCCTCTCATATCACGGTTTCACCAATTCTCAAAAACTTCATACACAAAAACTTGAAAATAACTCGTGAGATAGGTTAGTACACATAAAAACAAATCAACACTTCATGTACTGCCAAGACAAGTTTGATACGTCCATTTTACATCATGATTTCCTATTGTTATTTATTATGTTTTGTTGAATAATAATGCTTTGGGGAGTGATTCTAATGTCTTTTCTCTCATACAAGGTTTACACAAAGAGGGAGAATACCGGCAGCTCGAATTCTGGACCCAAGAAAAACACATCAGAGATACCTATTCTGCACAACTCCACTGAAGTTGAAATTTTACGGAGATTATTTTTGGAATAAATAAAAAATACTGGGGCAGAAAACTACCGGAGGGGGTCAACCTGGTGGGCACAACCCACCAGGGCGCGCCAGACCCCCCTGGGCGCGCCCTGATGGGTTGTGGTCTCCTCGGCCCACCTCCGGTGCCCATCTTCTGGTATATAGTCACATTTAACCTAGAAAAAATCAGAGGAGGACTTTCAGGACGATGCGCCGCTGCCTCGAGGCGGAACTTGGGCAGGAGCACTTTTGCCCTCCGGCGGAGCGATTCCGCGAGGGGAACTTCCCTCCCGGAGGGGGAAATCGAAGCTATCGTCATCACCAACACCCCTCTCATCTTTGGGATGCCAATCTTCATCAACATCTTCAACAGCACCATCTCCTCTCAAACCCTAGTTCATCTCTTGTGTTCAATCTTTGTACCGGTACCTCAGATTGGTACATGTGGGTGACTAGTAGTGTTGATTACCTTGCGTAGTTGATTACTATATGCTTTATTTGGTGGAATATTATATGTTCAGATCCATTATGCTATTCAATACCTCTCTGATCTTGAGCATGATTATTACTTGTGATTAGTTACCTTTGTTCTTGAGGTCATGGGAGAAGTCATGTTGCAAGTAATCATGTGAATTTGATATGTGTTCGATATTTTGATGATATGTATGTTGTGATTCCCTTAGTGGTGTCATGTGAACGTCGACTAAATGACACTTCACCATTCATGGGCATAAGGGAATGCATTGTGGAGTAGTTATTAGATGATGGGTTGCTAGAGTGACAGAAGCTTAAACCCTAGTTTATGCGCTACTTTGTAAGGGGCTGATTTGGATCCAAACGTTTAATGCTATGGTTAGATTTTATCTTAATACTTTTATCGTAGTTGCGGATGCTTGCGAGGGGGTTAATCATAAGTGGGAGGTTGTTCAAGTAAGAACAGCACCCAAACACCGGTCCACCCACATATCAAATTATCAAAGTAGCAAACACGAATCAAACCAACATGATAAAAGTCACTAGATGAAATTCCCGTGTACCCTCAAGAACACTTTGCCTCTTAGTAGAGATTGTTCTGGCCCGTCCTTTGCCTCAAAAGGATTGGGCTACCTTGCTGCACCTTATTAACCGTTACCGTTACTTGCTCGTTACCAATTACCTTGCTATCAAACTATCTGTTACCTACAATTTCAGTGCTTGCAGAAATTACTTTGCTGAAAACCGCTTATCATTTCCTTCTGCTCCTCATTGGGTTCGACACTTTTACTTATCGGAAGGACTACAATTGATCCCCTATACTTGTGGGTCATCAAAGTTGCACAATAATTTTCAAACATCATCTACTGTTTACTATCGTTTCCAAAATTTATATATACCAATATAGGCTATGGAAACTATAGTATAAGTAGATAACAAAACTATGACAGCAATTTGTCCAAACAGAACAGTCTGTAGCAATTTATGAAAGCAGTGTACTTCTGTAACTCAAAACATTATGAAAATTGAGGACGTGATAAAGAATTTATATGACAATACTTTGTAAAAAATTCAGAAACTTTCCACGTTCCAGTAAAATATGAAAATTCAAAGACTACAGCAAAAGTTTCTGTTTTTACACAGTACACATCAAACATGCAATTCAAGCATCCTAAAGGCAATTCTTGGAACTTTTTATTGAAAAAAAGATTATAAATAACAGCAACCAAATACTAACAAAATAAAATGACGCTCCAAGCAAAACACATATTATGTGACAAATAAAAATATAGCTCTAAGTAAGATATATCGATAGTGTTGAAGACGAAAGAGGGGATGCCTTCCGGGGCATCCCCAAGCTTAGGCGCTTGAGTCTTCCTTGGATATTACCTTGGGGTGCCTTGGGCATCCCCAGGCTTAGTTTCTTGTCACTCGTTATTCTCCTCATATCGGTGTCTCACCCAAAACTTGAAAACTTCAATCACACAAAACTTAACGGAACTTCATGAGATGGGTTAGTATAATAAATAAAGATATTTCACTTAGGTACTGTAAAGACAATATTCATAATTGTTATCACATAATACCTACTGTATTCTACCATTCCCATAATTTATATCACTAAATATAGGCTATGGAAACACCAAAACAAGCAAACTATGCATGCACAACAGAATCTGTCAAAAACAGAACAGTCTGTGAAGATATATAGTATAACCATACTTTACTGTGTCTAAAAATTCTGAAAAATGAGGAAAACCTTAATAATATGTATATCAAGACTGTGTAAAAATTTCATATCATTATCACGCTCGAGTAAAAAATGAAAATTCATGTACTTTAGTCAAAAGTTTCTGTTTTGGTTCAGCATCAATTCTACTCATCTTGTGAGTCATCCCAAAGGCTTTACTTGGCACTTTATTGATATAAAAGACACAAAACATGGTTACTACAGTAGCTTAATCATGTGAACACACAAAAACAGAAGATAAAAGTGTTGGGTTGTCTCCCAACAAGCCCTTTTCTTTAATGCCTTTTAGCTAGGCATGATGATTTCAATGATGCTCGTATATGAATAAAAGTTGAAAATGCAAGAGAGCATCATGAATCACATGACAAGCACAGTCCAACCTACTTCCTATGCATAGGTATTTTGTGATCAAACAATTTATGGGAGCAAGAATCAACTAGCATAGGAAGGAAAAACAAGTACAACTTCAAAATTTTGAACACATAGAGAGGAAACTTGATATTGTTGCAATTCCTGCAAGCATATGTTCCTCTCTCATAATAGTTTTCAATAGCATCATGAAGGAATTCCAAAATATAACTATCACATAAAGCATCCTTTTCATGATCTACAAGCATAGAAAATTTATTACTCTCCACATAAGCAAATCTCTTCTCATTCATTGTGGTGGGAGCAAACTCAACAAAATAGCTATCATGAGCCACTTGATTGGCATAACCATATTGAATATTAAAATCATGATGACAAGTTTCATAGTTATAATTATTCCTTATAGCACACATGCCATCATCATAATCATCATAGATAGGAGGCATGCCATCATCATAGTAAATTTGCTCATCAAAACTTGGGTGACTAAAATATCATCTTCATCAAACATAGCATCCCCAATCTTGTGGCTTTGCATATCATTAGCATCATGGATATTCAGAGAATCCATACGAGCAATATTGCTATCATGCTTTTCATTCAAGGAACTATCATGAATAACTTTATAAATTTCACAATTGTTAGATTCATGATTTTCAAGCAAGACCTCATAAAGATAATCTAGTTAACTCTCACTAGCAATTGTTCCAACATAATCGGGTCTTTTGAAAAGATTAGCAAGTGGGTGAGGATCCATTTATATTTATTTTGTAGTTTTCTTTTATAAAACCAAACTAGTGAAAAACAAGAAACTAAAAGATTTAATTGCAAGATCTAAAGATATACCTTCAATCACTCACCTCCCCGGCAATGGCGCCAGAAAAGAGCTTGATGTCTACTACGCAACTTTATTCTTGTAGACTCGTGTTGGGCCTCCAAGCGCAGAGTTTTGTAGGACAGTAGCAATTTTCCCTCAAGTGGATGACCTAAGGTTTATCTTTAGATCTTGCAGATGGTCTCTCTCAAACAACCCTGCAATCAAATACAAAAAATCTCTTGTGTCCCCAACACACCCAATACAATGGAAAATTGTATAGGTGCACTAGTTCGGCGAAGAGATAGTGATACAAGTGCAATATAGATGGTAGAAATAGGTTTTTGTAATCTGAAAATATAAGAACAACAAGGTAGCAAGTGTAAAACAGCGAGCAAAACGGTGTATAAATGCTTGGAAATAAGGCCTAGGGTTCATACTTTCGCTAGTGCAATCTCCCAACAATGCTAACATAGTTGAATCATATGATCATCCCTCAACGTGCAACAAAGAATCACTCCAAAGTTCCTATCTAGCGGAGAACAATAAGATGAAATTGGTGTAGGTAGTAGAACCACCTCAAAGTTATTCTTTCCGATCAATCTATTGGGCTATTCCTATAAGTGTCACAAACAGCCCTAGAGTTCCTACTAGAATAACACCAATGTTACATATCAATCAACCCTAATGTCACCTAGATACTCCAATGTCACCTCAAGTATCCCTGGGTAAATTATGTGACATGCATCAAACAATTTCAGATCTATCATATTCAATCCAACACAAAGAACTTCAAGGAGCACCCCAAGATTTCTATCGGAGAACGTGGTATGAAAACGTGCAATCAACCCCTATGCATAGATCCCCTAGGTCACCGGAATCCGCAAGTTGATGCCTTAACATATATCAAGTGAATCAATAGAATACCCCAATGTCACTACGGGTATCCCACGCAAGACGTACATCAAGTGTTCTCAAACCATAATATTCAATCCAACATAACGAGATCTCAAAGGTAAAGATTCAATTCATCACAACAAGGTAGCAAGGGAATAACATCATATTATCCGACTATATTAACAAAGCTTGTGATACATCAAGATCATGCCATCTCATGAACACGAGAGAGGGAGATTGAACACATAGTTACTGGTACAAACTGTCAGTCCCGAGGGTGGACTACTCCCTCCTCGTCATGGCCTCCACCGGGATGATGAAGATGGTCACCGGAGATGATCTACCCTCTCCGGCAGGGTACTGGAACGCCTCCAGATTGGTTTTTCGTCGATATAGAGAGTTGCGGCGGCGTAACGAGGAGTCTCTCTTTATTTCTGGGGTCTGGTATTTATTGGATTTTTCAGCGTTGGAATCACGCCAAACGGTGCTACGAGAGCCCCACAAGCCATTTGGCAGCGCCCCCTGGGGGCGCGGCCGGTTGCGTGGTGGCCTTCTGGTCCACCCCCTCCGGTGGTTCTTCGCTCAAATATTGCTTATTTGGTCCAGAAAAATTCACCAAAAAGTTTCGAGCGATTCCGAGAACTTTCATTTTCTGCACAAAACAACACCACGGTAATTCTACTGAAAACAGCGTCAGTTCGGGTTAGTTCTAAATAAATCATATAAAGTGCATCAAAACCATATAAAAGTATTGTAAACATAGGTGAATATGGCATGAATACTTCATAAATTATCGATACATTGGAGACGTATCACTACCTTGGGCACTTAGGAAATGCTCGTTTAGGAAGAAACCCAAAATCTTTACTCTGAACAGATCTCTCTCCATCGGGTTGTTTGTTTGGGAAAGACGAGCCCGCCCAACCAACTGCCTACTTTTCTAGGAAGTGCCCTTTCTCTGAGTAGTAAGGGTCTCTAGACTGTACCTTAAGGGGCTCAATACAAGAAACATAGGTGTTATTGATACGTGTCGAACATATCTACTTTTCCAAACACTTTTGCTCTTATTTTGGCCTTTAATTTTCATGATTTGAATGAAATTAACTCGGAATGACGTTGTATTCAGCAGAACTACCTCGGGGTTATTTTTATACAAAAACAAAAAGTTCTCGGAATTGGATGAAACCATACGAAGATTTATTTTGGAATAAAAGAAAAATACCAGAGCAAATTACTGGTGGGGTCCACCCATGGCCCACAAGCCAAGGGGACGCCTATACCGCAAGGCTCCCCATGGGGGATTGTGGGGGGCCTCGACCTCCTCCTGCCCTAATTCCAACGCTATATATTTAGTCTTCCCGAAGAAAATAAGAGAGTTTCATCGCGCTTTACGATACGAAGCCGCTGCCACCTAAGGTTCTTCGTTGGGATCTCTAATCTGGAGTCCGTTTGGGGCTTCAGGGAGAGGGATTCGTTGTCGTCGTCATCACCAACCCTTCTCCATCAACAATTTTCATGATGCTCACAATCGTGTGTGAGTAATTCCTTTGTAGGCATACTGGAGCTAGATGGAGATGGATGTGATTTCATAGAGGGCTTGATCCCTAGTATCCACTATATCCTGAGACTGATGTTGCTATGACTTTTCTATGCTTAATGATTTTCACTAAGGACCGTGTGTCATGACTTCAGATCTGAATATGTTATGCTTTCATGAATATATTTGAGTTGTTGATCATACCTGCAAGTTGTATGCATCGATTATCATTATAAAACCTTAGAACCCCACGGTGGCAATGATTGGGATATCGACGGTGACGGCTTTAATTTGAGGAGTTCATGTATTCATTATGTGCTAATGATTTGTTCCGGTTCACTACTAAAAGGAGCGCCTTAATTACCCCTAGTTTCCATTAGGATCCCGCTGCCACGGGAGGGTAGGACAAAAAGTGTTACGCAAGTTCTTACTGCAAGTACTGTGACTTTATACATAATACATGCCTACATATGATTGATGAATTGGAGCTATTGTGTGTAGATCTACGTTGTGACAGTTACATATTGAATCTCATCCAAATATCCATTCCTACTCCATTCCTACGCTTTAGTACTATTGCATTTGCTCAAGTTAGTACTACCCTGTTGGTTACAAATCTGCTACTACTGCTGTTACGGCTACTATTACGTTGCAGTCAGTATTATCATATTACTGTGCAACTAATAAATTGCTACAAGGAAGTGATTCTGAGGTGTTGTTGAATTGACAACTCAACTACTAAAGGTTATAAATATTTTGTGGCTCCCTTGTGTTGAATTAATAATTTTTTGTGAAATACTACCCTTGAAGATTGTTGTGATCCCCTACACTTGTGGGTCAGCAAGACTATTTTCTAGAACTATTTCGAGGAGCATAGATCTATTTATTAAGTTCACTTGGGAGTCTATTATATGTTGCAATTTATAATTACTATAAAGAACCTCAAATATACCATAACTAAGATCATGCCCTCTAAGACGACTGGAGGTAAGGAACTGCCAACTAGCTTTGTGCTTGATTCACCTTCTGTTTTGAGTTAACATGTGACACCACCACCACATGCCCTACTATCTGATATGTCACAAGTAATAGGCATTGCTTCTGTTGATAATCATGATGATGCTTCTACTTTGCTTGATAAAACTATGCCACTTGGTGAATTGCTAGATGCTCACATTGCTAAAGCTAAAGAACTGAATTCGCTGAAAATTATGTATCACCTGCTACACCCAGTACCCATGTCAGAACTAAAATAATTGATGTTCCTGATGGTTACACTTTTGATGAGGAGATTACTGTAGAGTTTATGGCTTATGATTCTAATAAATGTATAGATTGCTTTAGTGCTATATTTAAAGAAAAAGCTATGAACCAAATGATGAAACATGATCTTAAGTTTTCCACTTCTCCTATTTTTGTTGATGATAAGGATTATTAATTCTCTGTTGATCCTGAACTTATTACTTGGTAGAATCTAATCCTTTTCATGGTTATGAATCTGAAAAGGTTGTTGCGAACCTCACTAAATTGAGTGATATTGCCACCCTATTTAATCAAGAGGAAAATATTCGCTATTAATATATTCTTAAGTTATTTCATTTCTCATTAAAGGGTGATGCTAAAATATGGTTTAATAACCTTACTCCTGGTTGTGTGCGTAGTCCCGAGGGTAAGATTTATTATTTCTTTAAAAAATATTTTTCTGCTAATATGAAACAAGCTGCCTTATAGGAATACACAATTGTAAACATCTTGAGAAAGAGAATCTCCCGCAAGCTTGGGAAGGCTTCTTCAATTACTAAATGTTTACTTGATAATCCTATTAAAAGTAATGAAATCCTTGATATCATATATAATGGACTCCGACGAATCTAAGGAGTACCTAGATAGTTGTGCTGGTTGTTGATCAAGCTCAAGAATTATTGAATAATTTGCTGAAAAATGTGATGGTTGGAAACTTCCCGAACCACCACCTAAACCAAATCCAAAGAGATAGGTATTCTATTCCTAAGTCCTGAAGATATTCAAGAGGCCAAGAAATCTATGAACGAAAAAGGTATTACTGACGGTTTCAAGAGTCTACCACCTATTGAAGTAACACATGGACTCAACGTCCCAAAATAGGTAGTAGAGGTACATTCTCTTTATAAATTTTATGAAGGTGATATCCCTATCAATAAATCTCCAACTCAATGCTTAGATGAATTTGATAAGTTTGACATTAAACAACAAAACATTAATATGCAGATAAGTGATCAATTGAAACAAAATGCTATGGTTCTTGAATGTTTGAGTCATGTGCTAGTTAGAATTTCTAATGATATTAAAGGTTTATGCAAGCACTTTTTTAAGGTTCACTCTCAAGTTGAACAAGTTTCTAGATCAACATGATTTGTTTAGGGGCATGGAAAATGAATACAATAAGCATGCTTATGGAGTGAACTAGAGGTGGTAAATTTACCCACGATCCTTTGTATCCTGAGGGTCATCCTAAAAGAAATTGAAAGTGATTCTCAGAAAATTAATGATAGTGCACTTAATTAACCTAAAAATAGGAAGAGTAGGAATAAAACCATGCATGCTTCTAGTGGACCTGTTATAGAAAAACATGTTGAGAATCCTAATAATGTTTCTATCTCTGATGCTGAAACTCAATCGGGTGATGAGCATGAACCTAGTGATAATGATAATGATGTTAATGATGATTGATACGTCCATTTTGCATCATGAATTCCTATTGATATTTATGTTATTCTTGGTTATTATTCCACTTTATGATACAATTCTTATGCCTTTTCTCTCTTAATTTACAGGGTACATCACAAGGAGGGAAATTGTCGGAAACTGGAATTCTGGACCTGAAAACCAAGAAAAAGGTTGAAAATTCTCTGGACTCCAAATGACCTGAAGCTTCACGGAGGTTTTTTGTGGAATATATGTGAATTATTGGAGCAAAATATACCAGAGGGGGGCCACCTGTTGGTGCCAAGCCAACAGGGCGCGCCCACCCCCCTCGGCGCACCCTGATGGCTTGGGGGCCCATAGGCAGGCCTCCAGCCCCCCTCTTCTGCTATAAGTTGGCTTTTGACCTAGAAAAAATTAAGAAGATAATTTCGGGACGAAGCACCGCCGTCTCGAGGTGGAAACCTGGGCAAAGGTCCTTTTGCTCTCCGACAGAGAGATTCTGTTGGGGAAACTTCCCTCCAGGAGGCGCAAATTGAAGCCATCGTCATCACCAACGCTTCCTCCTTCATGGGAGGACCAATATTCATCAACATCTTCACCAGCACCATCTCACCTCAAACCCTAGTTCATCTCTTGTATTCAATCTTTGTCTAAAAACCTCAGATTGGTAGCTATGGGTTACTAGTAGTGTTGATTACATCTTGTAGTTGATGCTTGTTGGTTTACTTGGTGGAAGATAATATGTTCAGATCCTTAATCATCATTATCACACCTATAATCTTGAACATGGTGATGATTTGTGAGTAGTTACTTTTGTTCCTGAGGACATGGGAGAAGTCTTGTTATAAGTAATCATGTGAAGTTGGTATTCGTTCAATATTTTGATGATATGTATGTTGTTGCTTCCTTTAGTGGTGTCGTGTGAACGTCAACTACATGACACTTCACCATATTATGGGCCTAAGGGAAGGCATTGTGGAGTAATAAGTGGATGATGGGTTACTAGAGTGACATAAGCTTAAACTTTAGTTTGTGCATTATTTCATAAGGGGCTTATTTGGATCCAAACGTTTCATGCTATGGTTAGATTTATCTTAATTCTTCTTTTGTACTTGCAGACGCTTGCGAGAGGGGGTAATCATAAGTGGATTTCTTGTTCAAGTAAGAACAACACCTTAGCACCGGTCCACCCACATATCAAATTATCAAAGTAACGAACGCGAATCAACTCAACATGATGAACATGACTAGACAGAAATTCCCATGTGTCCTCGGGAGCGCTTGCATTGTATAAGAGTACTTTCAGGCCTATCTTTTGCTGTAAAAAGGATTGGGCTACCTTGCTACACCCTTGCTACTATTGTTACTTGTCACTTGTTATGAATTATCTTGCTGCAAATCTATCTATCATTGTTACTCACAGCACTTGCAGAGAATACCTTGCTGAAAACTGCTTATCATTTCCTTCTGCTCCTCGTTGGGTTCGACACTCTTACTTATCGAAAGGACTACGATTGATCCGCTATACTTGTGGGTTATCAATGATCATATTGTTGGTGATGCTCCACGTAATGATGATAATGAACATGATAAAGAGGTAGGAATAGAACCTGAAGTTGAGCTTGATGACTCACCTCCTAAAAATAAAACATATGATAAAAGGGACTTTGTTGCTAGGAACCATGATAGAGAAAGAGAACCATGGGTACAAAAACCCATGTCTTTTTCTAGTAAGTCTTTAACGTCTAAAGATGAGGATGCATTTAATCATTTTGTTGAATTTCTTGCAAGTTCCTTTGAATGATGCTACAAACATGCCTCCATATGCTAAGTACATGTAATATATTGTTACTAAAAAAGGAAAATTCATGAGGCTGAAATTTCTACTATGCTTGCAAATTATTACTTCAAGGGAAAGATCCCTGAAAAACTAGGAGATCTAGGGATACCTACAATACCATGCTCTGTTAAGAATAACTATGTTAAAACTGCATTGTGTGATTTGGAAGTTTGTGTTAGTGTTATGCCCATTTCTCTCTATAAAAGACTTGACTTCAATAACATGCTACCAACTGAAATTTCCTTGCAAATGGCTGATAAGTCTACCGCTATTCCTGTTGGTGTTTGTGAGGATGTTTCAGTTGTAGTCACTAATGTTACTATCTTAAAAGACTTTGTTATTCTTGATATGCCCGTGGACGAAAATATGTCGGGTATCCTCAAAAGACCTTTCCTTAACATTGCAAGGGTTGTTATTGATTGAAATGGAAGCAAGATTACTTTTCATGTCAATTGCAATGAGCATACGATTTATTTTTTGAGAAATCCAAACAAACTAAACAATCTCAATTCTATCGAAAAAATTACGACCTTCACTATTGGAGGTTTGAATTTCCTCTTCCGCTTCCCAAACACATGCATCCTGGGCTACAAATGTTACATGTCAGCATTTGTATCCTATTTTGTTGCCATGAGAGCAGAAGGATGCTTTTGGCCCATAGATGATGAAATGGGAGCAAAATCCGGTACAAAATCATACCAAAATAAGAAATGAGTTATATTTTAGTTAGGACAACTCTTACCAACAACGTTCCATGTAAACCAGGCGCTTATAGTTTGCTTACACTACCAGTGATGTGCAATGTGAACGCTGCTAGTAGGCACATTAGCAGACCGCTAATTAGGGGGGGTCCTATACTAGTGAAAGGAGTTGCTCGTCATTTGGTAGATCTTTAAGATATCTCATACAGATGTGTGCAAGCCTCCTATGCCATACCATTAGACATCAGCATTGGCAATTAGGCATTTTTCAAGTCCAGTGCTTTTTGTAGCCGCATAAAGGTTATGTTCAACATGCCGAACAAAGATTACTCTGAGATTATCTCTTCTAAAGACAATCGCACATGTTGGTGAAAACAAAAAGATCATAACCAACACTAGATTAAGTAAACAAAAAGTATTCAGTTGAGATGAAATTTGATCTGTATATGTTGCAAACTCATGGATCTAAAAATCTACAAAAATTTATGCCATTTGGTTCAACGCTCTGAGAGCAGCTCACATGTTATCGGAGGGGACACATGACCTGTGTTAACTTTGTTTTGTTGTTGTCTTGCCACTTGGGGTTGTTGTTGTTGCTGTCGCTAGTTGCCAAGGTGGTGAGTGTATTGTAAAACTCTAGAGTTTCTAGAGAAACACTGTGTTCCCTGATTTTCTTGATCAAAGTTGTGTTTTTTTTTTCGAAAAGAAGGAATGCCCCAGGCCTTTGCATTTCTGTGCGCCGGTTTGTCTGTGCCCGTGTTTTTACTCCTGTTTGGTGGTGGTTCTTCCACATAAAATAAATGTGTCATTTGTCTTATTGTTTTGTTATTCCGTTGCATACATGTTTGCAAAAACTATCTCAAAGTTCACTATACATTTATCATTTAAGGGCATGATATTATGCATATTAACTGTGTCGGTGAATTAGTACACTGCTTTGCATTGGAATTTACCCTCAGGATTGATCACATCAAATTCAGATGAACACACGCGTAGAAACATTTTTATTTTGACACATTCCATTAGCTCGTGGGCGCGTACAAACACTTTTGCCAAAGGCACGTGATGTGCCTCTTCTTTTTCTCTTTATTTCTCTCAAATCCCACGTAACAAAAGCTTGATCCTGTAACCAAGCTGGACACACCTATCCTAAGCCTACACTACTCACCTCCATCTAGGAGACTAGGACTCGAAAGTGCTCTTCTGCCCATGTGCTCATGTGAGCACGTTTGAACAGTAAAATCGAAAATAATAATAAAACATTTCAAAAAAATCTGATTTTTTTTTGTGAGAAACATTGATGTTTTTCCTACATGCGTGCAAATTTTCATCACCATATGACTTTCGTGGAAAATGCAGCAAAAAAAACAAAATCGATGCTCCAAAATGCTAAAAAAACAGACTTTTTGGAACATCGTTTTTGTTTTTTTTGCCACATTTTCCACGAATGTCATCTAGTGATCAAATTTTGCAAGCATGTGGGAAAAACATCAAAGTTTCTCACAAAAAAAATTCAGATTTTTTTGAAATGTTTTACTATTTTTTTCGATTTTACTGTTCAAACGTGCTCACATGAGCACGCGGGCAGGACAGCTGCGTCCGACTAGGACTATACTATACTACTCCAAATACCAGTACTAGGACTCTGCTTATACAATTTCCAAGCCGTGTACTACTATCAACCTATCCTAATTACTATAAGACTCTGACAAGATTACCTAACACTTTGTTGCTGTTTAGCCCGAATACACAAAAGCACTGGACATCCACATATAACCGCTGGAAACAAAACACTCCCGCTTACCATCTAATGTGGTGTTCTAAATGTGGTAAGAACATAATTATGCTAAGCCTAATGCTCAAGATCCAACATCTACATGAAGTCCACCTCAAACATATGCATGTTGTTGTTGACGTTGTTGCTGCCATTGTTGTTGTCGTCGTTGTTCTGGTCGGAGACCTCGCCGTTGGCCGCCGCCGCCGATGGCATCGTGCTGGAGCTCACCGAGGAACACGATAGTATGTTGCTGTGATTGATGTTGCTGTGCAGGAGGGAGGTGATGAAGTGCTGCTGCTCCTGATGGTGGTGGAGCTGCATGGCGTTCCTGAACTGCTGCTGCTGGTCGTCCTTCTCCGGCGGCGCACCGAGGGTGAGCGCCGTCGGCCTCGCCGCAGCTGCCGCCCTGGCCTGGCCCTGCTGGAGGCAGCTGACCGCGCTCGTGTTGGAGGAGATGGTCGACTTGGTCGCGCTCAAAGCTGATCAATAGATCGTAGGTGCGTCCAAATTAGCACCGATAAATGATGATCAGCTGCACCAGGTAGGATGCAACTAGATAAGACGAACATCATGTCGGCTTACTGTTGTTGTCGGCGGTGTAGGAGCTGCATATATCGCCGGCGTTGGGTTTCTTGGAAGGCGGCGCCGAGTCTTTCGACGACGTCGCCGTGCTGCTGGCCGCCGGCTTCCTCCGGCGACGGTTGTGCTCTGCGAGCCGCCTCCGGCAGCTCCTCTTGGCCTCGTCGAACTCCGTGAGCACGTGGAACCTAAAGCCAATCCAAAGTACAAGAACAGCTTAGGCTAAGCTAAACATAAAATTCAACTTGTACGTACGAACCTAACAAAATGTATAAAATTCTAGCTACTTTAGCGTGCTCAACAAGTCATGCATGCATGTGAATCCAATGATGCAAAAGTCTAGTCGCCACTGGCACTAGCACACGACATTGGTCAATGCGAGAAAAGCAGAGATATGGCCTCGGCAAAAGCCTGCCACAGGATCAGCCGCTCGTTGCAGCAAGCAGCAGTCTGGAGTCTGCAGCGAGCCCAAAGAACGCTGCCGCCTTTTGAATCTCTTTTTCTTTTCGTGATCATGTCCACATCGATCCCCAGGACCGGGAAAACTCATGTTTGCGCTACATGGACTAGGGTTTTGAGTTGTGTTTTTTATTGAGTTATAAATACACTATGGATGCCTAAACTTGTCCTGTGCGGTCAGTTTGGTGTCTAAAGTTGTAAAATACACGAAAGTGGTGCTCAAACTTGTCCGGCCATGCAAATACGGTGCCTCCTACCGTATCTGGGCATACGCCCTGTCCGTGTGGCATGCCAGTGTAGTGGCGGCCCGCATGTAAGTGACTGGGATCATTTTTTTTAGCAAACCCCCACGGATTTTTTTTTTAATTACACATAAATGTATCGTATATGAATGCAGACTGATGGGTCCAACCTGTCAGGTTTGGGCCCCGCATGTCAGCAGATGAAACATAAATGTATCGTATACGAATGTAGACAGATTTTTTTTAGGCTAATGCAGACTGATGGGTCCAACCTGTCAGGTGTGGGCCCCGCATGTTAGCAGATGAAACAGTAGTAAGAAAGAAAAATGAGCGAGGCCTGAGGGGGATTCGAACCCAAAACCTCACATGCACAAGATGCGCTTGATAACCACTACACTAAGAACAGAGATATGTGTAAATAGCAGATACCACGTTATTTATAATAATGATACCGTGTGAAACAATAAAGAAAATAAGGAAAAAAAGGAGATCAGAATTTCGAACCCAGGAGCTCAGGCGGGCCAGCCTTGTAAGCTAGCCAGTAGACCAATCAAGGTTTTATGTTAAATTTAGAGAAACGCTGTCTTGTATAAAATATAAATTACCATATTTATTTTTGGTGTTGTATCAATCATTTTTTTAAACCATGTTGTATCAATCTTTGTAGTATTGTTTTTCTTAATACTGGATCTCGTGTGTGCGGTATGGATCCATGCACAGGTCAATGTCAATTTATTTGTTTGGTGCACCTAAATTTTTTTTTTTTGCGAGAAACTTCCAATCTATTCATCTTCAATCATGGCAGTACAGGGAACACCAGAAATAATTAAAATTACATCCAGATTCGTAGACCACCTAGCGATGACTACAAGCACTGAAGCGAGCCGAAGGCGCGCCGCCGTCATCGCCCCTCCATCGCCGGAGCCGGGCACAACTTGGTGCCCCTAAATTTTTCACTTGTCACCGCATGTAACAATCTCATTAAGGTATAAACTACATTTATCCCTTCCGCAAATAGAGGAGAGCATCTAGTTGGAAACTTGGAATTTTCTTGTGGATTTATTTGTCTCGTCCACTAAAAGATGTAAACAGTATTCTCCCTTTTAGGCATCACGTGGTGTCCTGCCTGGTGGTTACCTTAGGTTTGTCATGCATTCAAAAAATTAGCACCATGTATTTTAAAAAAAAATCAAGGTGTATTGAAAAAGATTATGGTGTAAAATTATTCTTCCATTCACCCGCAAAAAAAATTATTCTTACATTTCTACAAACACCTTTAACATGTTTTCATACATTTCTAGAATTACTATTATTACACAATAATTTTTAATACACGTTGAACAGTTATGTTGTCAATTTTTTTTGTAATTGTGTATTTTAAAAATACAATGAAGATAGGCAATAGTTGTCCGTGCTTGTGGTCCTGCATAAAGATACATAAATTTAAACTATAATTTTTAATATACGTTGAACTATCTAAATCCACATAAATTTTAGGAAAAGTCTAAAGTACACAATAATGAAAATAGAATAAAGAATTAAAGTACACAATAATTGTCTACTGATAATTATTGTATTTTTTTATATGGTAAAATTTACATATCATGGAAACTAAATAGGAACTCGAAAAAAAAACATGCAGAAAATGTGTGAAGGAATTGCAGAGCGATACGGGGGATTGATCTATATATATTGCTAGCTAATACTAGAACACGTAACCTAGTCCTGCCTGGTGGCTTTCTCGTGCTTGCATCAAGCAGTAGGTCCCAGGTTCGAACCCTCCTGTTAGCAAAATTTTTTTGGTGATTTCTTTCTACCTAATAATTAAATAAAACATGATGTGTTTTCTGCAAAAAACATCACTCGTCCACTGACATGTGGGCCGGCCGCCAACTGGCAGCCACGCGGCAGCCAATGCGGTCGCATACGGTTGGTGATTTCTTTCTACCTAATAATTAAATAAAACATGATGTGTTTTCTGCAAAAAACATCACTCGTCCACTGACATGTGGGCCGGCCGCCAGCTGGCAGCCACGCGGCAGCCAATGCGGTCGCATACGGCGGAGGCACCGTATATGCACGGGAGGACAAGTTACAACACCATTTTTGTGTATTTTGCAAATTTGGATAGCAAACTGATCACGACAGACAAGCTAAGGCACCCGGGACGTATTTAACTCTTTTTTATTTGGCATGACTGGTCGTTTCTGAGACTCGCTTTCGCACAGGGCAAAAAACATCACTCGTCCACTGACATGTGGGCCGGCCGCCAACTGGCAGCCACGCGGCAGCCAATGCGGTCGCATACGGTTGGTGATTTCTTTCTACCTAATAATTAAATAAAACATGATGTGTTTTCTGCAAAAAACATCACTCGTCCACTGACATGTGGGCCGGCCGCCAGCTGGCAGCCACGCGGCAGCCAATGCGGTCGCATACGGCGGAGGCACCGTATATGCACGGGAGGACAAGTTACAACACCATTTTTGTGTATTTTGCAAATTTGGATAGCAAACTGATCACGACAGACAAGCTAAGGCACCCGGGACGTATTTAACTCTTTTTTATTTGGCATGACTGGTCGTTTCTGAGACTCGCTTTCGCACAGGGCCACTTTCTCGCCATGGCCGCCGCAACGGACAAGCGACATGAACCAAAAACTGAGTGAAGACTGAAAAGCCAAACAGTTTCCACTGGCCTGGCCTGCCCAAGCTGCAACCTAGCTCAGCGATACGTGGTATACTGAACAGCAGTTCTCTCGTTTCTAGAGAGAGGAAGGGATACTGTTTCGTTTCTCCAGAGAGAGAGAGAGAGAGAGAGAGAATGGAGGGGGATGTGGGGCTGACCTGCTGCATTGCTGGCAGAAGCGCTGCTGCTTGCCGGCGGCGGTGACGAGAGCTGCCTTGGCGTGGTATTCGCAGACCTTGTGGCGCCGGTGGTAGTGCTTGGCGCCGGAGAGGTCGGCCTTGCAGTCCTCCACCTGGCACCGAGGCGCCTGCGGGTGGGCGCGGCCGAATCCCAGGCCGAACACGCCGCCGAGACGGGACCGCATCAGCATCCGGTCCACCGCCATCATGTCGCCGGGGGAGAAGTAGGTCCGCCGGCCGAGGTTCAGCCCGATCCTCCCCGCGTCCCCGGCGCCGCCCTCGCGCTTCACCATCCCCATCGCCGGGTACACGTCTCCGTGGCCGTGCATGGCCATGGGCGGCATCTGCAGCTGCATCCCGGGCATGGTCGGCGGCGCCATGGGGACCAGCCCACCGACGCCGTTGCCGCTGGGCGGCATCGCCAGCATCTGGTGGTGCGGCGCGTCCTGGAACTGGCCGAAGGCGGCCGCGGCGGCCGCGAAGTCGAAGTTGTCGTACATCATCGCGCCCTGGTGACGCTGGCCACCTCCGCCAGGCTGCACCATGCCGGCGTGCTCGAAGCCGACGTAGGGTGGCGGCTGCATTGCCGCGAACGGGAAGTCGTCGCTCGCCGCCGCGTTCATCCTGCCGCCGCTCATCATGGCCCGAGTGTGTGGTCGCAGCGCAAGAAGGAGCTAGCTCGGAGAAGGCGTGTGGTTGGCTAAGCTCGCTCGCTAGCTGGGTGTATGAATCAGTGTGGTTGTGCTGTGCTGTGCAAGGTGGTGGAGGGTGCAGAGGTGGTTAAAAAGGGAGCCAGGAGAGAGAAGAGATTGAGACAGAGCAATGTGGGTAGTGTACTGCGGTGTAGAGACTAGAGATTATAGAGTGTGTGAGAGGAGCTGAGGAGGAGGAGGGGGAGGAGGAGCGTGATGAGTGTCTACGTATCCGTTGGCAATAACTCTTGGCGCGTCCGCGCGTGGCATGTAGTATCAGCTGCCTCAGCGCATCAGACAGATGCTTTAAACGGGTATTAAACGTCCGAACTGACCGATACCCCTCATATCTAACAAAAATATGAGACAAATATAGGGGCACTGGGCGCGGCCGCCACTTCGGGCTGACGCTGGGGTCCCACATGAAAACACTCCGAAAGCCGACGGTCAGAAGCTTGTCTCCTTGGTCGGACCAATGGTGTCGCGTGGCGCCGCTCCGACGGGCCGCGTAGTGCCTAACCCGACTATTAAAACCAATCATCGACACTGAAACCCTACCCGTCCACATTTTCTCCCTCCCGTCCGCCGCCGCCGTCACTTTTCACTCGTCGTCCATCACTAGTAATAGCCATGCCCCCGCGCCACCAGACATATCTAATGCCGGAGCGCCGGCTGGAGCTCCATGTGCAGATCTATGCATGGCGCGAAGCCGGGATCACCGCGGGGCTACCTCCAGGTGCGGTGGATCCGGAGGAGGGCTTGGAGGGGGAGAAGGAGGATGAGGTTGAGGAAGAGGAGAATGAGGTTGAGGAGGAGAAGGTTGAGCAGGAGGAGGATGTGGGGGATGCTGGGGACGCAGATCTGCAGGCGAAGCAGCAGGCCATCCTCTATTCATTCTACTTGGAGTCGGATGCGGAGGCCAGACGCCGTCGTCGGCAGGAGATGGAGGCAGAGCATGCCGCGGAAGCCAACGAGATGCTCGCGTACATGGATATGAGCAGCAGCAGGAGGAGGAGCAGTCATAGCACTCCTCCGTGCCCGTCCACCTGGCACCGACGTCGTGGACATCTCCGACGACTGATCGTAGCTAGCGTGTTATAATACATAGGATTATTGGTTTGTATGAATCTAGAGGATGAAATATGAAAAACTCAGATGTACAGAAGCAAATTTGAGGCATGACCGGTCATTATCCCCGGACGCGCCCGGTCACATCCGCGGGCGTTTGAGGGCCAGATTTGCAAAGTTCGGTTGTAGATGCTCTCACTGGACGGAGATGGCTGGGCCTTCTCCTTGTTGTTTCGCTGCAAAAGTCGATGTGGTTGTTTTAGAGAGAGAAGCATATACCCCCGGATAGAAGGCATGTATGCACACTTTTGCGGGCTAGCACTAATTTCTCACTATTTTTGTTGTGCTTGCAACATCTAAAAATGTTTCTGATTCGAACATGCACTCACGTGACCTTTTTCTGTTCTTAAGGCAACTCCAACGAGGATCATCAACCTCTGAAAGTCCGCCACATCTGACTCGGACACATCGGACCCACCCAAAACCGCTATACAGCATGTGCTCGATCTAAAACCCTCGTCGCATTCATTATGGCTGACCAGCCGTCTGCCAATACGGCATTCACACCGGCGCGGGGACTGAGAAGCATACCCCGTCGCATTGAAGCTTTGCTAGCCCTTCCCCAGCTATTAAAGCCACTCGGGCGTGGACGCAAACCCTATCCCCCTCCTCTTGTCTCACACCTACTCCACACACCATCACACCCACACCCCCGTTGGTGTGATTGGCAAGAAGCCCGATGCCTTCAACTAGTGGCCGGGGTCTGGTTCCGGATTCGGGGGGTGTGGGGGGGGGGGGGGAGCTCTGGATCCGGTTGGCGTCACCCCCACGGTCTCTGGGACCATCGTGCTCTTGATTTCTTCTGATGTCAAGGTGGAGCCAATTTCCGACGAGGAGTGAAGAAGCCACCCTCCCTGCGGAGGCGGCCACGAAGGACAAGGATTCTGCGAGGCAAATGGAGATCGTGTTGCACCAGTCTTTCATCGACCGCGGGTCGGCGCCACCGTCCCCACCACACAACCGCGACATCAAAATCGCAATGTGAAGTCGGTTGGCCATCAGTGGTACACCATTATCCAACTCCTTCGTGAAGTTTTGCCGTGTGGGTGCACGAGTGGAGGCAATGTTGGGCTTGTCGACTATCAAGATTGCAAGTGTTGCTTCTTGTTGCTCTACATGTTGGTTAATCCACTTCTTCACTAAATACTGCAACTTTATAGTCATCACGTTGTATAGCCCGGATGCGCTGTCGTGTTGCACCACAGGATCGAGGGCAGGCCATTTACGTTCATACATTGTTGGAAGAAGCTCAAAGGGCACACTGCGTGAGATGACATGTAACGATTCTGACTAGAGTATCGTTGACATTCGGTTATCTCGGATGTAATAGTTATATTTGAACTATTGTTGTACTGGGGACATTTGCATGTTATTACAAGATGAATTGTGTTATTTATAATTATTTTGAGTGTTGCAGACTTAAAGAAAAAAATAGGGGCGGACATTTAGGGGAGAGGGTTGGATGTTCGACTCCCGTATTCGTGTCCTCTGACGGGTCCGGACCAGTCGGTAACACGGTGTTTGTTTTGGGGTTCAGCATTGGAGATGCCCCGACCATTGTTAAGGAACGAGCCATTTTCTTTGAGCAAGAAAATGATATGTTTAAGCTAGCCTCCTTCAATGATGAAATTTGGTTATAATATTAGGATTTGGAGCGTTTAGAGTAATTGGTTAATCTTGTTTCATTTATGCATTGAAACTCTTTGTCGGTGTTGCTCTTTTGGTATGCTAGCTAGCTTCTCAATGAATATCACGTTCATGGGTATGGCTTAACCAAAGAAAAAAGGTTTCGCGACTAACAAGTTGTAATTTTGTATTGCATAAGCTTAGTTAATAAGCGCAAATCAAATTTGTAATGGAAATCATTGATTATTCTGCTAAAGATATTTTTCTATATTGTATGCTATGTTTCGAAAAGAAAATGCATTGTACTATAGGTGAATTCATGCACTCATAATGTTTTGCACATAAAATGCAATTGTATATTCGAAAGCACAGTCCGGCCCATAGCAATAGCCCTTGGCATTATTGGTGTAGTTGGCAGCAATATTGAATTTCTCGTTGATAGTACAGGTTTTAGCACATATCCATAACAATAAACATGCACATCACATCATATAATTGCAATTGATTCTTATAGTCAATGAATGACAATTGATGGGTTCATGAAGATAAACACCTACCCTGTAGACTTTCATCCATGGTCATAGCTAAACAACACGTTTGGGAATAATGAAGTATCAACAAATTTTTAATATTGACGATACATGTATGCATATTGCAATGGAATGTGATGTGGGTGTATAATTGATTGTTTTTTTTTGAGTAATCGTATAATTGATTGTTTCTATGGGATATTGTTGATACATAGTTAATTTGCAACCTAGCCCCACAGGCCCACACATCCATCCCATCCATACGCGTGGCTCACCGATGCCGAAATCAGTATCACCGGTACTAACCTGACCCCTGCCATGCATTGCCTTGTGTACATGAAAACACAACCTGTAGCAGTTTACGGAACACATAGATGCATAGTATCGCCTTAGCGGTTCTTTCCCTTCTCAGAGAACTGACAAGTTCCGGACCGGAACGATATACACACCCCCTTGCCATTTTTTACCGTATCGTGTACAGTGTCTTCTGCCTGCTGCATGTATATATCTAGTCTTCGCATGTGATGGCAGGAGTGGTAAATAGATTAGACTGTAAGAAAACATGTTGGCGTAGTACACCGAAGCATTTCCCGTATAAGTACGTGGTGCACAGTAAAATTATAGCAGCAACCAGCTGCGCGCAGCTCGCACATTTGCACGTACCGAGCGTACGGGCTTAGTTACCGCGGCCGGGTAAATGCACGTATACATGGCAGTACGGGCATGCGTAGTACTACGTACACGCGCAAAAGGAATGATCGCGCACGTACGATCGTAAACGTCTCGCCGAGACCCTCTTTGGAGTGGTGTGCGTGGGCTTTTTTATATGTGCCGCTCAACGGTTGTAACGGTTTTCGTCCGGTTTTCCATAATTAACTGGGCAATTTGGTTTTCGCTCGGTTTTCCCTAATTAACTGAGCAACTCTTTTCTTCTTAATGAATGCAGGATAACTGTCATTTCAAAAAATAAACGTGCGCGACGTAACATTGCTCGATGGTTAAATGGCTATATTCATGTCGTCCGCCACCGATGGATCCTTCGTGCAAGCGTGCGAATCTTTGGATATCGATGCTACGGTTCATCCAGATGGATCCATCATAGTATCCATCTGTGTGTGGTATTTAAGCTTGCATGCATGGCTGGCTAGCTGGCTGCTCGTTGACTTGCATGCCATGGCGTGCACGCGCATGTTACCCGCTTTGAGTGTGACACTGGCACGTACGTGGGTACACGATCAATCCTACTAGTTTGTACACCATGTATGGCTTCCATGCATGTGCCTGCGATGTACCCCTCTCTCTCTCTCTCTCTCTCTCTCTCTCTCTCTCTCTCTCTCTCTCTCTCTCTCTCTCTCTCTCTCTCTCTCTCTCTCTCTCTCTCTCTCTCTCTCTCTCTCTCTCTCTCTCTCTCTCTCTCTCTCTCTCTCTCTCTCTCTCTCTCTCTCTCTCTCTCTCTCTCTCTCTCTCTCTCTCTCTCTCTCTCTCTCTCTCTCTCTCTCTCTCTCTCTCTCTCTCTCTCTCTCTCTCTCTCTCTCTCTCTCTCTCTCTCTCTCTCTCTCTCTCTCTCTCTCTCTCTCTCTCGCGCGCACATAAGTATCTCTTACTATTTTAGATTGGCCGGGGCTAACTATCTCGCCTGGCATTTGTATGCAAGAAACAAAGGGAAGAAATAAGGACAAGGAAACAAAGCTTGACGGATCCACCATGAATATCATTGCGACATTATTAACTGGATCCACATGCTGACAGACATGCGTGCATGCATGCATTAGTTACATTACCATTGAATTCCGTGGGGGCAAGGATCCTCTTCCCAGAGATTTGGCCTCAGAGGCAGTTAAGGAGGGCTAGGCTAGCTACGTCCTTTGCCCTAGCGCAAGCAAGTGCACTGTTCACAGATCGGTGGATACGCTGGCGCGGATCAATCGATGGATCCATCGTAGTATCATCTGGCGTCAACATTGATGTTTTTCGCTTTTGACAATAGGAATGGGACAACGTTATGATAAACACATGCAAGCAGAAGCACGCATATGAACTTCATCGACCATAACTATGTAGCCATGGGCTAGCTAGAGGTAGCTTGGGGTTACAGGTCGATCTACGGTGTGCGATAAACGCATAGATCCTATATTTATACGAGTATATACATGTCGAACGTACGTAGTACGTGCACTATATTGATCGACCGATCAAGAGCTACCAAGCTAGCTAGCTAGCCAAGATACGCGTTCGCATGATCGCATCACGTGCATGCATGGTGTACGCACGCACGCACGCAGCCGGCCGTGGCCGTAACGCGGCATACAGGTCGATATGCACTTACTTACGCGTACGTGTACGTGCCAACTTAGTATCGGCACACGTACGGACCGGCCGGCCGGCACGTGGGAACCGTTAGAAAGTAGGCAGGTGCATGTGAGCGTGGGTGCTTTAATGCATGGGATTATGGCAAGACATGTATATATACATGATCCTAAGTAGTAGAACGCACTTGTCGTATGTTAAGTCTCGTCCCTGGATATCATTAGGAGTTTTACCATGCATGGCTCACTTTGTTACTGATGTATTTCGCCAGTGTGTGCGAGTCCGGTAAACCGTACGTCTTCGATAGTTACAGTGTGCATGGTCGGTAGTGAGTTTTACCATGCATGGCTCACTTTTTATAAGTACCCATTTTTTTAGGGAAATCCGGTTGTGACACACTGTTGAGAGAACCCTTTTAGGTCTTCGATAGTTACAGTGGACGCACAACCACACGGCCTTCAATTCGTACGTACTCCGGAATCTGGAGAGAACTATGTGAAACAATATGGAGCCAGTGCTCATTAAGTAGTAGGCCCAAAAATTACCTCAAGGCTAATTTATTTGACTGTGCATCAGGCCCTTTGTTTGACACACTAGTAGAAAACAGACCTTTTGTCCAAAGCATTAGTCCCGGTCTGGTTTTGAACCGGCACTAATGTGACCATTAGTCCCGGTTCGGGACGGGCATCATTAGTCCCGGTTCGTTCCGGACCTTTAGTCCCGGTTCGTAACACGAACCGGGACTAAAGGGGTGGTGGCAGGCTGGTGTCAGCCTGGGGCCCCACGATCACCTTTAGTCCCGGTTCGTGGCACGCCTTTTGTCCCGGTTCGTGTCACGAACCGGGACTAAAGATTCCCTACATGAACCATTCGGCCAGCCCGAGCACACTCCTCCCTATTTTCCCCCTTCTTCCTCTCCTTTGTTCTTCCCCTTGCTCGAGCTCACCTCCATTTTTGCCAAAATTTGTCAAGATTTGGAGGCACCCCATCCATCCAAGTGTTCACAAAGGTTAGCAACTTTGTCCTTTCATCTCTCATTGCTAGATTAGCTTTTGCAATGCTCTATAAGTATAGTGATTTGTGGGTTTTAGTTTGGGAGTATTTATATGTGGTAGTTTATTTGATTTATATGCAATTTGAGCTCAAATTAACTTCTTACTTTGCATGTGTAGGTGTGGTTTACTTAGTGCCTTCCCGTCCCCGTCCTAACCACCTTCGATCGCCCGCACCGTCCCGTCGCCGGCACCACCTTGGTGAGCCTCTTGTTCTTATCCTTTTTATAAAAAAAATCATGTTTGTAAGATTTAGATAGTTACTTGTATAGTTTTCTTACCTATATGGTTGTTTGTTATACATAGTGGCATGGTTTTGATATCCGTCCCCGTCGGCCCTCGTCCGGTTTATGATTCGGATGTGGTATATACTCTCTTTTTATAACTATTTGTTGCATTTCGTGTTTATGACAATTATGCCCATCAAGTTGACATAGATATTTTTATCTAGGAGGTATGTGAACCGGAAATTGCAACCGACATAGATATTCTTGTCAAGAAGTTAAATTTAGTTAAAAAAGAAAACGAGTATTTGAAAGAAAAATTGAAAAGAGTTGAAGAAGAGAAGATGAAACTGGAGTTGTATGTTGCCGATGTCGTCGATGATCACAAGATCAAGATGGATGCAATGTGCTTGAAGATTAGAAAATTTAAAAAATATGCCATTGATAGTGAGGCTTGGTAAAACTATGTTGTTGGATCAATTGTTACCTTAGTTGCGATCTTGATCGCATTTGTTGTTGCATTTAAATGCTTTAGCTAGAGAGTTTGTATGTTGTTTTATGAGAACAAGTGTGTATGAACTTTATGTATGAACTTGTATTAATTTGGTCTTTTCGGTGTTGTGTAATGAAGATGAGCCGGCAATGTATGTACGATGACCGATGCTCTCCCCAGTTCATTAATGGCATGCATACTTTTCTGGTTGCGGCTGAGGCAAACAAGCGGGCGGATGGTTTTATGTATTGTCCATGTGCTGGCTGTAAGAATGATCGAAATTATTCTAACTCAAGAACCATTCACGTCCACCTGTTTGAGTCCGGTTTCATGTCCGGCTATAACTGTTGGACCAAGCACGGAGAAAGAGGGGTCCTAATGGAAGAGAATGAAGAAGAAGAGGATGACGACAGCTATCCTGGCCATGGGTTCCATGAATACGATGGTACAACAATGGGGGAAGAAGCTGAGCCGGCAATGCGGGAAGGAGCTGAAGAAGAGGCATCAGATGAGCCCGCTGATGATCTTGGTCGGGCCATTGCTGATGCAAAGAGAAACTGCGCAAGTGAAAAGGAGAAGCTGAAGTTGCAGCGCATGTTAGAGGATCACAAGAAATTGTTGTACCCAAATTGCGAAGATGACAAGAAAAAGCTGGGTACCACACTAGAATTGCTGCAATGGAAGGCAGAGAATGGTGTATCTGACAAGGCATTTGAAAAGTTGCTGATAATGTTAAAGAAGAAGCTACCAAAGGACAACGAATTGCCCGACAGTACGTACGAAGCAAAGAAGGCTGTCTGCCCTCTAGGATTAGAGGTGCAGAAGATACATGCATGCCCTAATGACTGCATCCTCTACCGCGGTGAGTACGAGGATTTGAATGCATGCCCGGTATGCTGTGCATTGCGCTATAAGATCGGCCACGATGACCCTGGTGATGTTGAGGGCGAGCGCCCCAGGAAGAAGATTCCTGCCAAGGTGATGTGGTATGCTCCTATAATATCACGGTTGAAACGTTTGTTCCAAAACAAAGAGCATGCCAAGTTGATGCGATGGCACAACGAAGACCGTAAGAAAGACGGGAAGTTGAGAGTACCTGCTGACGGATCGCAGTGGAGAAAAATCGAGAGAAAGTGGAAGGACTTTGCAAAGGACGCAAGGAACGTATGGTTTGGTTAAAGTGCAGATGGCATTAATCCTTTTGGGGAGCAGAACAACAATCATAACACATGGCCTGTGACTCTATGTATCTATAACCTTCCTCCTTGGTTGTGCATGAAGCGGAAGTTCATTATGATGCCAGTGCTCATCCAAGGCCCCAAGCAACCCGGCAACGACATTGATGTGTACCTAAGGCCATTAGTTGAAGAACTTTTACAGTTGTGGAATGGAAAAGGTGTACGTGCGTGGGATGAGAAAGAACATGAGGAATTTGACCTACATGCGTTGCTGTTTGTAACCATCAATGATTGGCCTGCTCTCAGTAACCTTTCAGGATAGACAAACAAGGGATACCACGCATGCACGCACTGTTTAGATGATACCGACAGTATATATTTGGATAAATGTAAGAAGAATGTGTACCTGGGGCATCGTCGATTTCTTCAGAGCAGGCATCCCGTAAGAAAGAAAGGCAAGCATTTCAAAGGTGAGGCAGATCACCGGAAGAAGCCTTGCCACCGTACTGGTGATGATATGCTTGATATGGTCAAGGATTTAAAAGTTATCTTTGGAAAGGGTCCTGGCGGACAATCTGTTCCGAATGACGCTGACGGACGCGCACCCATGTGGAAGAAGAAATCTATATTTTGGGACCTACCCTATTGGAAAGACCTAGAGGCCCGCTCTGCAATCGACGTGATGCACGTGACGAAGAATCTTTGCGTGAACCTGCTAGGCTTCTTGGGCGTGTATGGGAAGACAAAAGATACACCGGAGGCACGGGAGGACCAGCAACGTATGCACGGAGAAGACGGCATGGATCCAAAGCAGTTTCAAGGTCATGCCAGCTACGCTCTTACCAAAGAAGTGAAGGAAATCTTCTTCGAATGCCTGCTCAGTATGAAGGTCCCGTCTGGCTTCTCGTCGAATATAAAGGGAATAATAAATATGGCAGAGAAAAAGTTCCAGAACCTAAAGTCTCATGACTGCCACGTGATTATGACGCAACTGCTTCCGGTTGCATTGAGGGGGCTTCTACCGGAAAACGTTCGATTAGCCATTGTGAAGTTATGTGCATTCCTCAATGCAATCTCTCAGAAGGTAATCGATCCAGAAATCCTACCAAGGTTAGAGAATGATTTGGTGCAATGTCTTGTCAGTTTCAAGTTGGTGTTCCCACCATCCTTCTTCAATATCATGACGCACGTCCTAGTTCACCTAGTCGAGGAGATTGCCATTCTGGGTCCTTTATTTCTACACAATATGTTCCCCTTTGAGAGGTTCATGGGAGTCTTAAAGAAATATGTTCATAATCGTGCTAGGTCATAAGGAAGCATCTCCAAGGGCCATGAAACAGAGGAGGTCATTGAGTTTTGTGTTGACTTTATTCCTGACATTAAGCCGATTGGTGTTCCTGAATCGCGGCATGAGGGCAGACTGGGTGGAAAAGGCACGCTAGGAAAGAATTCAGTAATATGCCGGGACGGGTATTCTTTGGCGCAAGCACACTACACAGTTCTACAAAGTTCCGCCTTGGTGGCTCCGTATATCGAGCAACACAAGAATATTCTACGCTCCAAACACCCGGAGCAGTCTGACGACTGGATTACACATGAACAAACGGTGACTTTCGCCGGTTGGTTCCAGACACGTCTCATGCATGACGACACTGTTGCAGATGACCTGTACTTTCTGTCCAAGTTACCATATTCGACTATATTGACTTTCAAAGGGTACGAGATAAATGGGAATACATTTTACACGATCACCCAAGATAAAAAGAGCGACAACCAAAACAGTGGTGTCCGCTTTGATGCAGCAAACACCAATAGGCCAAAGGACACATATTATGGTTACATAGAGGAGATATGGGAACTTGACTATGGACTTGGTTTGAAGGTCCCTTTGTTTCGGTGCAAATGGGTCAATCTGACAGGAGGCGGAGTAAAGGAAGACCCGCAATACGGAATGACAACAGTGGATCTCAACAATCTTGGGTACGCAGACGAACCATTCGTCCTAGCCAATGATGTGGCGCAGGTTTTCTATGTGAAGGACATGTCTACCAAGCCAAGAAAAAGAAAAGATAAGGAAGCGAATACATCATACGATGAGCCAAAGCGCCACATAGTTCTTTCAGGGAAAAGAAACATCGTGGGAGTGGAGGACAAGACAGACATGTCAGAAGATTATGAAAAGTTTCATAAAATTGCTCCCTTCAGAGTGAATGTTGACCCGAGCATCAAGTTAAACGATGAAGATTGTCCATGGTTACGACGCAAAGGGACACACGCGAAGAAAAAGTTTTATACCCAAAGATCCCACTCTGGGATATGACCGGCTTGTCTAGTTAGTTTCCGGACTTATATATCTGGAAAGTCCCACTTCGGACAAACCGGAGGGAATCTTTGTAATAGTAGTGTACTTATGTGTTTTGGCATTTGAAACGCGTCGAAATATTATGTCCAAAGCCACGTCATCAATTTTCAACCCTTTCTAACTTCATTTGCTATTTTTCATGCATTTACTGATTCTTTTGAGCTAAATGACCCTGAAATTGAAAAGCACTACAAATGAACTCTGAAAAGGTTGAAAGTTGGCATGGTATCATCATTTCACCCACATAGCATGTGCTAAAAAGTTGTGAGGTTTACGGCAAAAACTGGATGTACTTCGTGTACAAAATGGACAATCTCTTTCGAAGTATCAGGGTTTCAGACGAAAACTCGTCTCTTACAAAGGCATTTCATTTTTGAAAACTTATTTCAACTCCAGACTTTTTGTGTGTTCAGTATGCACCATTCGAAGCCACGCCATCAATTTTCAACCCTTTCTGACTTCATTTGCTATTTTTCATGCATTTACTGATTTTTTTGAGCTAAATGACCCTGAAATTGAAAAGCACTACAAATGAACTCTAAAAAGGTTGAAAGTTGGCATGGTATCATCATTTCACCCACATAGCATGTGCTAAAAAGTTGAGAGGGTTACGGCAAAAACTGGATGCACTTCGTGTACAAAATGGACAATCTCTTTCGAAGTATGTGGGTTTCATACGAAAACTCGTCTGTTACAAAGGCATTTCATTTTTTTAAACTTATTTTAACTCCAGACTTTTTGTGTGTTCAGTATGCACCATTCGAAGCCACACCATCAATTTTCAACCCTTTCTGATTTCATTTGCTATTTTTCATGCATTTACTGATTTTTTGAGCTAAATGGCCCTGAAATTGAAAAGCACTACAAATGAACTCTGAAAAGGTTGAAAGTTGGCATGGTATCATCATTTCACCCACATAGCATGTGCTAAAAAGTTGAGATGGTTACGACAAAAACTGGATGCACTTCGTGTACAAAATGGATAATCTCTTTCGAAGTATTAGGGTTTCAGACGAAAACTCGTCTGTTACAAAGGCTTTTCATTTTTTAAATAACCTAAGAATTACCAAATTGAATATAATGATAAAACACACTAATATTAAACAGCAGAAAAAAGAATCACTGCAAAATCTATTTTTAAAGTAAAGTTATTCACAAACTAGTGATTCACACAAATTTCAAATAATTCAAATTTAAACTATTCAAATTTGAAAACTACTGCCACTAACAGAAAGTTTATAATTTTTTTGACCTAACGCAAAAAGATTCACTCATTAACTCTAAATAAAGCAAAAAAAACTCAGAAACAAAAGAAAATAAATAAAACAGAAATTAAAAAACTGAAAAGTAAAAAAAAAAGCCCGCCTACTGGGCCCCAACCGCAGGCTCACAAGGCCTAGTAGGCCCAACAGGGCAAGACAGGTTCAATAGGCCCACATAGGCCTGCTTAGAGAGGAGCTCGAGGGAGCAGCCCCAGCGGGGCTTATAAACCAGTGCGGCTGCCCTTCGCTGGGCGAGGTGAGACTAAACTTTCTGCCCCGCGGCTGTGGCAGCACGAGACCTTTAGTCGCGGTTGGTGGCTGCAACCGCGACTAAAGGTAACCTTTAGTCGCGGTTGGTGCCACCAACCGCGACTAAAGGTCTGTGCTTCCCGCCGCTTCGCCTGGCGAAAAACACCTTTAGTCGCGGTTGGTGGCTCCAACCGCGACTAAAGGTAGCCTTTAGTCGCGGTTGGAGCCACCAACCGCGACTAAAGGTCGTTCTATATAAGCGCAAAAATTCAGATCGATCTCCATTCTCTCTCGACGACGCCGAACGCGCGAGACGCCGCCAGGCTGCTGCGCAACGCCGTCGCCTCCCCCGACGCCGGAGATCGTCGCCACCGCCCCCGACGCCGGCCGCCCGCGCCTCCTCCCCGACGCCGGCCACCCGCGCCTCCTCCCCGACGACGCCGGCCGCTCGCACCTCCTCCCCGATGCCGGCCGCCCGCGCCTCCTCCCCGCCGCCGCCGCTCTCCTCGCGACCTCGTGCGCCGTCGCCGTCGCCGTCGCAGTCGCCGTCGCCGATGACTCGCCTCGCCTCTCCGGCCATCGCCCCGCTGTGAGCCCCTGCTGCCATGGCCGCCCCTCCCATCGATCGAGCCCGCACACACACACATGCATGAACACACACACACACATTTTTATTTTCTGTTTTTCTGTTTTCTAGTTTTTTTATACTTTTAGTTATATAAATGTTAGATGAAATGTTAGATTTATAAATGTTAGATGAAATGTTACATATATAAATGTTAGATGAATGTTTTTTAGTTTTTTATACTTTTAGTTATAGCTAGATAAATGTTAGATATAAAAAAGATATAGAAATGTTTTTTAGTTTTTTATACTTTTTTTATTGCTATATAAATTTTAGATATAAAAAAGATATAGAAATGTTAGATGAATGTTAGATTTGCAATTAGTATATGTATGTATACAATAGATTCTCTTAGTCCTTTAAGGGATTTAGGAATGCCCCCATTATGGATGTGCACAAGTTGATCCAATTTTCTGCACATCTACAATGGCGCCATTTTGTTAAATCCCTTAAAGGTTAAGAGAATCCGTTATGATTCTGAAGGTTCCTCGTATATAAGAAATCACAATCAAGCATTTAAAAAATGTTAAATTTGCATAGAATTTCTTCTCGGAGTCAACGATGCCCGGCACGCATCCTCGTCGTCGACTCGTTCGCGACGACGTCCTGCGTCAGAGGGGCAACGTTCAAGACTGGGCTCCACCGGGCTGGCACTGGGAGGTGCTACCTTCAGGGGCGCGCAGCTTGGTGAGGAACCCGGCCCCGGGTCCCGTCGTCGACCCAGAGCTTCTTTGGTGGCGTTCGCGTGGGCCACTTTTGGTGCGGAGGCAGCCGGCCCCATCGGAGGTGGTACGTCGCCGTGTCAGGGAGGAGGACGAGCACGTCCGTCGCTACATGGATGCGTTGGACGTCAGGTTCTCCAATACCTGGCAGGTTCTTCAGGGATCTCACCCGAGCTATGATCCTGTGATGGTTCCTTCTCTTTGGGTGTCCACCGCCCGCGCCTCAGGAACCGCAAGTGAACTAGATTCTTCGATAATATTCGATCTGTATTAGCTAGTGATAATACTCGAGATGTATTCGAGATTATATTCGATAATATTCGAGACGATTTATTCGAGATTATATTCGATGATGCATATTATATGAATTATTCGAGATGCATATTTTGTACTATGATTCAGTTTTTCCTTATTGATTGCATGCATTTTAATTTGAATACTAAATTTTTTTATCTTTATTCTGGATTAGTTAAATAAAAGCTATGGACAATACCGGCAGAGAAGGAGAAGAGGCTCTGTTCGATATCATACGCTCCCCGAGCCCAGAGCATGAACCTGAAGATGATGACGGCTCGCAATATCTGAACAATTCCGGTGAGGGTTGTATGATATTTGATGAAGACGAACGAATAGATGAAGGCGACAACGATGTTGACGAAGAAAATGTTCTTCAAATAACAAAGACCGGCGAGGTATATTTATTATATAAGCCATCCGGTGATCATTACATGTCTTAATTGATTTGTATGTATTAACGAATCGATCTTTCTTCTTTTAGGCCTCCGGATCAAGCAAATCTTCTACAAGCGATAGGGTAGTTCGAGGCCCGGCCAGAAAGTTGGATCCTGGCGTAAAGTTCAACATCGATTCCATCAAAACATCAAATGGCGAACCGCTTGAACCTAGGAAAAATGCGGAGTTATTGTCAGGGACCAAATCCCGATCTCCGTTCAAGAATGGAAAAAGCCAGCAACGGGAGATCGAGCAGGAGTTACTTTTGTCGACGAAAGAGCAAAAGATGTGCTTTGGACAACGCTCATGTCACATTTCACCCTACCAGATAATTTGACAGATGCAGATCTGAAGAAAGTCAGAAACTATGCTCTTAAAAAGATGGCGATCGCATTCAACACCTTCAAGAAAAATGCATGGACTGCGTATGTCAAAGCAAAAAAGAAGACTCCAGAATTCACGGGAGCACTGGTGAAGGCAAAAGATCATTGGGACGCTTTCGTGAAGTTCAAGGAATCGGAACACGCTAAGGAACGTTCGAGAAAAAACAAGATTAATGCTGCGAAAAAGAAGTGGCACCATACTCTGGGGCCAGGTGGCTACCAGGTGGCCCTGCCTAAGTGGGATCAATCTGAGCAAGAGATGATTAGTGCAGGGGTCACTCCAGTTACATTGACATGGCCCCCCAGGTGCAGGACATGGTTTTATGCGCATGGGGGAAAGTTGGACCCAGAGACATGGCTGGTTATGGTGAAGGCAAGTCTTAAAGAAGCGACAGACGAAATACTTATTGCAATAGTAGAAGCTCGAACGGGGGTGTTCACGCCCAACAGAGAGAACGACGAGCTGACGCGTGCCCTGAAGAATACTGAACACCCGGGAAGAACACGAGGCAAAGGCGTTGTTCCGTGGTTTGAGGGGTTTGCGGATTGGAACGACGACTACAAAAGCCGTGCGATAAAGAAGAAGCAGGAGGTGCAGAAGAAGAAGGAGGAAGCACTCCGCCTTGAAGGCCTAGAATCAAAGCACCTGGAGTTGGAACGCGCTTTCAGGCGGCAGCAGGAGCAGATCGACTCACTCAGCCAGGAAAGGGCGTCTCAGCGGCAGCATGAGCAGATCGATCCAGCATTGGATAGCACCGTCCCATCTATGCCGAGAAGCAGCGTGGGTTCCGCCCCGGCCGATATCGATGATGCACTGCTAGCTAGCTACCCTGTGGATGATATCAAAGACAGGACTAACTGTGAGCTACACATGAAAGTGAAGAACTTATCCATGAAGGTGGCGGACGGCTATGCTTTAGCAAATCCCCCTGAAGCAACCTTCCATTGCAATCCCATTCCAGCTGGCTATGCTCGTGTCGGGGTCGATGAAGTGATGTCAGGATATCACGAGCTACAACTTGACATTCTTGGAGGTGACGAGGAGAGAACACTGGGAGAGGCCATACATCGTATCATTCTATGGAAAAAGGATTGCATCGTCTTTCCAAGGCCACCGACTCCTCCTCCTCCAAGTCCGCCGCCGCGTCAGTTGACTCCTCCTCCTCCAAGTCCGGCACCGCGTCAGCCGACTCCTCCTCCAAGTCCGGCACGGCGTCAGCCAACTCCTCCTCCTCCAAGTCTGGCACCGCGTCAGACGACTCCTCCTCCAAGTCTGGCACGGCGTCAGCCGACTCCTCCTCCTCCAAGTCCGGCACCGCGTCTGCCGTCTCCGCCGACTCAGCGTGCTCCGTCGCCTAAGCAACAGCGGAAGAGAGAGACCGCAGCTACGATGGCTAGCGGTACAACACGCAAGAAATTCAAATATGGTCCAAACCTCAAGCCTCTTCCAAAGTTGTCTTACCACCTGACTGAGGAGGAACTCAACACCGTAGTGAATGCCCAATTGAAGGCCCATTTTGGACCGAAACTGCCCCCGCCGCCAAAGAAGAAAGTACCTGAGCATGTCTCACAACACTTTATTGATATGGCTCGACCGGTTGAGAATCAGAAGGACTCCGACTATGTGCGGTCTATCAAGAAGTCATATTTTGCAGGACAAAAGGAGTCGAGCTCGAGCTCGAGCCAAGCAGTTGGCAAAAAAGCGGGAAAACTGTTCCCAAGCTGGGAGAACAGGCAGTGCAATCGATCCCCCCGCTCATTGTACAAACACTTGTGAGTACCGCCGATCGGCTGGTAATAACCGATGATCATAAAAGGCAGGCTAAAGAGGCCGGTGTCACTGTTGAACAACTCCTAGGCCTTGAGGAAATCCCCGGGATTACAGAGGAGGAAGTAAAATACCAATATATCCGCGGCAAACCTCTGGTCAAGCCTGACGATGTCAAGCTTCTACCAACGAGATTGTACAATTTGCATACGTGGTACATGCAAGAAACAACAAATACCAATCAAGAGTCCCTCATGGTGAAAGTCAAGAAAAAGCATTACTTCCATAAAAAAGATTT
Organism: Elymus sibiricus; assembly: GCA_039707655.1. Classification (NCBI taxonomy): domain Eukaryota; kingdom Viridiplantae; phylum Streptophyta; class Magnoliopsida; order Poales; family Poaceae; genus Elymus; species Elymus sibiricus. The sequence continues at coordinate 471,868,700 of CM077675.1, read as the reverse complement.
GTGGATTCATTATTCAGAGTTGTTTCAGTTATTCAATCAAGACGCACTCGACAAATCTATCGTCAGTTGCTATTGTCTGTAAGTGATTTCTTTCTGTAATTTAAGTCTCTAGTTAGCTAGCTGTGCTCTCGTTCATTACCTGTAATTATCCTCACTATATTCTTTTCTGCGGTATTATGCAGAATGAAGATGTATGAAATGAAAAAAGCTGGACGCCATGGCATTGGGTTCATTGACCCAAATACGGTTAATCAGGCGATATGGGAAGATGAATATTCGAGAAAAGACACAGAAAAATTCCTGCTAGAGTTTTTGAAGCAACTAAACACCCAACCAGAAATACTACTTCCTTACAACTTCGGGTGAGCGTTACTATATCTTGTACTACAAATTCTATTTTTTGCTTACTAGATGTTAATAAATGTAGTTGATGAGTTATGCACATGCCCGCTTAATTATACAAAACGTGTGCGCATGCAGTTACCACTGGATCTTGTTAATCATTGAAGTTGACAAGGGAAAAGTTGAAGTACTGGACTCACTATATAAGAATCCATCCGAATACGCAACCGTGAGGGGAATGGTCAACAGGTAATTTCAATCATTATCGCACTATGTCGGCCTCTTTACTTCATTTCCTGATATCAACTAGTTAATAACTCCTTTATTCATTTTCTTTGCCGGCGGGCAGGGCTTGGGCCAAGTTCGTCAAACTGGTCCCAGGCGACTGGGAACAAAAGCTGACATGGGTGCGACCCAAGGTAATTAAGTTGTACTAGCTAGCTACGTCCGTGCATCTCTTTAATTCTAATTTCAATACCATTATCATGCTTGATTAATTATTACCTGATTGAATTTTATTCTCGTAAAGTGCATGAGGCAGGAGCAGGGGAATAGTTTATGCGCATACTATCTTTGCGAGAACATTCGCATGATCACGTCTGAAAGGAGCAGAAACGAAAGAAATCTTTGGGTACGTTGCCAGAACACTATCCATAATTTTTTTATCATGATCTAGCTAATATATATACACACAACTAATATATTCATCTTGATCTCCTTCTTATAGATGACGGAGATGCGGGGCCAGCTCCTACCAACGGCTCGCGTACGAGCAATTCAAGAGGAAATAGCTGGATTTCTGGTCGACCAGGTCATAGATCCCAAAGAAGAATACCATTACAAGTTCAAGCAGTAATGCCTGCATATGTAATGATCCGCAAATTGTAGGAGAAATTGTATATATATATGTATGTGAATAGTCGTCGTACGAGAAATTCGATGATATATATATATGATCGGTTCTACGAGAAATTCTATTTTATATATATATATATGCATAACGTGTACAGTACGTAGTAGCGTAATATATGTTTGAAATGAAAAATAATTAAATGGAAAACACAAAATTAAAAGGAAAAATAAACCATAATTAATTCATAAACCCCTAAAGGATTAAAAGGAAAAATAAACCAAAATTAAAGAATTAAATACTTTTAGTCCCGGTTGGTAACACACCAACCGGGACTAAAGGTCCCCCAGCCCATGACGCCGGTAGGTGCCACGTGGTGGGCCTTTAGTGTCGGGCCGTGTTGAACCGGGACTAGGGGGGGAGCTTTAGTTCCCACCCTTTAGTGCCGGTTGGAGGCCTTTACGAATCGACACAAAAGGTCCGTTTTCTACTAGTGACACAGGAACAAAATGCAAGATCGAGTCTCATTGAACTGATAAACAAGTATATTATGTGGATCTAAGACGCATGATTAATACTCCGGTGGTGGCAAATGACCAGAGTACATCTGCAGAAAAACTCTGGTACGCATGCAGGCATGTACATGGTGGCAAATGGCAATTAGCCTGCGGCTGGCAGGCTAGGATACAAATTTCTCGCGGGGATTTCCCTGTGCTAATGATGCGTACGTGTATGTATATTGATTGACAGGTTGAATATATTCCCCTGCGTGGAAATTGGCTCCAGGACGTACGTACTGAGTCAGTGCAGCAGCAGCTATATATCCGACAGGCATGCATGATCGATGCATGCATATATCAAATGGAAGATCTTCGCCGGTGATCTCACAGTAATTAGGATGACTTCATGAGTATTCATAGCGCAGGGCTGCAAAAATATTTACTCACCGCAGCGGTTAAGGCCTTAATGGTGCATCAGACCTCCGCTCTTCTCTACTGCATTCCTTAGAGCGTCTACAACCGGATCTTACAAATCCGACTCCTCAAACGCCCGCGGACGTGTCCGGGTGCGCTCGCGGACACTGACCGGACACTCCCTAAATTCGTGCATCCACACCCACGTTTCTCATATCCGCCACCCTATATCCATACACATTCATGCAACGTAGTATCTAGATCACCAAACGATCAAAATTGACAGGAAACAGACATATAAACCGATACCAAACGGCCATAATTCACATAACATCACCAAAAGATCATCAAACGGGCATAATTCATACAGTTCAACTATCCGGCACATTCTAACTACATACTAATACTAGATTATCTAAAAGGAGAGGGCGAGCTTCACCACTTCCTCGCCGGCCCTTTGCCCTTCCGCTCGCTGGCGGTGCTGTAGGCGTCCGCAGCAGGAGGTGGGGCGACGTCGGAGCCGTCGGATTCAGACCCGTCGTCGTAGGAGGAATCGGAGATGACGATGTAGCCTTACAAGCGTCGGATGATACGGTCTTGCTTGCGCTTGAGCTTGGCCACCCTGGCCGCCTCTGTCGCTGCCTCCGCCACCTCCCGCTCGGATTGCTCAATGCCGAGCCAGAGTTGCTTGACGTTGATCCTCTGGAGCCATCAGGCCTCTGTCTCCGCCTAAGTAAGTGACCGACGGCACACCCACTCGAGGAGACGCTCCTCATTGTTGGGCACCGGCATCACGCTCCGGCGGCGGGCGGACTGCGGACCCGCCCCATCTCCCCTGCCCTCTGCCTCTTGCAGCAGGCGGCCCGTGCCTCCAAATCCAGAGTCCACATCCGCTGTGTCGGGAGAGCCGGCACTAGAACCCACCGCTGCCCGCGCGGAGCAGCGACCGGAGGTGGAGGAGGCCGTCGGGCGGTAGGAGCAGATCGAGCAAGCCTCGCAGATCCGCGCGCAGGGTTGGAAGGGCCGGCGTCGCACCGGACCGGGAACTGCCGCCCGTATCGACCCGCGAGCGCTCGAGCATGATACGGTGACCAACTCCTCCTCATCTCCGGAGCTACTGCCAGAGTGGCTACCGGTGCTGGACATGCTCACCGGTGCTAAGGATTGGACGGATTGAGGAAATGGGAGCGGAGTGGAGTGAGCTAGGGTTTCTTCCGGACGGGGATTTTGTGGGGTCAGGTTGGGCTAGCGATGGGTCGGGCTGACATGGCGGACGCGCCCGGGCGTGCCCGGGTCGCCTCATATCCGCCCTACATTTGGGACGGATATGAGGGGTGCCAGTTAGCCCAGGCGTTTGAGGCCCGTTTAGGGCGCCCGTCTGGGTCGATTTTTTTGTGACCGGTCGGCCTGCCCGAGCGTTTGAGACGGATATAGGGCGGCCGACTGTAGATGTTCTTAGGGCATCTCCAATGCTGACCCTGCTCCTGCATCCGTCTACGGACCGGGGAACTAGTCTGCGGACACGGATGCTGGGGCCGACCATCCATTACTGATGTATACATTTTGAACGAAGATTCAACTAATCAAACGAAATTCATACAAACATGGCGGATTTTCATATAAACCAGACAACATTTATTATATTCCAAATATTTTTCATTAAAAAAGCGGTCGAACTCTAAATTTATCCTTTGGCGGCGCCCGCTATCCACTTTCTTTTTATTTCGCATCACCAACCACGTTCTTCATCTGCCATCTCCATGAACGGTAACAGGGTTCAACACCCGTGAAGTTGAGGTGCGGTCTCCGACGAGGAAGAGTAGAACATGAGAGACGAAGCGGCCCACTTGGGACACAACGCCCTGTCGCCTCCTATGCCCTACTTATACTCAGAGCAGTCCACAACATGTCCCTCACTGGCTAAGGTGGATGTTAGGTCGATGATTGACGTGGAGCTCCACCACGTCCGCGCCCAGCATGCCTACCACCACGTACGCCATCAACATTCCCTCCACCAGACTTCCGCTTCATGAGCTTTCCCTCCTTTGCGTCCTTCACTTTTATGCCTCAATTTTGTCGCGTCGCCGAGTTGATCTTCCGGGCAAGGGTGATGCTCAAATCCTCCCGCACCTCCACCAAGTCTATCTCGGGCAGGTCCTCATCCGGTTCCATGCGTCGGTGACGGGAGCGAAGAAGAAAGTGGAAGAAAAGGACGAGCATTGGGTGGTTAGCAGCAGGAAGAAAGAAGAGAGTGGGAGATTTTGACGCGGAAACAATGCGCAATGCTACAAAAACGCGGGATCCTCCTTCCTATTGGGTGGGCCATGGATGTAAAAGTTTGGCGTGTCTCGTGTTCGGACTCCCGTAAAGCATCCCCCCAACGTTTGGTTCCGGTTCGTGGGAAAAAGATGGTCCGGACCGCTCGGTGGACCGATACAGACCCACATTGGATGGCTTCCACGATCCGGACCGCACGGTCCAGATGTATGCGGGTGGTTTGAGGGTCAACATTGGAGATCCCCTTATTCTTGTTGTCCTTGGTTGATAAGTAGTTTTTTATCACATTCGATGGATACTGAATTCGGTTGGTAATTACGAGAGAAAATCGAAACAAACCATTTACTTTTTGGTGCTATTTTTGCACAGTACACTTACTTTATAGATTTGTTGCACAGAACACAATGTATTGGAGTAATTCATTGTAGCTAGGTCTAATCCACCATTTGGGTGTGTTGACATGATTCCTGGTAAGTTGACCCAGTTTGTAAGTGCACCGGTGACAAAAAAAGACGGCCACATCAACAGCCAACTAGAACTGTCAATATCTCACATTTTTTTGCTCCAATTGAGCTGATATTTTCCCAGATTATTAGTGAGTGCATGGTGATTTACTGGCTTTTTTGTAATTTTTGAAAATGTTAAATTTTGAACAAAAAAATGAGTGAGCAAGATAACATTGCAAATATCTCGCAAACTGTTGGCCCAAATGAGCTGTGTTTTTCCAAGAATAGTATTAGACACATGTGTGATTTACTAGAATTGTTTTGCATTTTTTGAAATTTGAGAAAAAAATCGAATGATCCAATTTGAATTGCCAACATCTCATTATAATTTGATCCCACACCACAAACTTTCATGTGAAAAAACATAAGATTGCTACACAAATCTAAAAATAATAATAAGTAGCTACAATATTCATAAAATAAGATCGTAGCACCATTTCGCCAGGGTAGGGACAGCCGTCGCCGCCTGCTCTTCTATGCGAGGTCACAACTCTGCTCGAATGTGAGGAGAAAGAGAGGTGAGATGTTTCCGCGTGTGTATGGACTTGGGCTTGCCAATACTAGGAGAAAGCATACTAGTAGCGCTGGAAATACCCATATCAGTAGCGCTGGCGGCAGCGCTATTGCTAAGGCGCTACAGCTAAGTTGTAGCAGTAGCGCTGGAAAACAAGCGCTACTGGTAAGTATGGTTAGCAGTAGCGCTGCTTCAACCAGCGCTTGTACTAACTATCTGTAGCGCCGCACCACAACAAACACTGCTGCTAAACCAGCGCTGCCGCAAGACGCCTACCAGCGCTACTGCTAATATTCCTGCTTTCACAGATTTATTTCCCCTCTACGTATTTGTGATGTATTTGTGCATGCTCTATACAGTAGTTTCATCATATCATAATAAACATACATTATTCTCATCATATCATACACATACAGTAGTCTCGTCATACCATCATCATCATCATCAAAATCCAATACAAATATCATCACATCTCGAAAATAGCGATACACAAGTCATGTCTCGAATAAATGCAACTGCATGGTCATGGCACACACACATGTTTCATCATCTCTATCTAAACCATGATGTAGAAGAGAAGAGCGATCAGTATGAGCAAGAGCGCGACTATGTAGTACTTCTTGAGGCACCGGTTTCGCTCCCTCTCTTGCTGGAGCGTCCACCTCAAGTAACTATTTTCCGCTTCAGCTCTGCTATCGAACCCTCTGTGGCTAGCGCCCGGGTACTTGTCCACCTGGGCCTGAGCGTCTGGCCAGTGGTCGTACACTCCTGGAACCCTCCCATGAAGATAAATAAATGAGGAAGATAGAGAAGAGAGGCCATTTATGGAGGAGAATTATGGTGGAGGGGGGCATTAATGGGGAGAGAAGAGGGGTAGAAGGAAGAGAGAAGAAGGGCAATAATGGTGAAGAAGTAACTTAGAGAGGGGAGAGGGCAAAGGGGGGAGGAAGGGGAGGGGGAGAGTGGGTGGGTGAAAAGGTGGCACCAGCCACGCCTAGCAGTAGCACTGTATTCTTGACGGCGCTACTGCGATGGTGCCCAGTAGTAGCGCTTGTGGGGAGCAGCGCTGCTACTAAGTGGGGCCCAATAGTACTAGCGGTGTTGTCACAAAACGCGCTACTGCTAAAATCTTAGCAGTAGCGCTGTATTTTGGGCCGCGCTGCTACTACAGCTGGCGTCGGTGGGCTCGTTGGGTCCCACTTATCAGTAGCGCCCTTTCTATTTCCAGCGCTACTGCTAAGGCATCACTTGTAGCTATACCTGGCCATGGGCCGGGCCTAAAAAAGCCCATAGCAGAAAACTGAGGCCCAGGCCCGGCCCTGGCCCTACGACCGGGCCTACTTTTCAGGCCCAAGGCCGCCCCATCTGTTGAAAGCCCGTCGGGCCTAGGGCCGCGAGCCGGGCTTCTTCCTTAAAATCTCAATATGTGAAGCCCAAGCCCAACCCGGCCCTGCTGGCGGGCTCAAAACTCAGGTCCAAGCCCGGCCCACTGGCAAGCCCGTCGGGCCTAGGCCCTGGATTTTCGGGCCGGGCCTGGGCGGGCCGACCGGGCCGGGCCGGAGATGTCCAGGTATACTTGTAGCGCTGTCCGAGGCCAACGCTACTGCTAATTAGCAGCAGCGCTTGATATTTTCCGGCGCTACTACTGATGTCCTACCTATAAGCATTTCCCTAGTAGTGTGCATTCCACTTCTTCGGCCTTTTCTCTCACTTTGTCCATTCTTGGCTCGGTCTATCGGCTAGCTAATGTGGCCATTTTTCCCACCCATGAACTTACAAACTGGACATACTTGTGAGAAATTGTGTTAATACACTCAAATTTTCGATAAAGGAAATATATTAATATCGTGAAGATACCAATTACACCTGACCTCTGCAACAAGTCAATACACCCAAATGATGGATTAGACCTAACTGCAACGAATTACCCAAATATATGGTTTTTTCTGCAAAAAGATCTTAAAGTAGGTGCTCTGTACACAACTAGCACCAAAAGTAGGTGATTTGTGCAATTTCAACTAATGAAGATCATGAAAGTTTCACCACTACAACAAGTTTCACCACCATGGTCGCACACCAATGAATCTCGCGGTTAATTTTGTATGGAGCAATAAGTACTAGTAATGTCGATCTGACAAGCTTGAATATACTATATGAATTAATAAAGGAAGGCCCTGTCATTTCAGACCAGGCGGCTGCTGCTAGTCATTTCGATGGACTAGGGTCAAGTGTACGTTAATACTAGTAAGAAATTAAGAGAGTGTTAATATCCTGCACTGCAGACCGGCAGGTCTTGAATCACAATAATGTGCACACAATGTTGGGAATTCGTGTCTTCATGGAAGAGCGCAGTTTGCTAAAACAGTGCATAACACATTCGCAAAGTAAAAATATAACTGGAAGGGCACAGGTTGCTAAAACTGCCCATAACATTCAAATATAAAATTAAAAATGGAAGAGCACAGTTTGCTAAAGCCGTCTATTTGAGGCCTAAGAGCATCTACAGCCGCGTCCCAAACCGTCCTCAGACGTCCGTGCAGGCCGCCCGGTCAGTGAGCGGTCACGATTTTTCGATCCAGACGGACGCCTCAAACGCCCGGACTGACCGACATCCCTCATATCCAGCCCAATATGGGGGCGGATATGGGGTGGCCCGGGCATGCCCGCCTGACAGGCCCGGCCCACCACCGACCCCACCTCTATCCCACAAAAAACCCCATCCCGCTCATCGCTCCGAAACCCTAGCTCACTCTCCTCTCTCGCTCCGTCCTCTCCTCTCCCCGCACCGATTCGGATCGAATCCGGCGCAATGTCAAGCTCCGGCAGCCGCTCCGACGTGGAGCTGGATCCGGACTATGAGCTTGTCATCCGCATCACCTTGGAGCGGTCCAAGGTAGAGACCGGGGGCAGCTCCGGATCTGCAGCCTCGCCGCTTTCCTGCCGGCGTAGCTCGGACGCCGGCGCTGGCCCCTCCCGGCCCATGCGTAGCTCCTGCAGGCAGCTTGCGCAATCCACGCCTCGCCTCCGTCGTCCCCGGCCCTGTCGGCTGCTGCTCCCCCACGTGTGAAGCGGTGGGTGCTTGTGCCGGCCCCGCCGGCCCGGACGCGCATGCTGGAATCAGAGGCGCGCGCCGCCCGCTGCGAGCGGCAGTGGCAAAGGGAGAGGAGGGAGCTGGAGCAGTCCGTGCGCCGCCGCTGTGGGATGCAGACGGAGCCTGACGAGGATGCGCGGCTCCTCGAATGGGTCTACCGCCGGTCGCATATGACCTCAAAGACGGACGCGAGGCGGCTCCGTCGGAAGAACGCCAAGGCGCTCTGGAATGCCATTGAGCATTCCGAGCGCGACGTGGTGCAGGCAGCGGCGGAGGCGGCTCGGCTCGCGAAGCTCAAGCAGCAGCAGGACAGGGAGGTCCGGCGGCTAAAAGGGCTCGTCATCCTCTCTGACACCTCGTACGACGACGACGACCACGGCTCCTCATCGGACGGCTCGGACGACGCGCCACCAGCCGCCGACGCCTACAGCTACGCAGGCGACCGGAAGGGCAAAGGGCCGGCGAGGAAGTGGTGAATGTCCACCATCTCCGTCTTCAGTTTCAAGTTTTTAGTAATCTAGTTTAAAATTTTCCATCGTTTATGTGAACTGTGGCGATCTTTTGGACATCCGGCGGTGATCTTTTGGTGATCAGAATGTGCATTCCTCTGTCCGATTCTATGTTTGTGTGTCGTTTTACATTCTTTTTATCTATGTTGCATGCTAGTATGGATATGAGGGACCGGATATGAGATACACGGATGTGGACGACAGGATTTGAGGAGTGCTCGGTCAGTGCCCGCGGACGCGCCCGGGTGCGTCCATGGGCGTTTGAGGGACCGAATTAGCCCATCGTGGCTGTAGATGCTCTAAGAGCATCTACAAACGGACGCCTCAAACGACCTCTCATACGGCCGTGGACGTGCCCGGTTAGTGAACAGACAGGAGAGAGAGGGAAAAAAGTGACCCAACCGGACCCCTCATATCATCGCTATACGCCCGGGCTGTCCGCAAACCCTCATATCCATCTTAAATATATGGAGGATATGAGGGCTCGAGGACGCGCCCGGGCGTGCCCGGTTAGTCTGCCACGTAGGAGGCGACCACACCCCGGACCATGTTTTCTTTTTCTTTATTCATTCTTTTCTTTCTCTCTCTTCCTCTTCACCAATCACGTGCAAGTGACCGGACATATGTGGAAGAAAATGAGGAGTGTAGTTGTGCGGACGGACAAATAGGGGCACGCCTGGTCATTGACCGGGCGCGTCCGTGGTCGTTTATGGGGTCATATTTGCTAAGTCCGGTTGTAGATGCTCTAAGAGCATCCACAGCCAGGCGCATCAAACCCTCCTGATACGCCTGGACGGATGGCCCAATCGGCGACTGATAAAAAAAAATGCAACCCAGACGTACGCCTCAAACCTGCCTCAAACGCCCGGGCTAGAGGACGCACCGAGGGCGTTGTTCGACGCTAACATGGCGCGCGGTGTCCACTGTTCGAGGCAACGGGTACGGTCGGCGGCGGAAGCCCTCGCAGTGGTGGACGTTGGCGAGGTGGAGTCACATTCTCCGGCGCCCCGTATGGTGCACCAGTCCAGGTGCCACAACCGCGTCGTGGTGGACGTCGTGGTGGACGTCGCCGAGTCCTCCCGGGATGGATCCGTCATCGATCTCACGTCCACCGACACCGTAAGGTCCCGTGCTCCGACGAGGAAGAGTAGGACATGGAAGACGGTGGGGCCTCGACACCCGTTAGCCGGTCCATGTCCCATGTCATACTCTATGTCAATAGCGACCGTACGAACATTTGCACGGACACAGTGTGCCACCAGACATGGCCACGACGACTGCTTTACATTTGATTTTATGTGCATGTATAATATGGATTTTAGGATTTGCAAATGGGGTATCCAGTTGCGGAAGAGTTTATTTGAGGCGTAACCGGTCACTGTCGGGCGCTTCCGCGGGCATTTGAGATTTAGATTTGTCAAATCCAGGTGCAGATGCTCTAATTCTATGAAGATGTATGACTTGACCCGTCAGGCTTACACAGTGGCCAATGAAGTCAATTGAAGCGCGGTCGATTAAAGGATTATATGTACCAGATGATTAATTGCTCAAAAAATGTACTTCTCCTATCCATATTAATATTTTAGATTTTTCTATATATGATGGGAGTAGATGAATTAGGAATGAAAAAAGTTTACTTTCATCCGACTGATTTCTCTGTCGCGCAAACCTCCTAGAGAGCCGCTGGATCGTGACAGATCGTGCGACTAGAATCTATCTTGCCAGGTCACGCACAGCCCTGACCAGGTGCATCGGTTCACTCACAAAGCATTGCAACATCACACCTGGCCAGCTCTCTCTCTCTCTCTCGACCTCACGCATTTCGCCCCCTCTAGGTCTCTTCTCCCCTCCTCTTCCGCCTAGATCTAGCAACCTAGGATGTGACGGTCAGCGCGGCAGTGAGGCAAAGGAGAGGCAGTGCCAACGGGAAGGGAGGGAGCAAAGACAAGCACATCATTGTAACACTCTATGGACGACGATGACCCAAATTTCAGGTTTGTTTTTCTAGATCTCGAAATCGTTATCCCTAATTGCAGCGGTTGGATTTATTCAAGAGAGGGTGGAGAAACGGGGGGTGGAATTTGTCTTGTAGGAGGGGGAGTACCAGGGAGTGATACTAGGCTCGTCGAGGAACTCGCCCCGCAGTGGCTCCATGCCGAAAAACTCGAAGATCTCCGGGTGCTCCACGGGGTACTGCACCGTCTCCTGGAGCTCGAGCTTGAGGGCGAGGACTGATACGTCCATTTTGCATCATGTTTTTCCGTTTATATTTATGATGTTTTGGATCATTATTACAATTTATGATGCAATCCTAATGCCTTTTCTCTCTTATTTTGTAAGCTTATCCAAAGAGGGAGATTGCCGACAGCTGGAATTCTGGAACGGAAAAGGACCATTGAAGAGTTGGATATTCTCTGGAACTCCACATGAGCTGAAAATTAACGGTGAATTATTTTGGAATATAAAAAAATCATTGGCAAAGAAATCCACCAGAGGGGGCCCGCCAGATGGCCACAAGCCATGGGGCGCGCTGATACTTGTGATCTGCGTTGGGTTTTCTGTGAAGAGGAACGGGTAATTGCAGCACAATACGGATAATTATTTCCTTCAGTTAAGAAATCAAGGTTTACCGAACCAATAAGAATATCAATCGACAACCGTCTTCAGCGGCTGCACACAAAAGAGCAAACAACTTGCACCCAACGCGGCAAGAGGGTTGTCAATCCCCTTGATCTCGTTATTTTCAAGCACGTGAAGTGTGTAGATAATAGTAGATAATTATAAATTGAAAAATAAAATAAAAACAAATAAATGGAAGCAAGGTAAAGATAATATTTGTAAATATATAAGTGAATAGACCCGGGGGCCATAGTTTTCCCTAGCGGCATCTCTCATGTAGGCCACATACGATGGGTAAACAAATTACTGTTGGGCAATTGATAGTAAAGCACATAGTTATGTGATTTTCACGGCAATGATCATGTATATAGGCATCAAGTCCATAAGCAAATAGGCTGACTCCTACCTGCACCTATTACTATTACTCCACATCGAGAGCGCTTCTATGCTTGCCTCTCTAAGTATTAAGTTGATGACAAATAGAGCAATGCTTGGAGAACGATGACATGATGTAGACAAAGAGAATTCAATTAATATGAATTAACCCCATCGTTTTATCCTTAGTGGCAACAATACAAAGAAGTGTCTTGTCCCCTTCTGTCACTGGGATATGGAGCACCGCCAGATTGAACCATCTACAATGCACCCTGTCGGTGTCAAAACCGGCGGATCTCGGGTAGGGGGTCCCGAGCTGTGAGACTAGAATCGATGGTACAGGAGACGAAGGAGACGATGTTTACCCAGGTTTGGGCCCTCCTATGGAGGTAATACCCTACGTCCTGCTTGATTATACTGATGGTATAAGGGTTACATAGTTGATCTACCTCGAGATCGAATAGCTAAACTCTAGATGAGTTCTCTTGCCCTACGACCTAAAACCCTCCGGCTTATATAGACGCCGAGGATACCTAGGGCTTACACATAGTCAGTTGCACATAAAAGGGAAAAAACATGCCTATCTACTGTCGACAACTTGGAGGACACGCCATGGCTCCTTGAAACTTCCACCTTGGCGACGGGGCCCATGATCACCCAATAGTCCGGCCCATGAGAAACAGGTCGGCTATCCGAGGACCCCTTAAACCAGGACTCCCTCAGTAGCCCCCGGACTAGCCTCCAACGCCGAGGTATATTCGAACAATCTTGTGCGCCAAAGTCTTCGGCTTGCGAGGCGAGTCCCTTCATCCCTTCTAGTTCGGCAACCATCTTGTCATCGGTGAAATCCCAAACGTCACGGGCTTGCTGGGTCCATCGTAATAGCGTTTCTTGATTTTCGCGCATCGTGGGGAGACGAGCGGTTCAGTAGCTTTTTACAAAACTACCCCTCCCACAAAGGAGGCACCACCCATTTAAGCAAACTGAATCGTGGTCCAAGCCATATCTTCTTCTTCCCCATCGGAAAAAACTTCCAGCGAAATATCACCACCAAAACATGGCGAGCGCCCCCAGTTCTTCCTCGCACCCTTATGGCTCCCGTCCCGGGGACTGGACAAGTTGCTCCGTGTCCCTTCTTCGACTACGCGACCTCGAGACTCAAGGGTACCTTCCCTCCTCGGATCTGGCAGTTATCCGCGCCGGTTTGTCTTCATTCAATGGCGAGGCCTTCGCAGAGAATTTCCCCCATCCACAAAAAGGGGAGCGTGTATGTTTTGTGCCCTTTCTCCTGCGGGGTCTCGGGTTTCCCATTCATCCGTTCTTGAGAGGGTTACTGGTGTTTTATGGAATCTAGCTCCACCACCTCACCCCAGGGTCTATTCTGCACATCTCGGGCTTCGTCGCCCTTTGCGAGATGAAAGTGAAGAACTTATCCATGAAGGTGGAGGACGGCTATGCTTTAGCAAATCCCCCTGAAGCAGCCTTCCATTGCAATCCCATTCCAGCTGGCTATGCTCGTGTCGGGGTTGATGAAGTGATGTCAGGATGTCACGAGCTACAACTTGACATTCTTGGAGGTGACGAGGAGAGAACACTGGGAGAGGCCATACATCGTATCATTCTATGGAAAAAGGATTGCATCGTCTTTCCAAGGCCACCGACTCCTCCTCCTCCAAGTCCGCCGCCGCGTCAGTTGACTCCTCCTCCTCCAAGTCCGGCACCGCGTCAGCCGACTCCTCCTCCAAGTCCGGCACGGCGTCAGCCAATTCCTCCTCCTCCAAGTCCGGCACCGCGTCAGCCGACTCCTCCTCCAAGTCCGGCACGGCGTCAGCCGACTCCTCCTCCTCCAAGTCCGGCACCGCGTCTGCCGTCTCCGCCGACTCAGCGTGCTCCGTCGCCTAAGCAACAGCGGAAGAGAGAGACCGCAGCTACGATGGCTAGCGGTACAACACGCAAGAAATTCAAATATGGTCCAAACCTCAAGCCTCTTCCGAAGTTGTCTTACCACCTGACTGAGGAGGAACTCAACACCGTAGTGAATGCCCAATTGAAGGCCCATTTTGGACCGAAACCGTCCCCGCCGCCAAAGGAGAAAGTACCTGAGCATGTCTCACAACACTTTATTGATATGGCTCGACCGGTTGAGAATCAGAAGGACTCCGACTATGTGCGGTCTATCAAGAAGTCATATTTTGCAGGACAAAAGGAGTCGAGCTCGAGCTCGAGCCAAGCAGTTGGCAAAAAAGCGGGAAAACTGTTCCCAAGCTGGGAGAACAGGCAGTGCAATCGATCCCCCCGCTCATTGTACAAACACCTGTGAGTACCGCCGATCAGCTGGTAATAACCGACGATCATAAAAGGCAGGTTAAAGAGGCCGGTGTCACTGTTGAACAACTCCTAGGCCTTGAGGAAATCCCCAGGATTACAGAGGAGGAAGTAAAATACCAATATATCCGCGGCAAACCTCTGGTCAAGCCTGACGATGTCAAGCTTCTACCAACGAGATTGTACAATTTGCATACGTGGTACATGCAAGAAACAACAAATACCAATCAAGAGTCCCTCATGGTGAAAGTCAAGAAAAAGCATTACTTCCATAAAAAAGATTTGTGGATTCATTATTCAGAGTTGTTTCAGTTATTCAATCAAGATGCACTCGACAAATCTATCGTCAGTTGCTATTGTCTGTAAGTGATTTCTTTCTGTAATTTAAGTCTCTAGCTAGCTAGCTGTGCTCTCGTTCATTACCTGTAATTATCCACACTATATTCTTTTCTGTGGTATTATGCAGAATGAAGATGTATGAAATGAAAAAAGCTGGACGCTATGGCATTGGGGTTCATTGACCCAAATACGGTTAATCAGGCGATATGGGAAGATGAATATTCGAGAAAAGACACAGAGAAATTCCTGCTAGAGTTTTTGAAGCAACTAAACACCCAACCAGAAATACTACTTCCTTACAACTTCGGGTGAGTGTTACTATATCTTGTACTACAAATTCTATTTTTTGCTTACTAGATGTTAATAAATGTAGTTGATGAGTTATGCACATGCCCGCTTAATTATACAAAACGTGTGCGCATGCAGTTACCACTGGATCTTGTTAATCATTGAAGTTGACAAGGGAAAAGTTGAAGTACTGGACTCACTATATAAGAATCCATCCGAATACGCAACCGTGAGGGGAATGGTCGACAGGTAATTTCAATCATTATCGCACTATGTCGGCCTCTTTACTTCATTTCCTGATATCAACTAGTTAATAACTCCTTTATTCATTTTCTTTGCCGGCGGGCAGGGCTTGGGCCAAGTTCGTCAAACTGGTCCCAGGCGACTGGGAACAAAAGCTGACATGGGTGCGACCCAAGGTAATTAAGTAGTACTAGCTAGCTACGTCCGTGCATCTCTTTAATTCTAGTTTCAATACCATTATCATGCTTGATTAATTATTACCTGATTGAATTTTATTCTCGTAAAGTGCATGAGGCAGGAGCAGGGGAATAGTTTATGCGCATACTACGTTTGCGAGAACATTCGCATGATCACGTCTGAAAGGAGCAGAAACGAAAGAAATCTTTGGGTACGTTGCCAGAACACTATCCATAATTTTTTTATCATGATCTAGCTAATATATATACACATAACTAATATATTCATCTTGATCTCCTTCTTATAGCTGACGGAGATGCGGGGCCAACTCCTACCAACGGCTCGCGTACGAGCAATTCAAGAGGAAATAGCTGGATTTCTGGTCGACCAGGTCATAGATCCCAAAGAAGAATACCATTACAAGATCAAGCAGTAATGCCTGCATATGTAATGATCCGCAAATTGTAGGAGAAATTGTATATATATATGTATGTGAATAGTCGTCGTACGAGAAATTCGATGATATATATATATATGATCGGTTCTACGAGAAATTCTATTATATATATATATATATATATATATATATATATATATATATATATATATATATATATATATACACATAACGTGTGCAGTACGTAGTAGCGTAATATATGTTTGAAATGAAAAATAATTAAATGGAAAACACAAAATTAAAAGGAAAAATAAACCATAATTAATTCATAAACCCCTAAAGGATTAAAAGGAAAAATGAACCAAAATTAAAAGAATTAAATACTTTTAGTCCCGGTTGGTGTTACCAACCGAGACTAAAGGTCCCCCAGCCCATGGCGCCGGTAGATGCCACGTGGTGGGCCTTTAGTGTCGGGCCGTATTGAACCGGGACTAGGGGGAGCTTTAGTCCCCAACCTTTAGTGCCGGTTGGAGGCCCTTACGAATCGACACAAAAGGTCTGTTTTCTACTAGTGACACAGGAACAAAATGCAAGATCGAGTCTCATTGAACTGATAAACAAGTATATTATGTGGATCTAAGACGCATGATTAATACTCCGGTGGTGGCAAATGACCAGAGTACATCTGCAGAAAAAATCTGGTACGCATGCAGGCATGTACATGGTGGCAAATGGCAATTAGCCTGCGGCTGGCAGGCTAGGATACAAATTTCTCGCGGGGATTTCCCTGTGCTAATGATGCGTACGTGTATGTATATTGATTGACAGGTTGAATATATTCCCCTGCGTGTAAATTGGCTCCAGGACGTACGTACTGAGTCAGTGCAGCAGCAGCTATATATCCGACAGGCATGCATGATCGATGCATGCATATATCAAATGGAAGATCTTCGCCGGTGATCTCACAGTAATTAGGATGACTTCATGTGTATTCATAGCGCAGGGCTGCAAAAATATTTACTCACCCCAGCGGTTAAGGCCTTAATGGTGCATCAGACCTCCGCTCTTCTCTACTGCATTCCTTAGAGCGTCTACAACCGGATCTTACAAATCCGACTCCTCAAACGCCCGCGGATGTGTCCGGGTGCGCTCGCGGACACTGACCGGACACTCCCTAAATTCGTGCATCCACACCCACGTTTCTCATATCCGCCACCCTATATCCATACACATTCATGCAACGTAGTATCTAGATCACCAAACGATCAAAATTGACAGGAAACAGACATATAAACCGATACCAAACGGCCATAATTCACATAACATCACCAAAAGATCATCAAACGGGCATAATTCATACAGTTCAACTATCCGGCACATTCTAACTACATACTAATACTAGATTATCTAAAAGGAGAGGGCGAGCTTCACCACTTCCTCGCCAGCCCTTTGCCCTTCCGCTCGCTGGCGGTGCTGTAGGCGTCCGCAGCAGGAGGTGGGGCGACGTCGGAGCCGTCGGATTCAGACCCGTCGTCGTAGGAGGAATCGGAGATGACGATGTAGCCTTACAAGCGTCGGACGATACGGTCTTGCTTGCGCTTGAGCTTGGCCACCCTGGCCGCCTCTGTCGCTGCCTCCGCCACCTCCCGCTCGGATTGCTCAATGCCGAGCCAGAGTTGCTTGACGTTGATCCTCTGGAGCCATCAGGCCTCTGTCTCCGCCTAAGTAAGTGACCGACGGCACACCCACTCGAGGAGACGCTCCTCATTGTTGGGCACCGGCATCACGCTCCGGCGGCGGGCGGACTGCGGACCCGCCCCATCTCCCCTGCCCTCTGCCTCTTGCGGCGGGCGGCCCGTGCCTCCAAATCCAGAGTCCGCATCCGCTGTGTCGGCGGAGCCGGCACTAGAACCCACCGCTGCCCGCGCGGAGCAGCGACCGGAGGTGGAGGAGGCTGTCGGGCGGGAGGAGCAGATCGAGCAAGCCTCGCAGATCCGCGTGCAGGGCTGGAAGGGCCGGCGTCGCACCGGACCGGGAACTGCCGCCCGTATCGACCCGCGAGCGCTCGAGCATGATACGGTGCACCAACTCCTCCGCGTCTCCGGAGCTACTGCCAGAGTGGCTACCGGTGCTGGACATGCTCACCGGTGCTAAGGATTGGACGGATTGTGGAAATGGGAGCGGAGTGGAGTGAGCTAGGGTTTCTTCCGGACGGGGATTTTGTGGGGTCAGGTTGGGCCAGCGATGGGTCTGGCTGACATGGCGGACGCGCCCGGGCGTGCCCGGGTCGCCTCATATCCGCCCTACATTTGGGACGGATATGAGGGGTGCCAGTTAGCCCAGGCGTTTGAGGCCCGTTTAGGGCGCCCGTCTGGGTCGATTTTTTTGTGACCGGTCGGCCTGCCCGAGCGTTTGAGATGGATATAGGGCGGCCGACTGTAGATGTTCTTAGGGCATCTCCAATGCTGACCCTGCTCCTGCATCCGTCTACGGACCGGGGAACTAGTCTGCGGACACGGATGCTGGGGCCGACCATCCATTACTGATGTATACATTTTGAACGAAGATTCAACTAATCAAACGAAATTCATACAAACATGGCGGATTTTCATATAAACCAGAGAACATTTATTATATTCCAAATATTTTTCATTAAAAAAGCGGTCGAACTCTAAATTTATCCTTTGGCGGCGCCCGCTATCCACTTTCTTTTTATTTCGCATCACCAACCACGTTCTTCATCTGCCATCTCCATGAACGGTAGCGGGGTTCAACACCCGTGAAGTGGAGGTGCGGTCTCCAACGAGGAAGAGTAGAACATGAGAGACTAAGCGGCCCACTTGGGACACAACGCCCTGTCGCCTCCTATGCCCTACTTATACTCGGAGCAGTCCACAACATGTCCCTCACTGGCTAAGGTGGATGTTAGGTCGATGATTGACGTGGAGCTCCACCACGTCCGCGCCCAGCATGCCTACCACCACGTACGCCATCAACATTCCCTCCACCAGACTTCAGCTTCATGAGCTTTCCCTCCTTTGCGTCCTTCACTTTTATGCCTCGATTTTGTCGCGTCGCCGAGTTGATCTTCCAGGCAAGGGTGATGCTCAAATCCTCCCGCACCTCCACCAAGTCTATCTCGGGCAGGTCCTCATCCGGTTCCATGCGTCGGTGGCGGGAGCGAAGAAGAAAGTGGAAGAAAAGGACGAGCATTGGGTGGTTAGCAGCAGGAAGAAAGAAGAGAGTGGGAGATTTTGACGCGGAAACAATGCGCAATGCTACAAAAACGCGGGATCCTCCTTCCTATTGGGTGGGCCATGGATGTAAAAGTTTGGCGTGTCTCGTGTTCGGACTCCCGTAAAGCATCCCCCCAACGTTTGGTTCCGGTTCGTGGGAAAAAGATGGTCCGGACCGCTCGGTGGACCGATACAGACCCACATTGGATGGCTTCCACGATCCGGACCGCGCGGTCCAGATGTATGCGGGTGGTTTGAGGGTCAACATTGGAGATCCCCTTATTCTTGTTGTCCTTGGTTGATAAGTAGTTTTTTATCACATTCGATGGATACTGAATTCGGTTGGTAATTACGAGAGAAAATCGAAACAAACCATTTACTTTTTGGTGCTATTTTTGCACAGTACACTTACTTTATAGATTTGTTGCACAGAACACAATGTATTGGAGTAATTCATTGTAGCTAGGTCTAATCCACCATTTGGGTGTGTTGACATGATTCCTGGTAAGTTGACCCAGTTTGTAAGTGCACCGGTGACAAAAAAAGACGGCCACATCAACAGCCAACTAGAACTGTCAATATCTCACATTTTTTTGCTCCAATTGAGCTGATATTTTCCCAGATTATTAGTGAGTGCATGGTGATTTACTGGCTTTTTTGTAATTTTTGAAAATGTTAAATTTTGAACAAAAAAATGAGTGAGCAAGATAACATTGCAAATATCTCGCAAACTGTTGGCCCAAATGAGCTGTGTTTTTCCAAGAATAGTATTAGACACATGTGTGATTTACTAGAATTGTTTTGCATTTTTTGAAATTTGAGAAAAAAATCGAATGATCCAATTTGAATTGCCAACATCTCATTATAATTTGATCCCACACCACAAACTTTCATGTGAAAAAACATAAGATTGCTACACAAATCTAAAAATAATAATAAGTAGCTACAATATTCATAAAATAAGATCGTAGCACCATTTCGCCAGGGTAGGGACAGCCGTCGCCGCCTGCTCTTCTATGCGAGGTCACAACTCTGCTCGAATGTGAGGAGAAAGAGAGGTGAGATGTTTCCGCGTGTGTATGGACTTGGGCTTGCCAATACTAGGAGAAAGCATACTAGTAGCGCTGGAAATACCCATATCAGTAGCGCTGGCGGCAGCGCTATTGCTAAGGCGCTACAGCTAAGTTGTAGCAGTAGCGCTGGAAAACAAGCGCTACTGGTAAGTATGGTTAGCAGTAGCGCTGCTTCAACCAGCGCTTGTACTAACTATCTGTAGCGCCGCACCACAACAAACACTGCTGCTAAACCAGCGCTGCCGCAAGACGCCTACCAGCGCTACTGCTAATATTCCTGCTTTCACAGATTTATTTCCCCTCTACGTATTTGTGATGTATTTGTGCATGCTCTATACAGTAGTTTCATCATATCATAATAAACATACATTATTCTCATCATATCATACACATACAGTAGTCTCGTCATACCATCATCATCATCATCAAAATCCAACACAAATATCATCACATCTCGAAAATAGCGATACACAAGTCATGTCTCGAATAAATGCAACTGCATGGTCATGGCACACACACATGTTTCATCATCTCTATCTAAACCATGATGTAAAAGAGAAGAGCGATCAGTATGAGCAAGAGCGCGACTATGTAGTACTTCTTGAGGCACCGGTTTCGCTCCCTCTCTTGCTGGAGCGTCCACCTCAAGTAACTATTTTCCGCTTCAGCTCTGCTATCGAACCCTCTGTGGCTAGCGCCCGGGTACTTGTCCACCTGGGCCTGAGCGTCTGGCCAGTGGTCGTACACTCCTGGAACCCTCCCATGAAGATAAATAAATGAGGAAGATAGAGAAGAGAGGCCATTTATGGAGGAGAATTATGGTGGAGGGGGGCATTAATGGGGAGAGAAGAGGGGTAGAAGGAAGAGAGAAGAAGGGCAATAATGGTGAAGAAGTAACTTAGAGAGGGGAGAGGGCAAAGGAGGGGAGAGGGCAAAGGGGGGAGGAAGGGGAGGGGGAGAGTGGGTGGGTGAAAAGGTGGCACCAGCCACGCCTAGCAGTAGCACTGTATTCTTGACGGCGCTACTGCGATGGTGCCCAGTAGTAGCGCTTGTGGGGAGCAGCGCTGCTACTAAGTGGGGCCCAATAGTACTAGCGGTGTTGTCACAAAACGCGCTACTGCTAAAATCTTAGCAGTAGCGCTGTACTTTGGGCCGCGCTGCTACTACAGCTGGCGTCGGTGGGCTCGTTGGGTCCCACTTATCAGTAGCGCCCTTTCTATTTCCAGCGCTACTGCTAAGGCATCACTTGTAGCTATACCTGGCCATGGGCCGGGCCTAAAAAAGCCCATAGCAGAAAACTGAGGCCCAGGCCCGGCCCTGGCCCTACGACCGGGCCTACTTTTCAGGCCCAAGGCCGGCCCATCTTTTGAAAGCCCGTCGGGCCTAGGGCCGCGAGCCGGGCTTCTTCCTTAAAATTTCAATATGTGAAGCCCAAGCCCAACCCGGCCCTGATCTGGTGATCAGCGCGTCGGATCTTCGATCATCTTCACCGCCATGGCTCCCAAGAAGAAGGGTTTCACGGCGGTTGGTCCATCTGCATCCGTCGTGCCTGATGCTGCGCGCGCAGGCGACGGGGTAGGCGCGGATGGAGGAGGTGGAGGCTCCGAGCTTCCACGGCGTTCCGGCGATCCGAGCCGGACGAGCAACAGGTCCAAGGATGGACCTGCGCGACCTGCGGGTGGTGCAGCGACTTCCAAGGATGGAGCGGCGCCTTCCAGGACGAATACGCCGGCGCATGCACCGCGACCTTCTCAGGACGCGCATGACGTGCAGCCTCAAGACGTTGGTGGTTCTAGGCGTCCGCATGGGAAGACCCCTGCGCATCACTCCCAGGGTGCGCAGGGCCAAGATCCGCGTCAGCACGCTGGTGGAAGCCGCGCACGGGTGCAGAGTCGTGATGGCGCTCCTTCTAACCCTGTTAGGAGTTTGAGCACCTCACGTTCTTCGCACCTGTCGCCGCCGCCTACGCCGGCAGAGGCGTTGGCGCGAGCTCAGCTGCTCCTAGACTTCCCTCCCGCCGCGGAGAAGCTAGACGAGTGGCGAGCCGCTATCCAGAGCCTCATCGGCCTAGCCAACAACGACGCGCCGCAGCAGGGTGAACCCTCGCGACTGCAGTCGTCTAGGCTGGTGCGTGGCGATGGAGAAAAGACCGGAGCTAGAACGACTACGTTGCGTTCCCCTCCGCTGCATCAAGAGCGGTCGTTAACTCGACGGACCGGCGCCCGTGAGGATGATTCCACGGCATCGTCTGATCCGCGGGTTCGCCGCGATCAACGTCATGTTCTCCGGGAACGGAAGAAGGAGGACGCTTGAACCACCATCGAGCGCCGAAGGGAAGCACGTCGCCAGTCCGACAAGCGCGCTGGGACCGCTGTTGACGAGCCCGCGCCAGGGTACCCTGGCTCCCTACCTTACGAGGTGGGTTGCCCAGCGTTTACTCGTGAGCTGCGGCAAGTCCAGTGGCCCAGCTCCCGCTCCTTCAAGCCGGAAGTACCGGAGAAGTACGACGGCAAGACCCACCCGTCCGAGTTCTTGAGCATCTACACCATCGCGGTGCAGGCTGCCGGGGCTCGTGACGATAAGGTGCTGGCCAACTACTTTCCGTTGGTACTGAAGCCCAACGTGAGATCGTGGTTGATGCACCTGCCCGAGAATTCCATCTCTTCTTGGGCCGACCTATGCCATCAGTTTGTTGGCGCCTTCACCGGCGGCCACCAAGCTCCTGGCCAGGAGAGTGATCTGCACATCATTCCCCAGAAAGAAGGCGAAACTTTGCGCAAGTATATCCAGAGGTTCAGCCGCATCCAACACAACATTCCTGACGTTCATCCCGCCGCCGTCATCAGCGCCTTTCATCAGAATGTGCGCAATCGTAAGATGCGGGAGGAGCTGGCGATGAACAAAGTCAGAGATGTCGCCGAGCTTTACGCTTTGGCTGACAAGTGTGCTCGGGCAGAGGAAGGAAGGAGACTCCCCGGCGAGAACGCTGGCGCTGGAGTCGACTCCGATAGCGAAGACGCTCCTGCCCCGGCAAGGAAGGGGCGGCAGAAGAACAAGAAGCGCAAGGGCAAGGCCGTGCTTGCTGTTGAAGGTTCCGGCAACACCGGCACTGCCAAGAAGTCCAAGACTGACGACCCCGGCAAGGAGATTGCCGGGTGTGCAGCGTGTCAGGCCTTGGCGGCTGCCGACAGGTCGGAAGGATCCGGCAAGCAGTACTGTAAGATCCACCGTACCAAGGGCCATGATCTCCAAGACTGCCGGCAAGTTGAGGAGCTTGCCGAGAAGCAGCGCGCCGAGTACGAAAGGCGCGACAAGGAAAGAGCCCAAGATGGTACCGGAGGGTCCGGCAGGAAACGCGGTAGAGGAGGTCGCCGCGGCAAGCCCAGGCAGCAGCAAGAGAAGCCTGCTCGGGGCCGCGCCAAAGAGCAAATAGATGAGGACGATGATGCAGAGGGCGACGAGTCCAGTGAACACGAGTTCCAGAAGGCTACAGAGGCCATGTGCGTCGACGGGGGTGCTTCGTTGCATTCCTCTCACCGCTAGCTCAAGCAGTGGGCACGCGAGATTAATGCAGCAGAGCCATCCCTCGATGCCCGGAAGCCACTGAAGTGGTCCCACACGCCTATCATTTTTGACGCCGAGGATCACCCTGATCGCACAACTGCGGTCGGGTGTTTGCCAATGTTGGTTTCACCAACGATCCGCAACCTCCAGGTGACGAAAATGTTAGTGGACGGTGGGGCCGGCCTGAACTTGATCTCGCCCGATGTGATCAAGAGGCTGCAAATTCCTGACGAAGACCTTGAGGAGACAGGTTCTTTCCAAGGGGTCAATCCGGGAAGGAACCAGCCGAAAGGCAAGATCACGCTGCCGGTAACATTCGGCAGCGAGCTGAACTTCAGGACGGAGAAGGTCGTCTTCGACGTCGCCAAGATACCGTTGCCGTACAATGGAATCCTTGGCCGCCCAGCGCTGGCTAAGTTCATGGCGGCCTCGCATTACGCCTACAACGTCTTGAAGATGCCCGGTCCAATGAGCGTCATCACTGTCCACTCCGACAAGAAAGACGCGCTCATTTGCACCGACAAGCTCTACCGGGAAGCAGTTGCAGCGTCCGCCGTTAAGGCGCATGCTCCTGCCGCTCAAGATCCCGGCAAGAAGAAGCAGCCCGGCAAGACCTCTGGTACGAACTCCGGCAAGCGCGCCTCTCCGGAGTGCTGCGCTGCCGTCGAGGGTGCCCCAGAGAGCTCTGCCGGCCAGATCAAGAAGTCCAGGGCTACTCCGCCTGAGACCAAGAAGGTGCCCGCCAAGGAGGACGGGACGGGAGGAACTTTCACCATAAGCTCCACCCTTGATGACAAATAGGAAAGCGCGCTCGTTGCCTTCCTGCGGGCGAATGTCGATGTGTTTGCATGGCAACCATCTGACATCCCCGGTGTTCCCAGGGAGGTAATTGAGCACCACCTAGCTGTCTGTCCCCACGCGCGGCCCGTCAAGCAGAAGGTGCGGAAGCAAGCCTTGGAGCGGCAAGAGTTTATTGCGGAAGAGATAAAGAAGCTTGAGGCGGCAGGCCTGGTTAGAGGAGTCCTCCATCCTACATGGTTGGCCAATCCAGTTGTTGTGCGCAAGGTGAATGGTAAATGGAGGCTATGTATTGACTTTACAGATATCAATAAAGCCTGTCCAAAAGATCCCTTTCCCTTGCCGCGCATCGACCAGATTGTGGATTCCACTGCCGGCTGTGATCTGCTGTCATTCCTTGACGCATACTCAGGCTATCACCAGATCTTCATGGCAAAAGAAGACGAAGAGAAGCCCGCATTTATCACCCCATGTGGCACATACTGCTTCTTGCGTATGCCTTTCGGGTTGAAAAGTGCTGGGTCGACCTTCACGAGAGCCGTCCAGATTGGTTTCAAGACCCAGCTTCATAGAAATATGGAAGCTTACATGGATGACATAGTGGTCAAAACCAAGGACAAGGCAACGCTTATTCAAGATCTGGAGGAGACATTTGCAAATCTGCGCAGGATCAACCTGAAGCTCAATCCAGAGAAGTGCGTGTTCGGTGTCCCATCCGGCAAGCTTCTCGGGTTCTTTATATCTCAGCGTGGAATTGAAGCCAATCCCGACAAGATCAAGGCAATTGAGCAGATTGAAGCGCCAAGACGAGTCAAGGATGTGCGTCGCCTTGCCGGCTGCGTCGCTGCTTTGAGTAGGTTCATCTCAAAGTCTGCTGAGCGCGCCCTGCCATTTTACAAAATTTTGAAGAAGGCAGGTCCAATGAAATGGACTCCAGAAGCGGAGGCAGCGCTGCAGGATTTGAAGAGGTACCTCTCCTCTCCGCCAGTACTAGTCGCGCCTAGGCCACAAGAGCCGTTGCTGCTATATTTAGCGGCGACGAATCAAGTGGTTAGTGCTGCGCTGGTGGCGGAGAGAGAAGCAGAGGAGGATGCAGCGGCAACGGCAGACCCGCCAAGCGACTTGCCGGGGCCAGCCCCGGCAGAGTCTGGTGCCGACAAGGAAAGATCCGCGCAGTCAAGCCAAGCAGTGCAGAAGAAGAAGATGGTGCAGCGCCCAGTCTATTTCGTCAGCTCCCTGTTGCAGGGGGCTAGGTCGAGATATTCTGGTGTGCAGAAGTTGCTCTTCGGCCTTCTCATGGCCTCGAGGAAGCTGCGCCATTACTTCCAAGCACATGAGATCACCGTCGTCACTCGCTTTCCGCTGCAACGGATTCTCCGGAACCCAGAAGCAACCGGCAGGATTGTGGAGTGGGCGTTGGAGCTATCTTGCTTTGGTCTCAAGTTTGAAAGTTCTTCAACTATCCAGAGCAGAGCCTTGGCAGAGTTCATTGCAGAATGGACCCCAACGCCAGACAACGAAGTTCAAGAATCAGCGATTCCCGGCAAGGAAACAGATCGCGAATGGATCATGTACTTTGATGGAGCCTTTTCGCTGCAAGGCGCCGGTGCAGGCGTGCTGCTTGTCGCACCAACCGGAGAGCACCTCAAGTACGTCATCCAGATGCATTTTCCCCGGGAGAGATCGACCAACAACACGGCAGAGTATGAAGGACTGCTTGCCGGTCTCAGGATCGCGGCAGACCTTGGGATCAGGAAGCTCATCGTCAGGGGTGACTCCCAGCTCGTCGTGAGGCAGGTCAACAAAGATTATCAGAGCCCGCTGATGGAAGTGTACGTTGATGAAGTGAGGAAGCTGGAGGAGCGCTTTGACGGTCTTCAGACAGAGCATGTTCCTCGATCAGAGAACATCATTGCCGACGACCTGTCGAAGCGTGCCGCACTCAAGCTACCTGTGGAACCAGGGACTTTTGTGCTCCGCTTGACTCAACCATCCGTATCGCCATCGACAAGGCCTGATAAGAGAAGAAAGTTAAGTACCGGCGAGTACTTCCCGGCAGGGCTTCCCGAAGCCCCCGACAAGGATCTTGCCGGGAACGACCCGGTTGCCGGTGAGCAGCGGCTTCGCGCAGGACCTTTGGTTCTTGCCGCAGAAGCAAGCACCCCTGCTGCCGAAGAAATACCGGTTGCCGGTGAGCAGCGGCTTCGCGCAGAACCTCTGGTTCTTGCCGCCGAAGCAAGCGCCCCTGCTGCCGAGGAAATACCAGTTGCCGGTGAGCAGCTGCTCCGCCAAGAACCTCAGGTTCTTGCCGTAGAAGCAAATGCTCCCGCAGCTGAAGACTCGCCTTTAGTCCTTGTCGTCGAGCCACAGGCTCCGGCATGGGCACAACAAATAGTCCATTTCCTTCAGACAGGAGAACTCGCTGAGGAGCAGGAAGAAGCTGAGAAAGTAGCCCGTCAGTCAAGTATGTACCAGTTCGTCGACGACGTCCTGTACAGAAAGAGGCCCAACGGTGTGAAATTGAAGTGCATTCCTCAGGAGGATGGACTAGAGCTGTTGGCAGAGATTCACGGGGGCATATGTGGATCCCACATAGGCTCAAGAGCCCTTGTCGGCAAGGCATTCCGGCAAGGATTCTTCTGGCCTACTGCTCTCCAGGATGCAACTGCACTAGTAACCAAGTGTGAAGCGTGCCAGTTTCATTCGAAGCAACTTCATCAGCCAGCTCAAGCTCTCCAGACGATCCCTCTCTCCTGGCCCTTCTCGGTCTGGGGGCTCGACATACTGGGTCACTTCCCCCGCGCTGCCGGGGGCTTCGAGTACTTGTACGTCGCTATCGACAAGTTCACGAAGTGGCCAGAAGTGGAAGCAGCGAGGAGGGTGACAGCACAGTCAGCAGTCAAGTTCTTCAAGGGGATTGTGTGCCATTTTGGTGTGCCGAACAAGATCATCACCGACAATGGTACGCAGTTCACAAGTCGCACCTTCATGCAGTATGTCCAAGACCTTGGCGGCAAGATCTGTTTTGCCTCTGTTGCTCACCCGAGGAGCAACGGCCAAGCGGAAAGGGCGAACGCTGAAGTGTTGCGCGGTCTCCGGACCAGAACTTTCGACAAGCTGCACAAGCATGGAAGACGCTGGATTGATGAGCTGCCGGCGGTTCTTTGGTCGATCAGGACGACGCCAAATCGAGCCACCGGCCAGACGCCCTTCGCTCTGGTTTACGGAGCGGAGGCGGTTCTCCCCGCGGAACTCATATACGGGTCACCTCGAGTGCTCGCTTATGATGAGCTTGAGCAAGAGCAGCTGCGGCAAGATGACGCGCTGCTCCTTGAGGAGGACCGTCTTCGGGCTGCTGTGCGAGCCGCTCGCTACCAGCAAGCTTTGCGCCGCTACCATAGCCGCAAAGTTCACGCCCGGAGTCTTGAGGAAGGCGACCTTGTTCTTCGGCGCGTTCAGTCGGCCAAGAATTCCAACAAGTTGACGCCGAAGTGGGAAGGCCCTTACCGGGTAGTGCGAGTCACCAGGCCTGGCGCTGTCCGCCTGGAGACCGAAGAGGGCTTGCCAGTGAGCAACTCCTGGAATATCGAGCACCTTCGCAAGTTCTACCCGTAAGGCGCGGTTGTTCGGGTTTCTTGCTGTGATAGCGATACGGCCAGCAGGCTGCTGACGACCCGAATCCAGTGCTCGCGGCAGCGTAACGCTCCGGCAAGATCCCGGCAACGCCATTCTGTGCAAGTGTTGCCGCTGGCATGTAATTCTTTGTACAGAGCAGGCACACCCCTGTGCATATTTTAAGATCTATGTGCTTTACATTTCTTGTTGATTTCATGTCATTCTATATGCATGTATTATCTGAGATATGTATTGCACTCGATCCCGGTAAGAGCTAACGAACCGTCAAGGTTCCATACCTTTACTTTCTCTTCTTTCTTTTTCTCAAGAGATAGAAGATTCCCTCGCGCGCAAGTTTGCCGGGGGAGAATAGTGGTATGGATGCCAGACGACGTTCAAGGTTGGCGCCTTGCCGGAAGAAAAGGAATAGCGACAAAAAGCAGAGCTAAGTTGCTAAACCCCTTAAGCAGATTATAATTTTTGTAAGGCTGTATTCCCTTGAACGATTTCGGCTTTGTATGGAAAACCTGCACGCGATGGAATCTTGTCGTGATCGGCTGCGCCCTTACTCTGTTTCGAGTCCGCTCAACAGTCTAGGTGGCCGCGCTGAAAGCGTCAAGATTTCTTGCCGTGAGCAGCACCACCCGCAAGCAGCTGACGACCCGAATCCAGCGCATGCGACAGGGTTATGCTCCGGCAAGTTCCCAGCAGAGCGTAGGGCATACGCCATACAGAAAGAAATTGAACAAGGGGAATAGCATGCCATGATTCAAAGAGAGCAAGTTATATTACAACCAGTGCTTGCCGCGTTTCTGACATAAGACAAATTGTCTTTTACATGGAATGCTAGCGGCAAGATGAAGAAGAGATAGGAGGCTACAGCTAGTCCCGGTGATCGCCCTCGACCCTCTTCACCTGGCTCACCCGATCGACGATGGGCGCGACAAGCTCTTCGAGAGCCTTGACGTCCGCGTCCTTCGGCAAGCTCTTCAAGGCTTTGGAGAGGTCGACGCCAGGGTTCCTGTACGCCACCTTCATCAACACCTTGCGGAGGACAAGCTGGCAGAGCCTCCGGGATTCATCGGCCAGCTTGCTTGTCTGGTTCGCCTGGAGTAGCTTGAGGGCGTCGACGAGCTTGTCGAAGAACATGGTTAGCCTGGCACTTGAGGATATGTTGTCGTCGACAGAATATCCGAAGCCCGGCAAGTCCATGGCCTCCAGCTCCGCGCCAAGCTTCTCGGCAACGTCCGCTAGCCTGGCAGTCCAGAGCTTCACGCTTGAAGTGTACTCATTGTGGGTGGTGGCGGCGTTCTG
This sequence comes from Elymus sibiricus, assembly GCA_039707655.1. NCBI lineage: Eukaryota > Viridiplantae > Streptophyta > Magnoliopsida > Poales > Poaceae > Elymus > Elymus sibiricus. The sequence continues at coordinate 471,839,334 of CM077675.1, read as the reverse complement.
GAGCAGCTCCTGTTCGTCATGGAGGTCTTTGATAAGAATCCTCTCGCGAACTCGGGCGGCCTCAAGAGACTCCTCCAGCGTGGATAGCTTTAGCTTCAGATCTTTAATGGAGTCCTTGGCGGAGGAGAGCTGCTGGATCTTCTCGGATGCGGCAGCCTGCGTCTCCATCAGGCTGTGGAGAGCCTTGTCTCTCTCGGCCTCGAGCGTTGAGACCTTCTTGCCGTGGTCCTCGAGAGCGCCCCCAGCTGCTTCGTCTTCTCTTCCAGCAAGTTCTTGGCGGTCTCCGCGGCTCCGGCAGCGTCGAGGGCCTCTTTGAGCTTGCCGGTGTGGTCTTCAGTTAGAGCTCTGAGCGTCTTCAAGTGTTTCTGCTCAAGCTCCTGGACCCGCCGCGCGACAAGACTTTCGAGCTCTTCATCCTTGTTGCGAAGCTTGGCGGCAAGCGCCGCCTCGCGGGCGGCAAGGTCCTCTTCTTGGGCGTCAAGGCTGATGCGGCGCCGCGTCAAGAGGGCTTCTGCCGCGGTGGCTTGCTGGGCGGCCTCCTCCTGCGCTTTCCCGATGTCTGATTGCTTCAGCAGGAGGACGTTCCGCTCTTCCGCCAGCTGCTCCCGATAAATATTCAGCTCTTGGAGGGCCTCGCCATACCAAGCCTGTGTCTCCGTGACGCGTTGTTGGAAGTCTCCTTCCGCGGCCTCGACGAGCGCTGCCCGGGAGTCCAGTTTCTCCTTCCGGGCGCGGTAGAGCGTCTGGAGCTTCTGATAATTGTCGTTCATGGCTTGAAGTAATTCCTCCTCCTTGAGCTCACTGACGGCAGCGACGGTGATTTCCCCGTCAAGATGTTCTCCTTCAACCAGCTCTTCGATGTTTGCCGACCCCGGCATGCTGACAACGTTCTTGCCGGCCCTGATATATTGGCTTGAGGGAGGGGCCCGGGATGACGAGGGCTGGTCTTCGGCAGTCGAGGGCCCCGCGGCAGTAGAAGCGCCTGGCGCTCCTGCGGCGGAAGCGCCGTCAGTATTACCGCGGGTCTCCTCACCGGCCCCCTCAGCGGCCTTGGCGGCCTCGGCGGCAGCGGCCTTGGCGGCCTCAGCGGCAGCAGCCTCGGCGGCAGCAGCCTTGGCGGCCTCGGTGGCGGCATGCTTGGCAGCCTCTTCAGCAGCAACCCTGCCGGTTTCAGTGGCGGCATCCTTGGCGGTCTCTTCAATGACAGCGTCAGTATCCATGAGCTCTGTCAGAAGAAGATTGAAAGCCAAGAACTTGATTAAGATGAAGCCGGGAAGGAAGTTCAAGAAGACAAAAAGAAGAAAAACCAAAGCGACAAGAATTCTTTGGGGCAAGTAACTTTACCTGCGTCAAGGAAGGGGTTGCCGAAGCTTGCGCTTGCCGGTCCCTCCTCATCGTCGCGGCAGAGCTTGCCCGAAGACTCACCCCTGGGCGGTGTGGTTGACGGAGGTGGCATGGCAGAGGCAGCTCCCGCTGTTGCTTCTCGCTGTTGCTCCGCTCCTGCACGCCCGGAGATGTTAGCAGAGAAGATGCACACGCCGGCACGCGCCAGTGGGTAGTGAGTAGAAGACTCACGTTGGGGGCTGCGCCGGGGGCTGCGTCGAGGGCTACATCGAGGATTGCATTCTGGGCTTGACTCCGAGCTGACGAGAACCGTTTCCGGCGCGCCCGAGGTGCTTGCCGGCGGCTCGACGCTCATCGAGGTCTTGGCCCTCTTCGCCATCCTCAGCGCCAAGGTCTCTATTTCCCTGTGGAGATAAAAACAGAGCAAGATTAATCAAGCAAAACTAGAAGGACAAGAATCAAGGCTGCGGCGGGACTCTTACTCTTCTTCTTCTTCCTCGGAGCTGATGGCGGAGAGGTCGAAGCCGACCCCCGCCGCAGTTCCTGACGGAGGAGGAGGAGGAGTGGCCCTGGGCCGCTTGGCAGCGGCAGGTTGCGGTGCGGCCTCGCCGGCCGCCCCCTTGCCGGAGGCCTCGCTGCTTGAGGAAGGTTGGCGGGCTGGAGCGCCAGTGACGTTCTTCCGGAGGACGCGCCTCTTCCTGTGTTGAAGAGCTGGGGGCTCTTCTTCCTCCTCCTCTTCTTCCTCTTCGGCGGCGCCTCCGGCAGAAGAGCTCCCGGCAGCGGCTCCGCTTGGCTCCCCGGCAGCCTCGTCTCGCCCGGCAAGATCTTCCCGCAGTGGGTCCCCGCCTTCGCTGGACTCAGTGCTGCCGGCTTCTTCTGCAAGGTTCGCCTCTTCCGCCCTGCTGGCAATGTAGGCGAGCTCCTCCTCCGTGGTGGCGCGGACAAGGTTCTCCTCGCGGATGGCCTTCTCCGTCAAGTTGTCGAAGAACGCCAGCGCCTGCTCCGCAGACGGCTCGATCCACCTCTCGTCGATGCTATGGGCATTAAACGCCGGCATCATGGCGATGATGGAGGTCAGTGATGAGTTGTTACATAGTGGGACGACGCCTGCCGGCAAGTCTCCCACCGTTCCAGAATTGAAGAGCTGTTGGCAAAGGGCTGCGTGCCCCATGGCTGTCAGATCATAATCCAGCCCAGGCCGCACCCTCATGACGTCGGCAGCGTTCGTGTAGTCCCAGGCAGGGCGCCCCTTGTTCTACAGTGGGGCGATGCGCCGGCGAAGGAAATCTGAAGCAATCATCTCTACCTTCAGCCCGGCAGCCCTGAGGCGCAGTATCCTGGTGATTGCGATGGTGAGTTTGCTGTCGTCAGGGTCCGCGGCGCCCCAATCCTTGCCGCGGGCCACCTTCTGCTTCCGCACCTCGCAGAATGGTTGGGGCTCCTTTTCCCGGACCCAGCACCACTTGCCGCGCCACTCATCCCATCTATCGCGGTAGAGCCCCTCTGGGTACGTCTCCTTGGTTGCCGTCCTCGGGATCCAAGCGATGCTGCCGGAGAGGGCGTCGCCCCTTTGGATGCGGGGGTAGAAGTAGTGCCGGAAAAGTGCAGTGCTCGGGATGACCCCAACAAAATTCTCACAAAGATGCGCGAAGACGGACATGCAAGTCACGGCATTCGGCGTGAAATCTAGCAGCTGGAAGCCGTAGGTGAGCATGATGTCTACGAAGAAATCCGAGTACGGAGGGCAGAGGCCGCACCAGAAGTAATCGGCAAAGAAGGGATAGTCTCCTGGCTTTGCCTTGCGAGAAGCTACACTCACTTTGGTGGCTGGATGCGCCGTGGTCTCAGTCGCCCATGCGAACTGGTACCTCTTCTTCAAGGTCTCCGCATCAAGCGTCGAGGGGAAGACGGCGCGTTCCTTCCGCATCTTCACCGACTTGCTCTCCGCCGCGGCGGCCGCTTCTGCCGCCTTGCCCTTGCTCAGCTTGGGCGGCATGGTGGCTATGGGAGTGGGCGCTGAAGACGTCGAGAGCGCGGTGGAGGCGGGTGGAGGGAGAAAGGCTCTGCTTTGGGCGCGAGGAAGAAGACGATGGCGACGGCTCTGAGATTGAGATTGGAAAGGCGGAGGGGGTAAATGAGAAGTGCCCTCTGCGATTCCCTTTTTATGGGGAAGGCGCGAGGCAGGCTCTTTACCGCCCGCTTTTGCAGCGGAGTTTCCGCCCACGTCTCGCACATCGCGCGATTAATGCGCGTAGTGGGGGGGGGGGGGGCGTGGTAAAAGAGATAATGATTACGAGCAGTTATTCCCTGCCACGCGTGCCCGTGCACTGTTTTGGGCCTAGCCCAACAGGCCTGGCACCCGTGTATGGCCTAGGCCCGGGGGCTCCTATCGGTGTACTAAGGTATGGGTCTTTTTAGTACCCCTTACTTGTGCACGGGCAGTTGTAGCCGTACCGCGGCAAGCCTTGCCGGGGAATAGCTAGGAGTAATCACGAGACTAGGACGACAAGGAGACATTCAAGTCAACGATCAGACCAGAAAACAGAAGACCAAAGGGTTGCGAAGGCCCGGCAAGACCCTTGCCGGCAAGGCCTCGCGCCAGACAAGACCCGGTCCCGGCAAGGATTCGGGCCCGGCAAGCCCCGGGCCCGGCAAGGATTCAGCCCCGGCAAGGATCCAGCCCCGGCAAGGCTCTGCACAGTGCAGCGCTATCGCTCCAGTGCAGCGGCCGGCCTTGTCGTTTAGGGCTTGTCCTCATGGTGACGTGGTGCGATGCTGGCCACGCGATTCTTAAGCGGTGCTGACGGGATGGCTGCTTTTGCCCATCCCATGTAAAGCTTTTCCAAGCCCAAGACGCTAAGGGACACCTCAACGGACACCTCACGGTGCATTTAATGAGCTTGTCCTAAGCCGTCAGGGTTAGGTATGATAACACTGTAGCTACTTTCCACCTCATGCCTTATCTCGTACGTCGCTGTGGTAGCCCCTTTGATTAATATAAAAGGAGGCCCGAGACGTATGGGGGGGAGAGGCACTTCTGGAGGCCCATTCTGCATGCGTAGCTGCTACTGTAGCTCCCAGAACTTGGCCAAGAACATCCACCATAATACATTCAAAGCAGGAGTAGGGTTTTACGCATCTGTGCGGCCCGAACCTGGGTAAATCCCCGCGTGCTGTTCGTTAGTTCTGCTCTTTGTGCAATCCTCTCCCCTTGCCGAACCATAAGGGGTCTCCTTGATCCCATAGGTGTTCGTTTCCCATGACAACAAATATCATCACATCTCGAAAATAGCGATACACAAGTCATGTCTCGAATAAATGCAACTGCATGGTCATGGCACACACACAAGTTTCATCATCTCTATCTAAACCATGATGTAGAAGAGAAGAGCGATCGGTATGAGCAAGAGCGCGACTATGTAGTACTTCTTGAGGCACCGGTTTCGCTCCCTCTCTTGCTGGAGCGTCCACCTCAAGTAACTATTTTCCGCTTCAGCTCTGCTATCGAACCCTCTGTGGCTAGCGCCCGGGTACTTGTCCACCTGGGCCTGAGCGTCTGGCCAGTGGTCGTACACTCCTGGAACCCTCCCATGAAGATAAATAAATGAGGAAGATAGAGAAGAGAGGCCATTTATGGAGGAGAATTATGGTGGAGGGGGGCATTAATGGGGAGAGAAGAGGGGTAGAAGGAAGAGAGAAGAAGGGCAATAATGGTGAAGAAGTAACTTAGAGAGGGGAGAGGGCAAAGGAGGGGAGAGGGCAAAGGGGGGAGGAAGGGGAGGGGGAGAGTGGGTGGGTGAAAAGGTGGCACCAGCCACGCCTAGCAGTAGCACTGTATTCTTGACGGCGCTACTGCGATGGTGCCCAGTAGTAGCGCTTGTGGGGAGCAGCGCTGCTACTAAATGGGGCCCAATAGTACTAGCAGTGTTCTCACAAAACGCGCTACTGCTAAAATCTTAGTAGTAGCGCTGTATTTTGGGCCGCGCTGCTACTACAGCTGGCGTCGGTGGGCTCGTTGGGTCCCACTTATCAGTAGCGCCCTTTCTATTTCCAGCGCTACTGCTAAGGCATCACTTGTAGCTATACCTGGCCATGGGCCGGGCCTAAAAAAGCCCATAGCAGAAAACTGAGGCCCAGGCCCGGCCCTGGCCCTACGACCGGGCCTACTTTTCAGGCCCAAGGCCGGCCCATCTGTTGAAAGCCCGTCGGGCCTAGGGCCGCGAGCCGGGCTTCTTCCTTAAAATCTCAATATGTGAAGCCCAAGCCCAACCCGGCCCTACTGGCGGGCTCAAAACTCAGGCCCAAGCCCGGCCCACTGGCAAGCCCGTCGGGCCTAGGCCCTGGATTTTCGGGCCGGGCCTGGGCGGGCCGACCGGGCTGGGCCGGAGATGTCCAGGTATACTTGTAGCGCTGTCCGAGGCCAACGCTACTGCTAATTAGCAGCAGCGCTTGATATTTTCCAGCGCTACTACTGATGTCCTACCTATAAGCATTTCCCTAGTAGTGTGCATCCCACTTCTTCGGCCTTTTCTCTCACTTTGTCCATTCTTGGCTCGGTCTATCGGCTAGCTAATGTGGCCGTTTTTCCCACCCATGAACTTACAAATTGGACATACTTGTGAGAAATTGTGTCAATACACTCAAATTTTCGATAAAGGAAATATATTAATATCGTGAAGATACCAATTACACCTGACCTCTGCAACAAGTCAATACACCCAAATGATGGATTAGACCTAACTGCAACGAATTACCCAAATATATGGTTTTTTCTGCAAAAAGATCTTAAAGTAGGTGCTCTGTACACAACTAGCACCAAAAGTAGGTGATTTGTGCAATTTCAACTAATGAAGATCATGAAAGTTTCACCACTATAACAAGTTTCACCACCATGGTCGCACACCAATGAATCTCGCGGTTAATTTTGTATGGAGCAATAAGTACTAGTAATGTCGATCTGACAAGCTTGAATATACTATATGAATTAATAAAGGAAGGCCCTGTCATTTCAGACCAGGCGGCTGCTGCTAGTCATTTCGATGGACTAGGGTCAAGTGTACGTTAATACTAGTAAGAAATTAAGAGAGTGTTAATATCCTGCACTGCAGACCGGCAGGTCTTGAATCACAATAATGTGCACACAATGTTGGGAATTCGTGTCTTCATGGAAGAGCGCAGTTTGCTAAAACAGTGCATAACACATTCGCAAAGTAAAAATATAACTGGAAGGGCACAGGATGCTAAAACTGCCCATAACATTCAAATATAAAATAAAAAATGGAAGAGCACAGTTTGCTAAAGCCGTCTATTTGAGGCCTAAGAGCATCTACAGCCTCGCGTCCCAAACCGTCCTCAGACGTCCGTGCAGGCCGCCCGGTCAGTGAGCGGCCACGATTTTTCGATCCAGACGGACGCCTCAAACGCCCGGACTGACCGACATCCCTCATATCCAGCCCAATATGGGGGTGGATATGGGGTGGCCCGGGCATGCCCGCCTGACAGGCCCGGCCCACCACCGACCCCACCTCTATCCCACAAAAAACCCCATCCCGCTCATCGCTCCGAAACCCTAGCTCACTCTCCTCTCTCGCTCCGTCCTCTCCTCTCCCCGCACCGATTCGGATCGAATCCGGCGCAATGTCAAGCTCCGGCAGCCGCTCCGACGTGGAGCTGGATCCGGACTATGAGCTTGTCATCCGCATCACCTTGGAGCGGTCCAAGGTAGAGACCGGGGGCAGCTCCGGATTTGCAGCCTCGCCGCTTTCCCGCCGGCGTAGCTCGGATGCCAGCGCTGGCCCCTCCCGGCCCATGCGTAGCTCCTGCAGGCAGCTTGCGCAATCCACGCCTCGCCTCCGTCGTCCCCGGCCCTGTCGGCTGCTGCTCCCCCACGTGTGAAGCGGTGGGTGCTTGTGCCGGCCCCGCCGGCCCGGACGCGCATGCTGGAATCAGAGGCGCGCGCCGCCCGCTGCGAGCGGCAGTGGCAAAGGGAGAGGAGGGAGCTGGAGCAGTCCGTGCGCCGCCGCTGTGGGATGCAGACGGAGCCCGACGAGGATGCGCGGCTCCTCGAATGGGTCTACCGCCGGTCGCATATGAACTCAAAGACGGACGCGAGGCGGCTCCGTCGGAAGAACGCCAAGGCGCTCCGGAATGCCATTGAGCAGTCCGAGCGCGACGTGGTGCAGGCAGCGGCGGAGGCGGCTCGGCTCGCGAAGCTCAAGCAGCAGCAGGACAGGGAGGTCCGGCGGCTAAAAGGGCTCGTCATCCTCTCTGACACCTCGTACGACGAGGACGACCACGGCTCCTCATCGGACGGCTCGGACGACACGCCACCAGCCGCCGACGCCTACAGCTACGCAGGCGACCGGAAGGGCAAAGGGCCGGCGAGGAAGTGGTGAATGTCCACCATCTCCGTCTTCAGTTTCAAGTTTTTAGTAATCTAGTTTAAAATTTTCCGTCGTTTATGTGAACTGTGGCGATCTTTTGGACATCCGGCGGTGATCTTTTGGTGATCAGAATGTGCATTCCTCTGTCCGATTCTATGTTTGTGTGTCGTTTTACATTCTTTTTATCTATGTTGCATGCTAGTATGGATATGAGGGACCGGATATGAGATACACGGATGTGGACGACAGGATTTGAGGAGTGCTCGGTCAGTGCCCGCGGACGCGCCCGGGTGCGTCCATGGGCGTTTGAGGGACCGAATTAGCCCATCGTGGCTGTAGATGCTCTAAGAGCATCTACAAACGGACGCCTCAAACGACCTCTCATACGGCCGTGGACGTGCCCGGTTAGTGAACAGACAGGAGAGAGAGGGAAAAAAGTGACCCAACCGGACCCCTCATATCATCGCTATACGCCCGGGCTGTCCGCAAACCCTCATATCCATCTTAAATATATGGAGGATATGAGGGCTCGAGGACGCGCCCGGGCGTGCCCGGTTAGTCTACCACGTAGGAGGCGACCACACCCCGGACCATGTTTTCTTTTTCTTTATTCATTCTTTTCTTTCTCTCTCTTCCTCTTCACCAATCACGTGCAAGTGACCGGACATATGTGGAAGAAAATGAGGAGTGTAGTTGTGCGGACGGACAAATAGGGGCACGCCTGGTCATTGACCGGGCGCGTCCGTGGTCGTTTATGGGGTCATATTTGCTAAGTCCGGTTGTAGATGCTCTAAGAGCATCCACAGCCAGGCGCATCAAACCCTCCTCATACGCCTGGACGGATGGCCCAATCAGCGATTGATAAAAAAAAATGCAACCCAGACGTACGCCTCAAACCTGCCTCAAACGCCCGGGCTGACCGACACCTCTCATATCCAGCCTAAATATGAGGCGGATATAGGAAGAACCAAATAGACTCCTTCTGTCGGGATCGACTGCGTCTGCCCAAATGGCGCATGGATCCGCCGCTAAGAGTGCTATCATGGCCTCACCGGAGGCGGCGCGGTCTGTCCGGCGTCCGAACGCGCTGGTGGACGCGCAAACCGTCCGATGGCGCGCCGAGCTAGAGGACGCACCGAGGGCGATGTTCGACGCCAACATGGCGCGCGGTGTCCACTGTTCGAGGCAACGGGTACGGTCGGCGGCGGAAGCCCTCGCAGTGGTGGACGTTGGCGAGGCGGAGTCACATTCTCCGGCGCCCCGTATGGTGCACCAGTCCAGGTGCCACAACCGCGTCGTGGTGGACGTCGCCGAGTCCTCCCAGGATGGAGCCGTCATCGATCTCACGTCCACCGACACCGTAAGGTCCCGTGCTCCGACAAGGAAGAGTAGGACATGGAAGACGGTGGGGCCTCGACACCCGTTAGCCGGTCCATGTCCCATGTCATACTCTATGTCAATAGCGACCGTACGAACATTTGCACGGACACAGCGTGCCACCAGACATGGCCACGACGACTGCTTTACATTTGATTTTATGTGCATGTATAATATGGATTTTAGGATTTGCAAATGGGGTATCCAGTTGCGGAAGAGTTTATTTGAGGCGTAACCGGTCACTGTCGGGCGCTTCCGCGGGCATTTGAGATTTAGATTTGTCAAATCCAGGTGCAGATGCTCTAATTCTATGAAGATGTATGACTTGACCCGTCAGGCTTACACAGTGGCCAATGAAGTCAATTGAAGCGCGGTCGATTAAAGGATTATATGTACCAGATGATTAATTGCTCAAAAAAATGTACTTCTCCTATCCATATTAATATTTTAGATTTTTCTATATATGATGGGAGTAGATGAATTAGGAATGAAAAAAGTTTACTTTCATCCGACTGATTTCTCTGTCGCGCAAACCTCCTAGAGAGCCGCTGGATCGTGACAGATCGTGCGACTGGAATCTATCTTGCCAGGTCACGCACAGCCCCGACCAGGTGCATCGGTTCACTCACAAAGCATTGCAACATCACACCTGGCCAGCTCTCTCTCTCTCTCTCGACCTCACGCATTTCGCCCCCTCTAGGTCTCTTCTCTCCTCCTCTTCCGCCTAGATCTAGCAACCTAGGATGTGACGGTCAGCGCGGCAGCCAGGCAAAGGAGAGGCGGTGCCAACGGGAAGGGAGGGAGCAAAGACAAGCACATCATTGTAACACTCTATGGACGACGATGACCCAAATTTCAGGTTTGTTTTTCTAGATCTCGAAATCGTTATCCCTAATTGCAGCGGTTGGATTTATTCAAGAGAGGGTGGAGAAACGGGGGGTGGAATTGGTCTTGTAGGAGGGGGAGTACCAGGGAGTGATACTAGGCTCGTCGAGGAACTCGCCCCGCAGTGGCTCCATGCCGAAAAACTCGAAGATCTCCGGGTGCTCCACGGGGTACTGCACCGTCTCCTGGAGCTCGAGCTTGAGGGCGAGGACTGATACGTCCATTTTGCATCATGTTTTTCCGTTTATATTTATTATGTTTTGGATCATTATTACAATTTATGATGCAATCCTAATGCCTTTTCTCTCTTATTTTGTAAGCTTATCCAAAGAGGGAGATTGCCGACAGCTGGAATTCTGGAACGGAAAAGGACCATTGAAGAGTTGGATATTCTCTGGAACTCCACATGAGCTGAAAATTAACGGTGAATTATTTTGGAATATAAAAAAATCATTGGCAAAGAAATCCACCAGAGGGGGCCCGCCAGATGGCCACAAGCCATGGGGCGCGCTGATACTTGTGATCTGCGTTGGGTTTTCTGTGAAGAGGACCGGGTAATTGCAGCAAAATACGGATAATTATTTCCTTCAGTTAAGAAATCAAGGTTTACCGAACCAATAAGAATATCAATCGACAACCGTCTTCAGCGGCTGCACACAAAAGAGCAAACAACTTGCACCCAACGCGGCAAGAGGGTTGTCAATCCCCTTGATCTCGTTATTTTCAAGCAAGTGAAGTGTGTAGATAATTATAAATTGAAAAATAAAATAAAAACAAATAAATGGCAGCAAGGTAAAGATAATATTTGTAAATATATAAGTGAATAGACCTGGGGGCCATAGTTTTCCCTAGCGGCATCTCTCATGTAGGCCACATACGGTGGGTAAACAAATTACTGTTGGGCAATTGATAGTAAAGCACATAGTTATGTGATTTTCACGGCAATGATCATGTATATAGGCATCAAGTCCATAAGCAAATAGGCTGACTCCTACCTGCACCTATTACTATTACTCCACATCGAGAGCACTTCTATGCTTGCCTCTCTAAGTATTAAGTTGATGACAAACAGAGCAATGCTTGGAGAACGATGACATGATGTAGACAAAGAGAATTCAATTAATATGAATTAACCCCATCGTTTTATCCTTAGTGGCAACAATACAAAGAAGTGTCTTGTCCCCCTCTGTCATTGGGATATGGAGCACCGCCAGATTGAACCATCTACAATGCACCCTGTCGGTGTCAAAACCGGCGGATCTCGGGTAGGGGGTCCCGAGCTGTGAGACTAGAATCGATGGTACATGAGACGAAGGAGACGATGTTTACCCAGGTTCAGGCCCTCCTATGGAGGTAATACCCTACGTCCTGCTAGATTATACTGATGGTATAAGGGTTACAGAGTTGATCTACCTCGAGATCGAATAGCTAAACCCTAGATGAGTTCTCTTGCCCTACGACCTAAAACCCTCCGGCTTATATAGACGCCGAGGATACCTAGGGCTTACACATAGTCAGTTGCACATCAAAGGGAAAAAACATGCCTATCTACTGTCGACAACTTGGAGGACACGCCATGGCTCCTTGAAACTTCCACCTTGGCGACGGGGCCCATGATCAGCCAATGCTTATCCAGCGGCCCACATAGTCCGGCCCATGAGAAACAGGTCGGCTATCCGAGGACCCCTTAAACCAGGACTCCCTCAGTAGCCCCCGGACTAGCCTCCAACGCCGAGGTATATTCGAACAATCTTGTGCGCCAAAGTCTTCGGCTTGCGAGGCGAGTCCCTTCATCCCTTCTAGTTCGGCAACCATCTTGTCATCGGTGAAATCCCAAACGTCACGGGCTTGCTGGGTCCATCGTAATAGCGTTTCTTGATTTTCGCGCATCGTGGGGAGACGAGCGGTTCAGTAGCTTTTTACAAAACTACCCCTCCCACAAAGGAGGCACCACCCATTTAAGCAAACTGAATCGTGGTCCAAGCCATATCTTCTTCTTCCCCATCGGAAAAAACTTCCAGCGAAAGATCACCACCAAAACATGCCGAGCGCCCCCAGTTCTTCCTCGCACCCTTATGGCTCCCGTCCCGGGGACTGGACAAGCTGCTCTGTGTCCCTTCTTCGACTACGCGACCTCGAGACTCAAGGGTACCTTCCCTCCTCGGATCTGGCAGTTATCCGCGCCGGTTTGTCTTCATTCAATGGCGAGGCCTTCGCGGAGAATTTCCCCCATCCACAAAAGGGGGAGCGTGTATGTTTTGTGCCCTTTCTCCTGCGGGGTCTCGGGTATCCCATTCATCCGTTCTTGAGAGGGTTACTGGTGTTTTATGGAATCTAGCTCCACCACCTCACCCCAGGGTCTATTCTGCACATCTCGGGCTTCGTCGCCCTTTGCGAGATGTTCCTGGGCTGCGAGGCACACTTCGAATTGTGAGGAAGTACTTCTGCCTCGTCCCTCGGACTCGAGACAAGACAATTTTCGAGGTCGGTGAAGCCGAAGTATGCCGCATAGCGGGGACGGGATATCCCGTGGGGACGCCGAAGGAGTCCGAAGAATGGTCTTCGGAATGGTTCTACATCGAGGACGTCCCCCTATTCGATCCAGCTCGGAGGGGTTTGCCTGAGTATTCTAACGCCCCTTTGCAGAAAAGGTACAACTGGCGCCCGAAGAGCCTGTCCCAAGAGGACAACGTTGAAGTGCAGCGCTTAGCAGCCCGTGTGAGGGTACTAGCCCATCACAAGCTGACCATGATAGACGTCATGGCCACCGCCATCACCCGGTGCGTCCAACCCCTTCAACAGAGGATACACCCCCTGTGGTGTTACAACGGGACAAGCGACACTACTCGCTCCCGAAGACTGGGCCCTGCCGATCAAACTGCATTAGCCGCCGCTCTTGCCGACCTATACAAAGGGGAGCTAGAAGATTTTATTCGGCGGTCGACCAATGAGGGATACTCAAGCCACAATCCCATCGAATGGGTGAGCCTTTCAACCCCGTGACCACAATTCGGGTTTTCAATTTGTCCCTTGTTGACCGAAGCCTGTAATTTTATGTGAACAGGAATGGAGGAGCTTCATCGAGACAGTTAACTATCCGGCCCCCAACCCGAGGACTATTCCCGTGACGATGATCCGGGCTTTCATGATGACCCGGATCTATCAATCGAGCTTGATGACGGGGTTTTCTATCAGGAAGGCCTCGACGGTTCCAAGGTGGCTATCATAGCCGATTACCCCGGATCCTTCCCTTCCCCTGCGATAAGCAAGAAGAAGAAAAACTCATCCCGCAAGAGGCAAGTATCCTCCAATGACCCAAACGCGCCGGCTCCTACTCCCAAGCGCCGTAGATCCGCGCGACATACATCGGCAACGGCGGCAGTGCCTGGGTCGGAAAGCAACAGGGATCCGACAAATGAGCCGGTCGCGGGGACGATCCCGTCTACACGTTCGTCCGAAAGGTACTTCGCTCGACCGTTTGATCTATTATCATGATTGATAAAGCCTCACCAGAGACCTTATGTCAAAAATACTCAGGCAAAGGGTTCAGCCATCTCCCGCCACGGATGTCTCCAGGACGTCCGGCAGTGCTCAAAATTCCAGGGCTTCCGCTCATGCTGAACATACTGCGGAGGTTCCCATGGTCAATCCGGCCCCTGCCGATTCCGGTGACGCTGTGTCCGTTACCAAATCTGAGGTAGGAAGCGCCATCAATCATCGGTGGCGACGAGAAGCCCTGCGTCACCCAGTCTTCTCCGAACAAGAGTTCAGTGCTCTACGCACGGCGGACGCGCACATCGGTGTTGCCCGAGCTGGGTTCGGGGAGGCCATGAAATTGATATCGTCCAGCCTGCAGGTGAGTAATTGGTTATTAGAGTCTGAACACTCGTGTGAACCCAGTAGCCCCCGAGCCTTAAATTGGTCGGAACGACCGAATTAAGGATCCTTGTATTGTTTTACTGCTAATGCAGCCATCGAAGCAACAGAGTGAGCAACTGGCCAAGGAACTGGAAGCCAGCCGAACACAGGTGGAATCTGTAAAGGCCGAATTAGAGCAGGTGAAGAGTTTTACTCGGGAGGCACATGGTGAGTATATCTGTTCTGCTGATCTTAGTATATTCCCATGCTGACGCGAGGGTACTATGTAGCAGCTGAATCAATAGGGCAATTACAAAGAGATTTGGATGTAGCCCGAGAATCTCAGCGATATGCCGAGTCCCAGCAGGAGGCTGGCTTTCGTGTTTTGCAACGACACCTTGAAGAGAAGAACCGCCTTAAGGAGGAGAACAAACAGCAGGCCGAAGAAATTGAGAGCTTAAAGACTCAATTGGCCCAGGCTCAAGGAGAAAACCAGAAATTACAGAGGGGCATGTTCGATAAGTGTGATTCTAACATCAGAAGGTATTTCCTATGAATGAAGCATAATACGCATGCCGTGACTCATGTACATGTCTCCTGTTTGGGCGACCCGAAGAAGAGATCGGATCCTACCAGGGAAGCCTTCTGAAAGAGCTGTCCGCCCTTCATGAGCGGGCTAGGAAGGCCATGAAGAGCATGGTGAAAGCATTGTGGCCCGCCGAGCAACCTCCGGAGGGGATAACCGAACTAGTCGTTCGATTCAAGGGAGCTCAAAGTAGGTTCGAGCTGTGGAAGACATCGGCTTGTCGAGAGGGAGCACGAGAGGCGTGGGCGATGATCAAGACCCGCTATACCGGACTTAACCCCGAGCGTATGGCTCAGGTTGGTCCAGTAGGGTCAGATGGACAAGAAGTGCCGCTCCACCTGGTATACGATCAGGTGATGCCTGCCGCCCGTCTCTCAGAAGAAGATTGCTGCCTGGACACCATAATCGACAATCTCGATCGGCAGCCAGATGTATGATTATATGTAACTATGTACTAATAATCGAGGAATTGCTCCATCTGTGTTGTAAACTTTGTCTTAACCGGCCATCGGCTTCGGCCTCCCACGCTAAGAGCTTGGGAGTGTTCCTTGGAAATTATCACCCTAGGGGAGTGAATTATGTTCGGGGAACCAGGCAATCCGGCCATGTGGTGCGAACAGACAGAAAGCACACAGGGAGATATGTTATATTACTGCTTAGCGTAAGAAACATCTTCCGAAGAAAATAGTACCTCTATCGATACCTTTCTTCAGGGTGCTACGTGAATCGTAGGTAGAAGGCCGTATACTGTTAGTATGCGACTAAGGGCTTTTGTAAGAGAAGAAGCCCAAGTAATGGTCATGACGACCATAGTCTTATTAATTGATTCCGTCGTAGCCGATCAATTGTCTGCTGAAGATAGCTAGCTTTTGGCTTCACCCGTCTGAGGTACGTATCCGGATGACCCGGCCGTAACAATCGCAGAGGTGCTCCCTTTACCCTCTAGCCGAACAATCGGGAACGTAGAGGGTAACCACAGGAGCGAGGCAACCCAGCTTGGCAAAGTCTTAGTTCGAATTGATGCATATGATGGCTTAAAAACGACAAGGGAAACATGCATGCACAATAAATGTTAATAAGTGCTTATAATATAAAAACATTTGGCTTCGGAAAGAAGCCCCCAGGTGATGTGTTCGGATTTAACACTTAAGGGTGTAGGCCGAAAATCTTAGTACAAGATTGGTTGAGCCGAACATAGAGTTGGGAAGAAAAGGAAATAATTCAAACCTGCCAAAAATCAAGGTGGGAGAGAAAGTAGAAAATAAAGAAGGAGAAAGGAGAGGGAAATAAAGGGTAAAAAGTGTGACGACACCGGTTTATCCGTAGAAGCGCCGAAGCCAAGCTGTGTTCCATGGGTTTGGTTCAAGGCGATTATCCGACGGGTTTCGAAGACGGTAAGCCCCTCCCGCGAGTACTTCGTCGATTTTGAAGGGGCCCTCCCATTTGGGGTTGAGTTTATGCTTCTGCTTCTCCGAAAGTCATAAGACGAGCTCACCCACGTTGTACGCCTTTGCCCTGACCTCCCTACTCTGGTAACGTCGAGCCTGCTGTTGGTAAAAAGTGGAGCGAGCCCGAGCTATGTCGCGCTCTCCTTCTAGGGCGTCCAGGTCATCCTGCCGATCTAACTCGGCCTCCCTTTCCTCATACATGCGCACCAGTGGCGCGTCGTGAATAATGTCGCAGGGGAGGACTGCTTCTGCCCCATAGACCATGAAGAACGGTGTGTATCCCGTTAATCTATTCGGGATGGTGCGCAGGCCCCATAGAATGGAGTCGAGCTCCTCAACCCAATGACAGTCTGACTCATGAAGAGACCGGACCAAATGTGGCTTAATGCCGCTCATAATGAGGCCGTTTGCTCGTTCGACTTGCCCATTGGTCTGCGGATGATAAACCGATGCGTAATCGAGCTTGATGCCCATCTTTGCGCACCAGTCTTTGACCTCTTGGGCCGTGAAATTGGATCCGTTGTTAGTTATTATACTGTGTGGAACACCGTAACGGTGTACCACGCCGGATATAAAGTCGATTACTGGTCCGCACTTGGCTGATTTGACAGGCTTTGCCTCTATCCATTTGGTGAACTTGTCAACCATGACCAGTAGGTATTTATTCTTCTTGGTCCCCCCTTTAAGTGGTCCGACCATATCCAGCCCCCAGACCACGAAGGGCCAGGTAATCGGAATAGTCCGAAGAGCTGTTGGGGGCATGTGACTTTGGTTTGCAAAACGTTGACACCCGATGCAATATTTGACAAGTGACTGGGCGTCCGCCCGAGCTGTGGGCCAGAAAAACCCAGCCCGGAATGCCTTGCTTACTAAGGCTCTTGCTGCGGCGTGATGACCACCCATCCCTGCGTGGACTTCGGCTAAGAGCTGCCGCCCTTCTTCCTCAGATATGCACCGCTGTAGTATTCCGGTGGTGCTCTTCTTGTATAACTCACCCTCGTGTACCTTGTAGGCTTTGGAGCGCCGAACTATACGTCGCGCCTCCGTCTGATCATCGGGGAGGTCTTTGCGAAGAAGGTAGGCGAGGAAGGGCTCGGTCCATGGCGCGATTACTGCCATGACCTCATGAGCCGAGGGCGTTTCGTCCATTACGGAGCCGCCGATGATTTGATCGTCTGGTTCATTTATAGGAGGAACAACCTCGTCTGCACTGGTTAAATCGGGGCCCTTATGATCGTCCTGCCAAACCACGGATGGCCTAAAGAGCCGTTCTAGGAAAGTGTTTTGTGGGACAGGGTCGCGTTTGGCCCCCATGCGAGCCAGTATGTCGGCAGCTTGGTTGTCGTCTCTAGCGACGTGGTGAAATTCCAGCCCCTCGAACCGTGCGGATATCTTGAGGACAGCGTTTCTGTATGCCGCCATCTTCGGATTCTTGGCATCGAACTCGCCGTTGATTTGTGAGATGGCCAGGTTGGAGTCTCCCCGTACCTCCAGCCGCTGTATGCCCATTGAGGCTGCCATCCGAAGACCGTGCAAGAGGGCTTCGTATTCAGCTGCATTGTTGGAGTCGGCATACATGATCTGCAACACGTATCGAACGTTGTCGCCTGTGGGGGATGTGAGAATAACTCCAGCCCCTAGTCCGGCCAAAGTTTTGGATCCATCGAAGTACATCGTCCAATGGGAGTATGTACTATATTCCCTGGGGAGCTCGGCCTCTGTCCATTCGGCGAGGAAATCTGCCAACACCTGAGATTTAATAGCATGTCGTGTTTTGTAGGTAATTTCAAAAGGAAGGATCTCAATGGCCCATTTGGCTATGCGGCCGGTGGTGTCCCTGTTGTTGATTATATCGTTCAGGGGTACTTCGGATGCCACCGTGACCGAACACTCTTGGAAGTAGTGTCTTAATTTCCGTGATGCCATAAATACTGTATAGGCTATCTTCTGGTAGTGCGGCTATCTGGACTTGCATTGCGTTAGTACTTCTGACACATAATAGACCAGCTTCTGTATCCGGAATTTATGTCCCTCCTCCTCTCGTTCGATGACGAGCACTGCGCTAACGACTTGGTTGGTGGCCGAGATGTATAATAACATGCGCTCACCCGCGCCTGGTGCTGTGAGTATGGGATTACTTGCCAGGAGTGTCTTAATTTCTTCTAATGCGGCCTTTGCTTCATCGGTCCATTCGAAATTCTTGGTCCGTTTCAGCAATTTGTAGAGCGGTCAAGCCTTTTCACCGAGGCGGGAGATAAAGCGACTTAACGCCGCCACGGAACCAGCCAACCTTTGCACATGCTTTAGCTCTGTGGGAACTGCAAGTTCTGATAAGGCACGGATCTTGGCCGGATTCGCTTCTATTCCTCTATGGGAAATGATGAATCCGAGCAGTTTACCAGCGGGAACTCCGAATACACACTTCTCCGGATTGAGTCGTATATCGTACTCGCGTAGGCTGGCAAAGGTTTGCCTTAGGTCATCGATCAAATGGCTGACATGTTTGGTTTTGATTACCACGTCGTCCACGTATGCCTCGACTGTTTTACCGACTTGTTTTGCGAGACATGTCTGGATCATGCGCTGGTATGTAGCCCCAGCGTTTTTTAGCCCGAAGGGCATCGTGTTGAAGCAGAATGGCTCGTATGGGGTGATGAATGCGGTTGCAGTTTGGTCGGATTCCTTCATTTTTATCTGATGGTATCCGGAGTAAGCATCGAGGAAACACAGTGAATCGTGTCCGGCTGTGGCGTCGATGATCTGGTCTATCCGTGGTAGGGGGAAAGGGTCCTTGGGGCAGGCCTTGTTAAGGTCTTTGAAGTCGACACACAGCCGCCAGGATTTGTCTTTCTTTGGTACCATCACCAGATTTGTCAACCATTCGGGATGCTTAATCTCCCGAATGAATCCGGCCTCTAGCAGTTTGGCTAATTCTTCACCCATAGCTTGTCGTTTGGGCTCGGAAAAGCGGCGCAGAGTCTGCTTGATGGGCTTAAAGCCTGCGATGATGTTCAGACTATGTTCTACCAGCCGCCGTGGGATGCCGGGCATATCAGAAGGGTGCCAGGCGAAGATGTCCCAGTTTTCTCGTAAGAATGTTCGCAGCGCTTCGTCCACTATGGGATCGAGCTGAGCTCCGATGGACGCTGTCTTGTTGCGGTCCATCGGGTGCACCTGAAATTTAACGATTTCCTTTGCCGGTTTAAAGGACGTGGGTTTGGGCCTTTTGCTGAGGATCACATCGTCCTTGTCTACCGTTGACCGAAGTGCGGTCAGCTCTTCTGCAGCAAAGGTCTCAGCTAGAGCCTCGAGGGCAAGTGCTGCTGTTTTGTTTTCGGCCCGAAGGGCTATATTCGGATCACTGGCGGTTGTGATCAGCCCGTTTGGTCCTGGCATCTTAAGTTTCATATACCCGTAATGTGGTATAGCCTGGAATTTTGTGAAGGCGTCACGTCCCAACAGGGCGTGGTAGCCGCTGGGGAAGGGCACGATATGGAAGAGGAGTTCTTCGGATCGGTAGTTTTCGGGCGTGCCGAACACTACGTCCAGGATGATGCGTCCTGAACAGCGCGCCTCTTTCCCCGGGAGGATTCCCCGGAAAGTTGTGTTGCTATGGTCGATGTGAGATCAGTCGAACTGCATTTTTTCTCGGGTATCTTCATAGATCAGGTTTAAACCACTGCCGCCGTCCATGAACACCTTGTGTAACCTGAAGCCATCGATGATGGGGTTCAGGACTAGTGTGGCCGGTGAATGACCGGGAAGAATGGCTGGTCGGTCAGTATCTCCGAAGGTGATGGGTATGTCTTCCCATGCACTTGTTGCTGCCACATGATATATCTGCTCGAGGTCTTTAAGAGCTCTTTTCCTCCTGTTCCTTGAGGGGAACGTTTCGTAGATCGTCAGGACTTCGGTGTTGTATTCTGGTGGCGATGTGGAGTGCCTGTTCGGCGGTGGTGCCTCAAGGATGGCTTCACCGCTTTTTGCGATTTGCCTGACGACCCAGCAAGCTCTAAGGCTGTGGGTCGGAGCTGTGTTCAGCAATACAGAGTGTATAGGGCAAGGTTTATCCAGTAGTCCATCAAGGATGGTACTGACCCCTGAAAGGGGCCTGTTTCTCTTTTCGACGGGTTCGAGTCTGGTATCCTCTTTTTCCGATCTCCTCTAGGGTATTTGGTAAAGGTTGGTTCCGAAAACAGCCGTTCGGCTTGCCAAGCGCTTTCCATGGCACAATATTTTTGTTCCAAATCTGACAGCTCGGTGAAGTCACAAATGTGCCGACGAGCCAGGGCGTTGAGAATCCCTTCGTCATGGCAGTTGCGATTGAAGGTTGCCATTATCTCTTGATCACTAAGGCCCCGTACTTTGTTTCGAGCGAGGAGGAGTCTGGCCCAGTAATGATGAACTGACTTTCCTGGTAACTGTATAATGTCCGGTAAGTCCGAAGACTTGGGCTCTGCTGCGATGCTTGAGTGATCGGCTTGGGAGGTGGGTGGGAAAAGATTTGACTCCACGCCACGGTGGGAGTTCGGAATCATAGATTTCGAACTGCGTGATAGATCATGGACCAATACCGGACTGTTTCCGGAGCGAACGCCAGAGTCTAGGTTGTAGGCGAGGTCTCGGTGATCGGAAACTGGGGTATAAACCAGTTTTAATTCCAGCCGCTGGGGGGACGAGCCCCCAGCCGGACACTCGACGGTGGCGACAAGGTGGGTGACCGTGGGGATGTGAATCTCCCTATCGTCGGGTTTAAGCCCGAGTCGGTCATAGACCAGGATCTGGTCATCAGCCATACGCACGATCTCAATCCGATCAAATAGCTCATTCAAAAACGAGGCGATGGTAGGATGCGTGTCGCTGAAGCGAGTGGGGTCGGTATGCGGCGTTGCAGTTCCGGAGTCGCACGAAAGCGGACCCGGGTCCTGTTTAGCCATGGTGGATCTGGTCACAACGACCGGATTGGGCGGTCCAGATAGCCCGGGGATAACGACCTCATAATCGGAGGCGAGGCCCGATGTCTTCGGCGCCGAGGCGTCGGGATATGCGGGCTCCTCCGTAGGAGTCGAGGGTTTTGTCAAGACGAGCTCTCCCCGTGAATCAGCGACGAACTCTAGGGTTCCGAACCTGATTCCTCGATCGGGGGAGAAGTTTCCGATCTAGCCAAGGTGGCCGATCGGGTAAGCGTGCGACGAGATGTCACCGCTTGCCAGGATCTGATCGGGGAGAGAATCCCCTGTGTGCAGATCTCGTTGCTTGTGACAAGGTGAGCCATCGATTCCTTTGGTGATGACAGCGGAACTCTCAATGAAAGCACCAATGTCGGTGTCAAAACCGGCGGATCTTGGGTAGGGGGTCCCGAGCTGTGAGACTAGAATCGATGGTACATGAGACGAAGGAGACGATGTTTACCCAGGTTTGGACCCTCCGATGGAGGTAATACCCTACGTCCTACTTGATTATACTGATGGTATAAGGGTTACAGAGTTGATCTACCTCGAGATCGAATAGCTAAACCCTAGATGAGTTCTCTTGCCCTACGACCTAAAACCCTCTGGCTTATTTAGACGCCGAGGATACCTAGGGCTTACACATAGTCGGTTGCACATCAAAGGGAAAAAACATGCCTATCTACTGTCGACAACTTGGAGGACACACCATGGCTCCTTGAAACTTCCACCTTGGCGACGGGGCCCATGATCACCCAATGCTTGTCTAGCGGCCCACATAGTCCGGCCCATGAGAAACAGGTCGGCTATCCGAGGACCCCTTAAACCAGGACTCCCTCACACCCCTCGCACCATTGAAGTATTAATCTAGTTGGCCAAACTATTTCAATAAATCGGAGAGGATTACAAAGCTGTAACAATCATGCAAATAAAATACGAGCAAGTATTTAATATCTTTTCATGAAGAATCTGAACATAAACCCACAATTCATCGGATCCCAACAAACTTACCGCACAAAAGAATTACATCGGATAGATCAAAACGAAGATGAGAAGATCATTGTATTGAAGATAAAAAGAAAGAGAGAGAGAGAGAGAGCCATCTAGGTACTACCTATGGACCCATAGGTCTGTGGTAAACTACTCACACATCATAATGAGGGCAGCAAGGTTGATGAAGAGGCCCTCCGTGATCGACCCCCCCTCCGGCAGGGTGCCGGAACGAAGCTCCAGATGGGATCCCGTCGAAACAGAGACTTGCGGCGGCGGAAAAATTATTTCGGGATGCCCTTTAGGGTTTTTTGAATATATGTGAATTTATAGGCCAGAGAACGGGGTAGGAGAGCCACCAGGGAGGGACAAGCCATCAGGGCGCGACCACCCTCCCTGGGCGCGCCTTGTTGGCTTGTGCCTCCCTCGTCCAGCCTCCGGTCTTCTCCCGAAGCTCCCAGATCATCTTTTGGTCCAGAAAAAATCATAAAAAAGTTTCGGGGCAATTGGACTTCGTTTGGTACTATAAACCTGAAAAGTAAAAAACAAGCAGAAAACAACAACTGACTTTGGGCACTGGTTCAATAGGTTATTGCTCAAAAATCATATGAATTGGAAAATTATTACTCAAAAAGTATCCTAGAATGATAAGATGTCAGCTTGGAACAAAAAAAAATACATACATTGGAGACGTATCAGCATCCCCAAGCTTAATTCCTGCTTGTCCTCGAGTAGGTAAATGATAAAAACAAATTTTTTGATGTGACATGCTATCCAATATGTAATCTTTTGCTTGTATGCTCATTGAGAAACGATGAATTAATAAACATCAACATAGTAATATTTATAAGCACAAAGCAACAAAATCATCAATCTTTCAAAGTATACGATCCTAAAAGAATGTTTACCCCCATTCGTTTTATCATATTAGCAATGCATGGCTCCGTCTTCACCACATTAATACAAAATGTCAAGCACCACAGTGTCCAAGTCGGGCAATTGGATCGTACTTTTTCAATGCGCATCAACTTTTTATTCTTCACACAAATGAGCGTGAACCATGGACATAGCATAAGGGTGGAATAAAATATGGTGGTAGATATCAATGGGGTAAAACTAAAAAGTGGAGAAGAAAATCTTGCATGAACGAGGTGTATCAACGGGCTATGGAGATGCCCATCGATAGATGTCAATGCAAGGAGTAGGGATTACCATGCAAATGATGCACAAAAGCTATAAGTGTATGAAAGCTCAACTGAAGCTAAGTGGGGTGTGCACCCAACTTGCTTGCTCATGAAGACCTCGGGCATTTGAGGAAGCCTGTCATAGGAATATACAAGCCAAGTTTATAATACAGTAATTCCCACTAGCATATGAAAATGACATAACATATATGAAGAACAAGGTGCCACTTTGAGGTACAAGTGTGGTAAAGGATAGTAGCAAAGGCCCTTCGCTCTTTTTCTCTCATCATTTTTTTATTTTCATTTTCATTTTTTTCTTTTTTTTATTATGGTGGGCTCATTGGCCTCCCCCATTTTTATTACCTCACTGGGACAATGCTCGAATAATGATCATCACACTTTTATTTACTTACAACTCAACATGAAAATTTGATATGAAGAACTATGAAGCAATATGACTCAATAT
Organism: Elymus sibiricus; assembly: GCA_039707655.1. Lineage (NCBI taxonomy): Eukaryota > Viridiplantae > Streptophyta > Magnoliopsida > Poales > Poaceae > Elymus > Elymus sibiricus. The sequence continues at coordinate 471,815,864 of CM077675.1, read as the reverse complement.
GAATGCCTCTCGCAGTGTACCAGGATGTGCAATGATGTAGTGTGACATGTATCAAAAATATGATGAACGGTGGCTTTGCCACAAATACTATGTCAGCTCTATATGATCACGCAAAGCAATATGATGATGAACGGACTAGTCATATGATGTAACAGTGGGATTTGCATGGCAATATATCTCAGAATGGCTATGGAAATGCCATAATAGGTAGGTATGGTGGCTGGTTTGAGGAAGATATAAGAAGGCTTATGTGTGACATAGCGTATCATGTCACGGGGTTTGGATGCACCAGCGAAGTTTGCACCGATCCTCGAGGTGAGAATGGTCAATGCACGGTACCGAAGAGGCTAGCAAAATATGAGGTGGTGAGATTGCGTATGTCCACAGGTTCACATTAGTCATAAAGAACTCATATACTTATTGCAAAGTTTTATTAGTTTTATCACAAATCAAAGTACTACTCGTATGCCTCGAGGGAGGAGGTTGGGAGGAGTTAACCATCGCGGGCCTCTGACCCAAAACAACACTAGGATTTCAACGAGGAATATAAATGCTCACACATCCCCACCACGCCTTTTTAATATTTAGACAAACGGGAAATTAACACCTCTTAATACCGATACTTCTACGAATCAACAATGATGCACTCATGCCTTTTTTATATTACCACATCAAAATCATTAACCCACAATTTCTCTTATATGTGCTACATGATGGTTTTGATTATCACCCATTGAATACCTATTATTTTTGGACTAGCCTTATGACCCATGAAAATTACCGTCACTATTTATTAACTCTCAAACAAATATAAGTGAAGAACGAGAGTGGAATTATTTCTACAAAATCTATACGCCATCGTGCTAAAAAAGATATAAGTGAAGTACTAGAGCAACTGCTAAGCTCAAAAGATATAAGTGAAGCACATAGAGTATTCTAATAAATTATGATGAAGGTGTGTCTCTCTCAAATAGGTGTGTCCAGCAAAATGATGATTGTGGCATACTAAAAAAAGCAAACAAAAGCAAAAGCAAACGACGCTCCAAGCAAAACTCATATCATGTGACGAATAAAAATATAGCTCCAAGTGACATACCGATGGATTGAGACGAAATAGGGGATGCCTTCCGGGGCATCCCCAAGCTTAGACGCTTGAGTCTTCCTAGAATATTACCTTGGGGTGCCTTGGGCATCCCCAAGCTTAGGCTCTTGCTACTCCTTATTCTTTCGTCCATTGTGATAACACCCAAAACTTGAAAACTTCAATCACGCAAAACTCAACAAAACTTCATGAGATCTGTTAGTATAAGCAACATATAAAATACTTTAGGTACTGTTATAAATTGATTCATATTTCATTATTGCATAATAGGTACTGTGTTCTACCTTCTCCATGGCTTATACCCGATACACTTCATAGCATCATCAAAACAAGCAAACTATGCAAGTAAAAACAGAATCTGTCTAAAACAGAATAGTCTGTAAAGAACCTATACTTATGTAACTGTAAAAATTCTGAAAAATTAGGAAAACCTAAAGACTTTGTATATCAATACTGTGTAAAAAATTCAGATCAAAAATACGTTCCAGTAAAATCAGATAAATTCTTCACTGGACGTTAAAGTTTCTTTTTTTGCACCGTATCAATTCTACTTATCTTGTAAGTCATCCCAAAGGCTTTTGTTAGCACAAACACTAATAAAACATAAAAACACAATCATTACAGTAGAAATAATCATGTTGTCACACACTAACATAAAGTAAAAAAGTAAAAAGCAAAAATAAAGATAACTATTGGGTTGCCTCCCAACAAGCGCTATTGTTTTATGCCCCTAGCTAGGCATAATGCATAGTTTCAAGTGTTGGACCCCTTCATGTCCTTCAAGACTAACTCTTCCAAAATCTTACTTAACAAATCACCTTTCTGAAATGTAGTTGAAGGGCTCAAGTGTTCAAAAGGATTTATAATATCATCACTAGCATCACCATCGTCATAGGGATCTTCAAATAAGACATGAATTTCATCGTTGAAAGGTTCTATAATAGTATTTTCATGCCAATCTTCACTAAACCCATATGCAAAGTGTGGAGGAACAAGGCTGCGTTAATTCTCCGGGAGGGACATTCCTCCTCATATTCTCACTAAAGCCACGGCAATCACTAGATTCCAACATACGCAAAGCATCTCTATTATGTAAGATCACTTCTATAGGGGGAGCTTTAGATTTTATTCTGTAGAAATAAAATATATCTCGCACTTCCCTCACTATATAATCAAATTCATGCATAAGGATAAAATTAGCAATTTTCTTAATCTTGGGATTACGTATACTTGAGAGTCCTAAAAATATCTTTTGGAGCATAGGATGGAGGTGCAGAAATTTTCTTTCTAACTTCAATATTAGCATGGTAATAGCATCCACATAACAATTTGTCTCATCAAGTATGGTTCCTTTAGTAAAAGGAATAGCTCCCGAGCACTCACAAATTTCTTGAATAACATGTTTTCCAATAATGTTCCCACTACCCACATCATAGATTTTAGATTTTAGTACCGTGTGAGTATTACTATTAGGAACTTGATTTTTAGAAGGATCATGAGTATCATCAATAAATTTTGGTCTTTCCTCCTCTGAGTCACTAGAACTATCTTTGCTACCACTTTCAGCAATAACTTTCTCAAATTCAGACATGATAGCAACTTCAAGCAAACGAAACAAGCAAACAAGTAAACTAGCAAGCAAAGAAGTAAACTAGTAGCAAGCAAAGATAAATATTTTTGTATTTTTTATTTTTATGAAGCAAACTAAATATGACAACAAATAAAAAGAAGAACAAGGGAATGATAATTTGTGTGAAGTTACTTGATATCCCCCGGCAACGGTGCCAGAAATCCTTCCTGATACTTGTGATTGGCGTTGGGTTTTCCGTGAAGAGGAACGGGTAATTGCAGCACAATACGGATAAGTATTTCCCTCAGTTAAGAAACCAAGGTTTATCGAACCAATAGGAATATCAATCCACAACCGTCTTCAGCGGCTGCACATAAAAGAGGAAACAACTTGCACCCAACGCGGCAAGAGGGTTGTTAATCCCCTTGATCTCGTTATTTGCAAGCAAGTGAAGTGCATAGATAATAGTAGATAATTATAAATTGAAAAATAAAATAAAAACAAATAAATGGTAGCAAGGTAAAGATAAGATTTGTAAATATATAAGTGAACAGACCCGGGGGCCATAGTTTTCCCTAGCGGTATCTCTCAAGTAGGCAACATACGGTGGGTAAACAAATTACTGTTGGGCAATTGATAGAAAAGCGCATATTTATGTGATTTTCACGGCAATGATCATGTATATAGGCATCACGTCCATAAGAAAATAGGCCAACTCCTGCCAGCACCTATTACTATTACTCCACGTCGAGAGCGCTTCTATGCTTGCCTCTCTAAGTATTAAAATCATGACAAACAGAGCAATGCTTGGAGAATGATGACAAAGAGAATTTAATTAATATGAACTAACCCCATCATTTTATCCTTAGTGGCAACAATACAAAGACGTGTCTTGTCCCCTTCTGTCATTGGGATATAGAGCACCGCCAGATTGAACCCCACTACAACGCACCCCTCTCACCGATGAAGTATTAATCTAGTTGGCCAAACTATTTCAATAAATCAGAGAAGATTATGAAGCTATAACAATCATGCAAATAAAATACCAGCAAGTATTCAATATCTTTTCATGAATAATCTGAACATAAACCCACAATTCATCGGATCCCAACAAACGCACCGTACAAAAGAATTACATCGGATAGATGAAAGCAAAGATGCGATGATCATTGTATTGAAGATCAAAAGAGAGAGAGAGAGAGAGATCTAGGTACTAGCTATGGACCCATAGGTCTGTGGTAAAGTACTCACACATCATCATGAGGGCAGCAAGGTTGATGAAGAGGCCCTCCGTGATCGATCCCCCCTCCGGTAGGGTGCCGGAACAGAGCTCCAGAGGGGATCCTGTTGGAACAGAGACTTGTGGCGGTGGAAAAAGTATTTCGGGATGCCCTTTAGGGTTTTTGGAATATATGTGAATTTATAGGCCAGAGAACAGGGGTAGGAGGGCCACCAGGGAGGGACAAGCCATCATGGCGTGGCCACCCCCCCTGGGCGCGCCCTGTTGGCTTGTGCCTCCCTCGTGCGGCCTACGGTCTTCTCCTGAAGCTTCCAGGTCTTCTTTTGGTCCAAAAAAATCATAAAAAAGTTTCGGGGCAATTGGACTTCGTTTGGTATTGTAAACCTAAAAAGTAAAAAACAAGCAGAAAACAATAACTTGCATTGGGCACTGGGTCAATAGGTTAGTGCTCAAAAATAATATAAATTGGTAAATTATTACTCAAAAAGTATCCTATAATGATAATATGTCGGCATGGAACAATAAAAAATTAGATATGTTGGGGACGTATCACGCGCCCTACCCCCAGGGCACGTCACCTAGGCTTGTGGACCACCTATCAGGCCTCCGATACCCATCTTCTCCTATATGATGACATTTACCCTAGAAAAAGCATAAGAAGACTTGCGGTGAGAAGTGTCACCGTCTCGAGGCGGAACCTGGGCAGGAGCACTTTTGCTCTCCGGCGGAGCGATTCTGTCGGGGAAACTTCCCTCCGGGAGGGGGAAATCGAAGCTATAGTCATCACCAACGCTTGCTACATCATGGGAGGACCAATCTTCATCAACATCTTCACCAACACCATCTCATCCCAAACCCTAGTTCATCACTTGTATTCAACCTTTGTCTCCAAACCTCAGATTGGTACATCTGGGTTGCTAGTAGTGTTGATTACATCTTGTAGTTGATGCTAGTTGGTTTAATTGGTGGAAGATTATATGTTTAGATCCTTAAGCATATTCATTACACATCTGATCTTGAATATTTTGATGCTTTGCGAGTGGTTAATTTCTTTCTTGAGGACATGGGAGAAGTCTTGTCTTAAATAATCATGTGATGTTGGTATTCGTTTGATATTTTGATGATATTTATGTTGCTCTTCCTTTAGTGGTGTTGTGTGAACGTCGACTACATTACACTTCACCATGTTTGGGCCTAAAAGGGAAGCATTGGGGAGTAATAATTATATGATGGGTTGCGAGAGTGACAGAAGCTTAAACCCTAGTTTATGAGTTGTTCCGTAAGGGGCTGATTTGGATCCACATGTTTAATGCTATGGTTAGATTTATCTTAATTATTCTTTCATAGTTGCCGATACTTGCGAGAGGCGGTAATCATAAGTTGGTTGCTTGTTCAAGTAAGAACAACACCCTAGCACCGGTCCACCCACATATTAAATTATCAAAGTAGCGAACGCGAATCAACTAAACATGATGAAACATGACTAGACAAAATTCCCATGCATCCTCAAGAGCGCTTTGATTCATATAAGAGTATGTTCCAGCTTGTCCTTTGCTATAAAAAGGAATGGGGAACCTTGCTGCACCATTTCTACTATTTTTACTTGTTACTTGTTACTAATTGCCTTGCTACAAAATTATCTATCACCGTCACTTTCAGTGCTTGCAGAAGCTCCCGTACCAAAACCACTTGTCATTTCCTTCTGCTCCTCGTTGGGTTCGACACACTTACTTATCTAAAGAACTACAATCGATCCCCTATACTTGTGGGTCACTAAGACTCTTTTCTGGCGCCGTTGCCAGGGAGGGAAGCGCCTTTGGTAAGAGGAATTTGGTAAGGAAACACTTTTGTTACATGCTGAAATTTACTGTCACTTTTTACTACGGAAGATAATCCTTTGAGGGGCTTGTTCGAGGTATCTTCACCTCGTCCGTAAGTGGAAAGAGCCGCTCCTCAACCTAATGAACCTATTGAAATATTTACTATGAAATTCCTTCGGGTATGTTAGAGAACTGCTTGCTGATACGTCTCTAATGTATCTATAATTTTTTATTGTTCCATGCTATTATATTATTGATTTAGGATACTTTATATGCAATTAAATGATATTTTATATCATTTTTGGAACTAACCTAATAACCTAGTACCTAGTGCCATTTGTTGTTTTTTGCCTGTTTTTAATTTTCCAGGAAATCAGTACGAAACGAAGTCCAAACACTATGAAACTTTTTGATGATTTTTCTGGACAAAAGAGACCCTGGAAGTTTCGGGGCTGAGGGTATGTACCAGTAGCTATGTGTTTAATCTCTCTCTCTCTCTCTCTCGTGTTCTTGAGATGGCACGATCTTTATGTATCACAGGCTTTGTTAATATAGTTGGATCATATGGTGTTTGTCCCTTGCTATCTTTTTGTGATGAATTGAATCTTTCCGTTTGAGATTTTGTTATGACGTATTGAATATTGGATTTGAGATCACTTGATGTATGTCTTGTCCTACCTTCTCCGATAGAAATCTTGGGGTACTCTTTGAAGTTCTTTATGTTGGATTGAATATGATGAATCTGAAATTGTTTGATGCATGTCGAATAATTAACCCACAGATACTTGTGGTGACATTTGAGTATCTAGGTGGCATTAGGGTTGATTGATATGTATCATTGCTGTTATTTTAGTACGAACTCTAGGGCTGTTTGTGACACCTATGGGAATAGGCCAATAGATCGGTTGGAAAGGGTAACTTTGAGGTTGTTCTACTACCTACAACAATTTCATCTCATGTTCTCCGCTAGATATGAACTTTGGAGTTATAGTTTGTTGCACGTTGAGGGACAATCATATGATTCTACTATGTTAGCATTGTTGAGAGATTGCACTAGTGAAAGTATGAACACTAGGCCATATTTCCAAGCATTTATACAACGTTTTGCTCGCGGTTTTTGACGTAGCTTGAAACTGCGTCGGTATTTTCCCAGAGGAAGGGATGATGCAGCACAACGACGGTAAGTATTTCCCTTAGTTATGAAACCAAGGTTATCGAACCAGTAGGAGGATCACCACCACCCAATAAGTAGCACCTGCACACAAATAACAAATACTTGCAACCCGACGTGTAAGAGAGGTTGTCAATCTCTCTACAGTAAAAAGATAGATTAGGTAGTGATAGATAGGAGAGATAGAATATGCAGCAATATATTTTTGGGTTTTTGGTTTTGTAGATCTGAAAACAAAGATTGCAAAAACGTAGATTGGAAAGCAATATGATGGAAAAGTAGACCCGGGGGCCGTAGGGTTCACTAGTGGCTTCTCTCATGAGTATAGCGCACGGTGGGTGAACAAATTACTGTTGGGCAATTGATAGAAAATCGAATAGTCATGACGATATCCAAGGCGATGATCATTATATAGGCATCACGTCCTTGATAGATAGACCGATTCCTGCCTGCATCTACCTCTATTACTCCACACATCGACCTCTATCCAGCATGGATCTAGTGTATTAAGTTCATGGAAAAACGGAGTAATGCAATAAGAACGATGACATGATGTAGACAAGATCTATTCATGTAGGAATAGACCCCTTCTTGTTATCCTTAATAGCAATGATACGTGCGTGTCTTGCTTCCCCTTCTGTCACTGGAAAAGAACACCGCATGATCGAACCCATCAGAAAGCACCTCTTCCCTTGGCAAGAAAAATCGATCTAGTCAGCCTAACTAAACCAAAGAATCGAAGAAGAAATAGGATGCTATAAGCAATCATGCATATAAGAGATCAAAGAAGACTCAAATAATATTCATGGATAGAAACTGATCATGAACTCAAAATTCATCGGATCCCAACAAACACACCGCAAAAGTTTACATCAAATAGATCTCCAAGAGACCATTGTAGTGAGTATCATAAAAGAGAGAGAAGAAGCCATCTAGCTACTGCCTACGCACCTGTAGGTCTATGGTGGACTACTCGCGCATCATCGGAGAGGCACCTATGAGGAAGATGAACCCCTCCGTGATGGTGTTTAGATTGGATCTCGCGGTTCTGGAACTTGCGGCGGCTGGAATTGTGTTTCGTCGACTCCCCTAGGGTTTTTGGAATATTTAGGAATTTATAGGCATCAGAGGCGGTGTGGAGGGGCCCCGTGGAGGGCACGACCCATCAGGGCGCGCCCTGGTGGGTTGTGCTCCCCACAACTCACCTTCCAGGCTCTTCTTTGGCCCACTGGGTGTCTTCTGGTCCAGAAAAAATATCCAAAAAGTTTCATCGCGATTGGACTCTGTTTGGTACTGATATTCTACGAAGCAAAAAACAAGCAAAAACAACAACTGGCATTTTGGCACTATGTGAATAGGTTAGTCCCAAAAAATGATATAAAGTTGTTATAAAATGATTGTAAAACATCCAAGAATGATAATATAACAACATGGAACAAGCAAAAATTATAGATACGTTGGAGACGTATCAGCATCCCCAAGCTTAATTCCTACTCGTCCTCGAGTAGGTAAATGATAAAAACAGAATTTTTGATGTGGAATGCTGCCTAACATGTTCATCACATTCTTTTCTTTTGTATAGCATGGATATTTGGACTTATAATGATTCAAAGCAATAGTCTAGTTTTAACATAATGACTTCAATACTCAAGCATGTCAACAAGCAACCATGTCTTTCAAAATATCAAGACTAAAGAAAGTTATCCGTAGCCCATCATGCTCAATCATTGATCCATTCATGAAACACACAAATAGTAGCTATGCCCAATGCTCAAGTACGATCATAGTGCCCCCTAGTTGGTGCTTATAAGAGAAGATGGAGACTCAAAGCAATTTTTTTTGCATAAAGTAAATAGAAAGGCCCTTCACAGAGGGAAGTAGGGATTTGTAGATGTGCCAGAGCTCAAGGTTCTAAATTGAGAGAGAATTTTTTTTGGGTGGCATGCTTTTCCTGTCAACGAAAACGACAAAGTAGCTCACAATACTTTCCATGCTAGATATATCATAGGCGGTTCCCAAACAGAAAATAAAGTTTATTCCTTTTTCCACCAAACATTCACTTTCCATGGCAGGCCGTATCCACGGTTGCCTTCCATGCCAACACTTTCCAAGGAATTTATTATTTGACAACAAAAAGTAAATATATTTTTTCATTTCGGGAATGGGAATCCCTATTACCGCCGCACTCTCGTGCAATGACAAGTGAATAAACACTCATCTTGAGAATAACACATCTAGCATGGAAAAATATTGGACACTCCCCACCGTTTCATGAGTGCTACGAGCACACAAAAGAGAAAATTTATTTTGAAAATTTAGAGATGGCACATATAAATTTTCTTGGAATGGCACGGAAATACCGCATATAGGTAGGTATGGTGGACTCATACGGCAAAACTTGGTTTAAGGATTTTGGATGCACAAGTAGTATTTCTACTTAGTACAAATGGATGCTAGCAAATAGATTGAGAAGCAACCAAACCAAGAAACAAAAATTCACATAAGTGAGCATTGGACATAACTAACACCGAATAATGCACCACAAGTAGGATGTAACTTCATTGCATAACTATTGACTTTCGTGCATGCATAGGGAATCACAAACCTTAACACCAATATTCCTACTAAGCATAATTACTCACTAACATGACTCACATATTACTATCATCATGTTTCCAAACTATTACAAAGAATCAAGTTTAATTTGTCCAATGATCTTCACGAAAGTTTTTATTATATCCTCCTTGGATATCTATCACTTTGGGACTAGTTTCATATATTGCCATTGCTTTTTGGCAAGCTCAAACAAATTTAAGTGAAGCACATGAGCATAAAGATTTCATCTTTCAAAAAGGTATAAGTGAAGCATGAGAGGATTTCTTCAAAATTTACCTACTCTCAAATTAATCTAAGTGAAGCATGAGAGTATTTCTACAAAAAAATTCAAGCACACCGTTCTCAAAAGGGTATAAGTGAAGCACCAGAGCAATTCTATAGCTCAAAAAGTTTAAGTGAAGCACATAGAGCAATTCTAACAAATCATAGCATGATTTTGGCTTTCTCAAATAGGTATGTCCAGCAAGGATACAAATGAAAAACTAACAAACAAATCAAGCAAAGATACAAGACTCTCCAAGCAAAACTCATGATATGTGACGAATAAAAATATAGCTCCAAGTAAAATACCGATGGTCGTTAGAAGAAAGAGGGGATGCCACTCGGGGCCATCCTCAAGCTTAGTTGCTTGTTACTCTTTGGATATATCTTGGCAGTGCGGTATCATCCCCAAGCTTAGGCTTTTATAACTCCTTATTCCTTCATCCATCGTGATCTCACCCAAAACTTGAAAACTTCAATCACACAAATTTCAACAAAATCTTCGTGAGATCCGTTAGTATCATAAAGCAAATCACTACTTTAAGTACTGTTGCAAACCCATTCATATTTTATTATTGCATTATACCTACTGTATTTTAACTTTACCATGGCTTATACCCCCCAATACAAACCATAGATTCATCAAAACAAGCACACAATGCAACGAAAACAGAATCTGTCTTAAACAGAACAGTCTGTAGTAATCTGTACTCTACCCATACTTCTGTAACTCTAACAATTCTGAAAAATTAGGAAAACGTAAGGAATTTGTATAGAAACACTGTGTTAAAATTTCAGCTCAAGATCGCGTTCCAGCAAAAAATGAAAATTCATATACTGGACGCAAAGTTTCTGTTTCAGATTCAGCATCACTTCTACTCATCCTATGAATCATCCTAAAGGCTTTACTTGGCACAAACACTAAATAAACCATAAAAACACAATCATAACAGAGGCATAATTGTGTCAACACACAAAAACATAAAGGAAAAAGCAAAAGTTTATTTATTCATTGGGTTGCCTCCCAACAAGCGCTATCGTTTTACGCCCCTAGCTAGGCATAACACATAGATTCAAGTATTGTCATCTTTAGTTTTGGATCCATAGGATGCCCTCATGATTGATTCATATGGTGGGTTAATTCTTGTTCTATGGAAGTGTTCCATACCCTTTCTGAAGGGAAATTTAAAACGAATATTGCCTTCTTTCATATCAATCATGGCACCTATAGTGCGTAAAAACGGTCTACCAAGTATAATGGGACAAGACGGATTGCAATCAATATCAAGCAGAATAAAATCAATGGGTACATAATTCCTATTTGCAATAATAAGAACATCATTAATTCTTCCTAATGGTTTTTTAATAGTAGAATCCGCCAAGTGGAAATTAAGAGAACATTCTTCAATATTGGTAGGACCAAGCACATCACATAGAGATTTCGGAATCGTAGAAACACTAGCACCTAAATCACACAAAGCAAAGCATTCATAATTTTTAATATTGACCTTAATGGTAGGTTCCCACTCATCATGCAATTTTCTAGGAATAGAAATCTCCAACTCCAACTTTTCTTCAAAAGATTTCATCATGGCATCAACGATATGTTTAGTAAAAGCTTTATTTTGCTCATAAGCTTGGGGTGAATTCAACATGGATTGCAGCAAAGAAATACATTCAATCAAAGAGCAACTATCATAATTAAAGTCTTTGCAATCCAAGATAGTGGGCACATCACTAGTTAAAGTTTTGACCTCTTCAAACCCACTTTTAGCAAAATTTTCATCAAGATTTTCACCCTCCAAATTATTGGGACGCCTTCTATCTAAAGTTGACTCTACTTCAGTCCCTTCATTATCAATTTTAATTTTACTAAACAAGGAATCAATAGAAGAAACACCAATCACTTTAAGATCTTCATCTTTCTTATGAAGGCAATCACTAGAAAACGATTTTTCTAAGATTTCTCTTTTAGCTATAAGCATAGCGGTTCTTTTCTTACTTTCATCGATAGAGACATATAAAGCTTTAATAGATTCATCAATATTAGGCACAAAAGATTTCAACTTGAGATTTTCAACATCATGAAAAATTCTATGAATGCTTCTAGACATATCATCAATCTTATTCAACTTTTCTTCTATCGTAGTATTAATAGTTTTTTGCGCATTGATAAATTCTTTAATATTACTCTCAAGATCAGAGGTGTTCCTATTATTATTGTAAGAAGAATTACCATAGAAATTACCGTAATTATTAGAGGAATTTCCAGGAAAAGGCCTAGGATTAAAATTACCTCTATAAGCATTGTTATTGAAATTGTTTCGCGAGATAAAGTTCACATCTACGGAATCAATATTTTGCTCAATCAAGGTAGACAAAGGCACATCATTAAGATCAATAGGAGCATTCTTACTAGCAACCAATTTCACCAAAGCATCAACTTTATCACTCAAATTGCTAATTTCCTCTACCGAATTAATTTCTTCACTAGTAGGAGCTCTTTCGGTATGCCATTGAGAATAATTAGCCATGATATTATCTAGCAATTTAGTATCTTCACCCAAAGTAATCTCCATAAAAGTACCACCCGCGGCGGAATCTAAAAGATTTCTAGAGACAAAAGTCAACCCCGCATAAATTTTTTGTATGATCATCCAAAGATTTAAACCATGAGTAGGAAAATTTCTTAGCATCAACTTCATTCTTTCCCAAGAATGTGCAACATGCTCATGATCAAGTTGCTTAAAATTCATGATTTGCGTCCTAAGGGAAATAATTTTTGCGGGCGGAAAATACTTAGTGATAAAAGCATCCTTGCACTTATTCCAAGAATCTATACTATTGCGAGGCAAAGAGGAGAACCAAATTTTTGCACGATCCCGCAAGGAAAAAGGAAATAATTTCAATTTCACAATATCATTGTCCACATCTTTTTTCTTTTGCATATCACACAATTCTCCGAACGTGTTTAGATGGGAGGCTGCATCCTCATTAGGAGTACTGGCACATTGATATTTCATGACAAGATTCAACAAAGCGGCATTAATATCACAAGACTCCGCACTAGTGGCGGGAGGAGCAATAGGCGTACTAATAAAATCATTGTTATTAGTATTGGAAAAATCACACAACTTGGTGTTCTCTTGAGTCATCGTGACTACGCAAACAAGATTGCAAGCAAGGAAGAGATCCGGCAAGAAAAAGGGCAAATGAAAAAGAGGGCGAATAAAACGACAAATTGGTAAAGTGGGGGAGAGGAAAACGAGAGGCAAATGGAAAATAATGTAATCATTGGAAATATGCCCTAGAGGCAATAATAAAAGTAGTTATTATTATATTTCCTTGTTCATGATAATTGTTTATTGTCCATGCTATAATTGTATTGATGGGAAACTCAATTGCATGTGTGGATACATAGACAACACTGTGTCCCTACTATGCCTCTAGTGGACTAGCTCGTTGATCAAAGATGGTCAAGGTTTCCTAGCCATAGACATGAGATGTCATTTGATAACGGGATCACATCATTAGGAGAATGATGTGATGGACAAGACCCAAACTATGAACGTAGCATATGATCGTGTCAGTTTATTGCTATTGTTTTCTGCATGTCAAGTATCTGTTCCTATGACCATGAGATCATGCAACTCACTGACACCGGAGGAATACCTTGTGTGTATGAAACGTCAGAACGTAACTGGGTGACTATAAAGATGCTCTACAGGTATCTCCGAAGGTGTCTGTTGAGTTGGCATGGATCGAGACTGGGATTTGTTACTCCGTATGACGGAGAGGTATCTCAGGGCCCACTCGGTAATACAACATCACAATAAGCCTTGCAAGCAATGTGACTAAAGTGTTAGCCACGGGATCTTGTATTACGGAACGAGTAAAGAGACTTGCCGGTAATGAGATTGAACTAGGTATAGAGATACCGACGATCGAATCTCGGGCAAGTAACATACCGAAGAACAAAGGGAACAACATACGGGATTAACTGAATCCTTGACATAGAGGTTGAACCGATAAAGATCTTCGTAGAATATGTAGGAACCAATATGGGCATCCAGGTCCCGCTATTGGTTATTGACCATAGAGGTGTCTCGGTCATGTCTACATAGTTCTCCAACCCGCAGGGTCTGCACACTTAACGTTCGGTGACGTTTCGGTAGTATTGAGTTATGTATGGTGGTGAGCGAAGGTTGTTCGGAGTCTCGGATGAGATCCCGGACGTCACGAGGAGCTCCGGAATGGTCCGGAGATAAAGATTGATATATAGGAAGTCCTGTTTTGGCCACCGAAAAAGTTTCGAGTATTTCCGGTAGTGTATCGGGAGTGCCGGAGGGTCATCGGGAGGGGCCACCCACACCAGGAGGCCACATGGGCCTGAGGGGGGGGGGGTGCACCAGCCCTTACTGGGCTGGGCAAACCAGCCCCACAAGGCCCATGCGGCTAGGAAATGTGGGAAAGGAAAAAACCCCAAGTGGAGAAGGTTTCCAAGTAGGAAGAATTAATCCTACTAGGAGTAGGATTGGTGGGAGGCTCCACCTCCACCTCCTTCGGCCGAACCCCTAGGGGAAACCCTAGGGAGGCTGCCTCCTCCCCCTCCCTCCTATATATACTAGAGGAATAGAGCCCCCAAAGACACAAGTCCACGTGCTAGTTCTCTATTCCCTAGTTCCTCCACCAAATAGATTCTGACGGTGCTTAGGCGAAGCCCTGCCGGAATAATTCCACCACCACCGCCGCCGTGCCGTCGCGCTGCCGGAGAACTCATCTACCTCTCCGCTCCCTCTTGCTGGATCAAGAAGGCGGAGATCGTCATCGAACTGTACGTGTGCTGAACGCGGAGGTGCCGTCTGTTCGGCGCTAGATCGGGACGGATCGTGGGACAGCTGCGATTTGGATCGCGAAGACGTTCGACTACATCAATCGCGTTTCTTAACGATTCCCGCTTAGCGATCTACAAGGGTATGTAGATCCACTCTCCCTCTCATAGATGCTCATCACCATGGATAGATCTTGCGTGTGCGTAGGAAATTTTTTGTTTCCCATGCAACGTTCCCCAACAGTAATTGCAAGGAGATGAGATTTGTGATTAGGAACCTAGTAGATGATGGTGGAGTCCCCTCGACACCTACGATAGGCACGTAGAAGAGACCGCTTCCTCCCTGGCAACGGCGCCAGAAATTCCTTTTGACATGGCTTAAAACTGCGTTGGTATTTCCCCAAAGAGGAAGGGATGATGCAGCACAGCGACGGTAAGTATTTCCCTCAGTTATGAAACCAAGGTTATCGAACCAGTAGGAGGATCACCACCACCCAATAAGCAGCTCCTGCACACAAATAACAAATACTTGCAACCCGATGCATAAGAGAGGTTGTCAATCTCTCTACGGTAAAAAGATAGATTAGGTAGTGATAGATAGGAGAGATAGATCTCCCCAGAACACAAATTAAAAGGGCAATTAAAATATGCAGCAATATATTTTTGGGTTTTTGGTTTTGTAGATCTGAAAACAAACATTGCAAAAACGTAGATTGGAAAGCAATATGATGGAAAAGTAGACCCGGGGGCCGTAGGGTTCACTAGTGGCTTCTCTCATGAGTATAGCGCACGGTGGGTGAACAAATTACTGTTGGGCAATTGATAGAAAATTGAATAGTCATGACGATATCCAAGGCGATGATCATTATATAGGCATCACGTCTAAGATAGAAAGACCGACTCTTGCCTGCATCTACCTCTATTACTCCACACATCGACCGCTATCCAGCATGCATCTAGTGTATTAAGTTCATGGAAAAACGGAGTAATGCAATAAGAACGATGACATGATGTAGACAAGATCTATTCATGTAGGAATAGACCCCATCTTGTTATCCTTAATAGCAACGATACATGCGTTTCTTGCTGCCCCTTCTGTCACTGGGAAAGAACACCGCAAGATCGAACCCATCACAAAGCACCTCTTCCCGTGGCAAGGAAAATCGATCTAGTTGGCCTAACTAAACCAAAGATTCGAAGAAGAAATACGATGCTATAAGCAATCATGCATATAAGAGATCAAAGAAGACTCAAATAATATTCATGGATAGAAACTGATCATGAACTCAAAATTCATCGAATCCCAACAAACACACCGCAAAAGTTTACATCAAATAGATCTCCAAGAGACCATTTTATTGAGAATCATAAGAGAGAGAGAGAAGAAGCCATCTAGCTACTGCCTACGGACCCGTAGATCTATGGTGGACTACTCACGCTTCATCGGAGAGGCACCTATGAGGAAGATGAACCCCTCCGTGATGGTGTTTATTAGATCTCGTGGTTCTGGAACTTGCGGCGGCTGGAATTGTGTTTCGTCGACTCCCCTAGGGTTTTTGGAATATTTGGGAATTTATAGGCATCAGAGGCGGTGCGGAGGGCCCCTGTGGAGGGCACAACCTACCAGGGCGCGCCCTGGTGGGTTGTGCTGCCCACAGCCCACCTTCCAGGCTCTTCTTTGGCCCACTGGGTGTCTTCTGGTCAAGAAAAAATCTCCAAAAAGTTTCATCGCGTTTGGACTCCGTTTGGTACTGATATTCTGTGAAATAAAAACAAGCAAAAACAGCAACTGGCACTTTGGCACCATGTCAATAGGTTAGTCCCAAAAAATGATATAAAGTTGTTATAAAATGATTGTAAAACATCCAAGAATGATAATATAACAACATGGAACAAGCAAAAATTATAGATACGTTGGAGACGTATCTGTTTTCTACTTGCTACCTTGCTGTGTTTATATTTTCAGATTACAAAAACCTATATCTACCATCCCTATTGCACTTGTATCACCATCTCTTCACCGAACTAGTGCACCTATACAATTTACCACTCTATTGGGTGTGTTGGGGACACAAGATATTTCTTGTATTTGATTGCAGGGTTGTTTGAGAGAGACCATTTTCATGCTACACCTCCCACGGAATGATAAACCTTAGGTCATCCACTTGAGGGAAAGTTGCTACTGTCCTACAAAACTCTGCGCTTGGAGGCCCAACGGAGTCTACAAGAATAAAGTTGTGTAGTAGACATCAAGCTATTTTCTGGCGCCGTTGCGGGGGAGGTGAGTGCTTGAAGGTATATCTTTAGATCTTGCAATTAAATCATTTAGGTTCTTGTTTTTCACTAGTTTTGTTTTATAGAAGAAAACCACAAAAAATGGAATTTAGGTTGCCTCAATTGCTTCGTCTTTTTAATGTCTTTCGTGAATATGATGGTTCGGAAAATTGTGCTCAATTGTTAGAGGAAGAATTTATAAAAATGCTTAATGTGAATTCCTTGAATGACGAGCGTGATAGTAATATTGTTGGTATGAATTATCTAAATATCCATGATGCTAATGATGATTGGAGTAGTCATGATAAAAAGGTTTCCTATAAGCATGTCAAATTTTGTGTGGTTAATAAAATTTGTGAAGACATGCCATATAGGGATGATAGATTTTGTAAGAAGCATAAACATGATAAAACCAATTGGTGGCTTAAAGTGATAGATGAATTTGTCACAAGATTATGCTCTTTTCATCCTATTACTTGTGAACTTTGCAATAGGGTTGGTCATCTTAATTTCCAACGCATGCATTTTCATGATCAAACCGTTTCCAAATATTGTGATAATTTGATATCCGGTGAACTCTATAATGAACTTTGTTTATTTTTTGGGGAGTGTAGAATTTTCGCATACAATGATTGGTTTGATATATTCCTTATCACTAATGATAATGAAACTAATCTACAAGAAATCTATATGTTTTGCGTAGTAAATTGCATTGAGAATGCTTATATTTCCAACTATAGAAACACGGGAAAACCAATAGAATATAAAAGGAATACTAATGAAAGGGTAAACGTCTCCCAATACCCTCCTACTGTTTCTTGTAATGAATCAAGTTGCAAGGAGGAGCTTCCCATCGAACCAATCTCTTCAATAGGAAGCTCGAAACGATTACTTAAACCCACACATAAGGTGGTGAAGAAGAAGAAAAGAAGGAAAAGTAGAGGTAAAAAGGTATCTCTCCCAAGTAATTTTGCTCCAATAATTGTTGAGAATGAACCCGAAAGTAGTGTGGACGATGATACCCTTGATGATTATTTTGTTATGCCTACTACTTGTTGTGATGAGGATGATTGGGAAGATAATGAAGATAATAATGCTTCTTATAATATTGAAGATCTTTTTGGCACCAACTTGGAAAATTATGATGATAATAATTGTTATACTATTGGTGCCATTCATGCTATTGATGATTATGCTAATGATATGCAAACCCATAAGTTTGGGGATGCTATGTTTGATGAAAATGACATGTTTGAGAATTTATTTGCTGGAAATAATGTTTATCCCAAGCTTGGGGATGCAATGTTATATGAATGTGATCTTTTTAGTTCCCCTACTTTCAATGATCAAATTTGTTATGATGATTGCATGCCTCCAATTTATGATGATTGCAATTTTTATGCAAGTGGGTTTGGAAGAGTGTAAACTTTAGATGATTATTATCCCACTAGTTTGGAGGGTGTTGAATATGATTATAATGATAAAAGTGGATTCGGAGAGGTCATGACTTTGTTTAGTAATGATTCCACTATCTTGGAAGAGATTTGAATTGATTATGATGAGAACCAAGTTACTACTTATGATGATTATTGTGATGATACTTATGTTATAGAAATTAGTGATGATTATTACTATAAACCTTCTCACAATTATGAATACCCTTTTTCTGAACATTACTCTTTTAATGTGGAAACAATCTATAGCATTCGAATCCCCTATGATACTCCCACTATTATGTGCGAGAAGTTTGCTTGTGGGGAGAGTAATAAATTTTCTATGCTTGAGGATCACGAAAATAATGCTTTATGTGATAGTTATATTGTTTAATTCCTTCATGATGCTACCGAAAATTATTGTGAGAGAGGAACATATGCTTGTAGGAATTGCAATAATATCAAGTTTCCTCCCTATGTGTTGAAAATCTTGAAGATATGCTTGTTTTGCCTTCCTATGCTAGTTAATTCTTGCTCCCATAAGTTGTTTTCTAACAAAATCCCTATGCATAGGAAGAGGGTTAGGCTTATATATGCTTTTCATATGCTACATTATGCTCCCATTGTGTTTCAATTCTTAATTTTATGTGAGCATCATTGAAATCATCATGCCCAGCTAAAAAGGCTTTAAAGAATAGCGCTTGTAGGGCGGCAAACCAACACTTTTCCTTTCTGTTTTTTGTGTTATTATGTTTTGTGTCTTTTGTTTCAAGAAAGTCCCAAGTAAAGCCTTTGGGATAGTGAGGATACTTGCTAGTTTGATTCTGTGCAAAAACAGAAACTTTTACGTCCAGTGCAGAATTTCTCTGATTTTACTGGAGTGTCAAAAAAATCTGAAATTTTTACATAGATTTTCTATGCAAATTCTATTCGTTTTCCTAATTTTTTTAGAATTTTTAGATATAGGGAAATATGGATTTCATTCAGATCTTCAAAAACTGTTCTGTTTTTGACAGATTCTGTTTTGCATTCATAGTTTGCTTATTTTAGTGTTTCCATAGCCTATATTTAGTGGTATAAATTATGGGAATGATAGAATACAGTAGTTATTATGTGAGAAAAATTATGAGACTTGTCTTGACAATACCTAAGTGAATGATCTATCTTTACTACACTAACCCATCTCACAAAGTTTCTTTAAGTTTTGTGTGATTGAAGTTTTCAAGTTTTGGGTAAGACACCGATATGAGGGTAATAAGGAAGACCCAAGCATCTAAGATTGGATATGCCCAAGGCACCCCCAAGGTAATATTTAACGAAGACCCAAGCATCTAAGATTGGGTATGCCCAAGGCACCCCCAAGGTAATATTTAAGGAAGACCCAAGCATCTAAGCTCGGGGATGCCCCGGAAGGCATCCCCTCTTTCGTCTTCAACACTATCGGTATATATTACTTAGAGCTATATTTTTATTCGTCACATAATATGAGTTTTTCTTGGACCGTCATTTTATTTTGTTAGTATTTTTTTGATTTTATTTATAAAATTGTTTTTCAATAAAAAATTCCAAGAATTTCCTTTTAGGATGCCTGAATTACATGTTGGATTTGTGGTGTGTAAAAACAGAAACTTTTGCTATAGTGTTTGAATTTTCATATTTTACTGGAACGAGGAAAGTTTCTGAAAGTTTTAAAGAGTATTGTCACATAAATATTTTATCACGTCCTAATTTTTCAGAATTTTTGGAGTTACAGAAGTGCACTTTGTAAATTAATTGCTACAAATTGTCCTGTTTAGACAAATTGTTGTCATAGTTTTGTTATCTACTTCTCTTATAGTTTTCATGACTTATATTGGAAGATATAAATTATGGAAATGATAGTATACATTATATAATGTTTGAAAATTATTATGCAACTTGTCTTGGCTGTACATAAAGAGTAGATTTATTCTTATGTGCACCAACCTATCTCACGAGTTCTTTTCAAGTTTTGTGTGGATGAAGTTTTTGAGATTTAGGTGAAACCGTCATATCAGAGGAATTAACGGGACACAAAAGCTCAAGCTTGGGGATGCCCAAGGATCCCCAAGCCAATATTACAAGAAGTCTCAAGCATCTAAGCTCGGGGATGTTACACATCGCACCTCCCTTCGTCAACAAATATCGGTTAGCCTATGTCGATCGTAAGTTTTTATTCGTTCACATGATATGTGCTGTTCTTGGAGTGTCTTTTGTTTTGTTTTTTGTTTGAATAAAATTATCAGATCTGAAAATTGTTATTGAAAGAGAATCCTCAAATAGCTACTGAATTCTTTGACTACCCATTGATCTTCCCTTATATCTTTTTTGAGAGTAGTTTGATGTTCACTCTTGTGCTTCACTTATTTCCAAAGAGAAAATATTGAATGAAGTGAATGTCGTAAATATGAAATTATATATTCTTCATATGCTTGTCCCATGGGGAGTAGTGACTTCACATACAAGAAGTATAAGCGGTAAAAGTTATCGAAAGTTAACAAACATAGCATTGGTTACTTGAACAATTCATCAAAGAATATTGAAGGAAGAGAGATTTCACATATAAATATAATATCTTGGACATCTTCGATGATTGTGAGCCCCCATTAATTATTTTCAAACTTGAGCAAGTAGTTGATGTTGGACAAGGAAGACAAAGTAATGGTTATGTTTGTTTATATTCACATAGAAGTTATATTGTCATGGATCCTCTAGCATGTGGTGCTTGCTTAGGATTTTTTTTGCTAGCCAAAAATTTGAACTAAGTAGGAATACTACTTGTGCATCCAAAAACCCTTAAACCCAGTTTCTTACCATGAGAGTCCACCATATCTACCTATGGATTGAATAAGATCCTTCAAGTAAGTTTTCATCGGTGCAAAAAGCAATAAAAATTGCTCCTAAATATGTATAATCTTTTATTGGAAGGGAAAATAAGCTTTGTACGAACTTGTGATGGTGAAGAAATAAAAGCGACAGACTACATAATAAAGGTTGCTATCACAAGGGGCAATATAAAGTGACATTCCTTTCCATTAAGAGTTTAAACATCCAAAAATAAAAAGAGCATGGCAACCTCTGCTTCCCTCGATGAAGGGCCTATCTTTACTTTATACATTTACTTTTTTATATTTACTTTTATGCAAGAGTCAATCAGATTCATCCCTATTCCAATCTATTAATTCTTTAGTTGGCAAGCATCATGTGGTGGGGAAAGATCCAGGCACATATATCCAGTTGGATATAGGTGATCATGATTCATTATTGTTGACATTATCCCTGAGATAAATAAGTTGGGAGGCAGAACATTACGCCCCTATCTTCCTATGTGTTTGATTGAAACTGCTTGTTCTAAAAATATGCTTTAAGTGTGAGAAATCATGGAATACTAAATTATAGTTGAGTATGTGGAATTTGTTGAATTAATTAAAGCTCTTACATAGACCCTTCCTGAAAATAAGATGAATTGTAATTGTTTGATGACTGAGAACATAGTTTGTTGGTTTTCAAGAAAGTTTATGGTCTATACTTTAACATCTGAATAGCTTGCTACTTGATCATGAGAAGTTTTATGAGAAAAGAGTTGTTGTTTATGATGCTAGAAAAGTGACTGAAATTATCAATGATCAAAACTATTCACTATGCTAGAATTCACACTTCATAAATTATTTCTTTTATCATTTACATACTCGAGGACGAGTAGGAATTAAGCTTGGGGATACTGATACGTGTCCAACGTATTGATAATTTATGAAGTGTTCATGCCATATTTGCCTATGTTTACAATTCTTTTATATGGTTTTGATGCACTTTAAATTATTTATTTAGAACTAACTCGGACTGACGCTGTTTTCAGCAGAATTACTGTGGTGTTATTTTTATGCAGATAATAAAAGTTATCGAAATCGCCCGAAACTTTTTTATGATTTTTTCTAGAGAAAATAAGAAATACCGGAGCGAAGAACCATCGGAGGGGAGCCACCTGTGGGCCACAAGGCAACAGGGCGTGCCCACCCCCTTTGGCACACCCTGTTAGCTTGTGGGGCCCACATGGCTCCGGCTCGCGTGATTCCAACGCTGAAAAATCCTTTATGTATAGAAACCTTCATAAATTAAACTAGAACTTCTGCTTCACCGACGCAACTCTCTGTATCGAAGAAAAACCCATCTGGATCCTTTCTAGTACCCTGCCGAAGAGGAGAAATCATCACCGGTGGCCATCTTCATCATCCCGGCGGAGGCCATGGCAAGGAGGGAGTAGTTCACCCTCGGGGCTGAGGGTATGTACCAGTAGCTATGTGTTTAATCTCTCTCTCTCTCTCTCTCTCTCTCTCTCTCTCTCTCGCTCTATCTCTCTTGTTCTTGAGATGTCACGATCTTGATGTATCACAGGCTTTGTTAATATAGCTGGATCATATGGTGTTTGTCGCTTGCTATCTTGTTGTGATGAATTGAATCTTTCCCTTTGAGATTTTTTTATGACGGATTGAATATTGGATTTGAGATCACTTGATGTATGTCTTGGTACTCAACTTGCGGATTCCCGTGGTGACAATGGGGTAATCTATGCATAGGGGTGATACACGATCTTGTCCTACCTTCTCCGATAGAAATCTTGGGGTACACTTTGAAGTTCTTTATGTTGGATTGAATATGATGAATCTGAAATTGTTTGATGCATGTCGAATAATTAACCCACGGATACTTGTGGTGACATTGGAGTATCTAGGTGACATTAGGGCTGATTGATATGTATCATTGGTGTTATTTTAGTACGAACTCTAGGGTTGTTTGTGACAACTATGGGAATAGCCTAATAGATCGATCGCAAAGTGTAACTTTGAGGTGGTTCTACTACCTACAACAATTTCATCTCACGTTCTCCGCTAGATATTTACTTTGGAGTGCTTCACGTTGAGTGATGATCATATGATTCTATTATTTTAGCATTGTTGAGAGATTGCACTAGTGAAAGTATGAACCCTAGGCCTTATTTCCAAGCATTTATATAACGCTTTGCTTGCTGTTTACTACTTGTTACTTTGCTGTTTTTATGTTTTCAGATTACAAAGACCTATATCTACCATCCATACTGCACTTGTATCACCATATCTTCGCCGAACTAGTGCACCTATACAATTTACCAATGTATTGGGTGTGTTGGGGAAATAAGAGATTTCTTGTATTTGATTGCAGGGTTGTTTGAGATAGACCATCTTCATCCTACACCTCCCACGGATTGATAAACCTTAGGTCATCCACTTGAGGGAAAATTGCTATTGTCCTACAAAACTCTGCGCTTGGAGGCCCAACAGAGTCTACATGAATAAAGTAGTGTAGTATACATCAAGCTCTTTTCTTGCGCCGTTGCTATGGAGGTGATTTCTTGAAGGTATATCTTTAGATCTTGCAATTAAATCTTTTAGTTTCTTGTTTATCATTAGTTATGATTATAAAAGAAAAAGTACACAATAAAATGGAGTTTAGGTTGCCTCAATTGCTTCGTCTTTTTAATGTGTTTTGTGAAAATGATGCCTCGGAAAATTGTGCCAAAGTGTTAGAAGAAGAGTTTAATAAAATGTTTTGCATTAAATCTTTGAATGATGAGCATGATAGCAATGTTGTTAGTATGAATTCTATGAATATCCATGGTGCCTATGATATGCAAAGCCACATGCTTGGGGATGCTATGTTTGATGAAGATGATATTTTATTCTCCCAAGTTTTGATGAGCAAATTTATTATGATGATAGCATGCCTCCTATGTATGATGATTATATTGATGAAAGCGGGTTTGGAAGAGTGTCAACTCTAGGTACTAATGATCCCACTATTTTGGAGGGTGTTGAATCTTATTGTAATAATTATGAAAGTGGATTTGGAGAGGTCACAACTTTATTTAATGACGATTCCACTATTTTGGAAGAGGTTTTAATTGATTATGACAACCAAGTTGCTATCTGTGCTGATTATGGTGATGACATGTATACTATAAAGAGTGATAATAACCATGAAACTTGTCATCATGATTTTAATATTCAAAGTGGTTATGTCAATCAAGTGTCTCATGATAGTTATTTTGTTGAGTTTGCTCCTACTATTATGAATGAGAAGAAAATTGCTTATGTGGAGAGCAATAAATTTTCTATGCTTGTGGATCATGAAAAGAATGACTTATGTGATAGTTATATTGTTGGATTCCTTCATGATGCTACTGAAAATTATAATGAGGGAGGAACATATGCTTGTAGGAATTGCAATAATATCAAGTTTCCTCTCTATGAGTTCAAAATTTTGAACTTGCCTTCCTATGCAAGTTGATTCTTGCTACAATAAATTATTTGCTTGAAAAATCCCTATGCATAGGAAGTGGTTTAGAATTAAATGTGCTTGCCATGTGATCCATGATGCTCCTTTGCATGTTTCAAATACTATCCCTATGTCAGCATCATTGAAATCATCACGCCTAGCTAAAAGGCTTTAAAGAAAAGCGCTTGTTGGGAGACAATCCAATATTTATACTTTCTTTTTTTGTGTGTTCACTTGATTAATCTACTGTAGTAATCATGTTTTGTGTCTTTGATTTCAATAAAGTACCAAGTAAAGCCTTTGGGATAGTGTGGATACTTGTTAATTAGTTTGATTATGTGCAAAAGCAGAAACTTTTACGCCTAGTGCAGAATTTCTCTGATTTTACTGGATATTCAAAAAATTCTTAAATATTTAGACAGATTTTTTATGCAAATATGCTGCGTTGTCCGAATTTTTCAGAATTTTTAGAGATTGGGAAATATGGATTTCATTCAGATCTTCACAGACTATTCTGTTTTTGACAGATTCTGTTTTGCATGCATAGTTTGCTTGTTTTTGTGTTTCCATAGCTTATATTTAGTGATATAAATTATGGGAACGATAGAATAATGTAGGTATTATGTGAGAACAATTATGAATCTTGTCTTGACAGTACCTAAGTGAATGATCTATCTTTATTACACTAACCCATCTCACGAAGTTCTGTTAAGTTCTGTGTGATTGAAGTTTTAAAGTTTTGGGTGAGATATCGATATGCGGAGAATAAGGAGTGGCATGACCCTAATACTTGGGATGCCCAAGGAACCCGAAGGTAATATCCAAGGAAATCTCAAGCTTCTTGGGATGCCCCGGAAGGCATCCCCTCTTTCGTCTTCAGCACTATCGGTATATCTTGGAGCTATATTTTTATTCATCACATAATATGAGTTTTTCTTGGACCGTCATTTTATTGTATTAAAATTTTCTTGCTGTTATTTAAAATCTTGTATTTCAATAAAAAGTTCCAAGAATTTCCTTTTAGGATGCTTGAATTACATGTTTGATGTGTGCGGTGTAAAAACAGAAACTTTTGATGTAGTGTTTGAATTTTCATATTTTACCGGAACGTGTAAAGTTTCTGAAATTTTTACACAGTATTTTATTATAAATTATTCATCATTTCCTAAATTTTAATAATTCTTAGAGATACAGAAGTGCACTTTGTAAATTAATTGCTACACACTGTCATGTTTAGACATATTGCTGTCATAGTTTTGTTATCTACTTCTCCTATAGTTTTCATGACTTATATTGGTAGATATAAATTGTGGAAATGATAGTATATAGTAGATAATGTTTGAAAATTATTATGCAACTTGTCTTGGCAGTACATAAAGAGTTGATTTATTCTTATGTGCACTAACCTATCTCATGTGTTCTTTTCATGTTTTGTGTGGACGAAATTTTTGAGACCTAGGTGAAACCGTGACATGAGAGGAATTAACGAGACACAAAAGATCAAGCTTGTGGATTCCCAAGGCTCCCCAAGTCAATATTACAAGAATTCTCAAGCATCTAAGCTTGGGGATGGTACGCATCCCACCTCTCTTCGTCAACAAATATCGGTTAGCCTATGTTGATCCTAAGTTTTTATTCGTTCACATGATATGTGCTATTCTTGGAGTGTATTTTTGTTTAGTTTGCTGTCTTAAATAAAATAATCAGATCCTAAAATCTTTATTGAGAGAGAGAGAGAGTCCTCACATAACTACTTGATTGTTTGACTGCTCATTGATCTTCACTTGTATCTTTTGAGAGTAGTTTGATGTTTACTATTGTGCTTCACTTATATCTTAAGAGTAAATTGTGAATGCATGAAATATCATAAATATGAAATTATCAATACGCTATATTCTTAGTAGTAGGTTCATATTTAGTTTAGAAAGTAAAATCTACTAATATATGAATGATTGGTATAAGAAAGAGAACTTCCACATACTAATATATTATCTTGGACAACTTTTATGATTGTTAATAACCATTAATTATTTTCAAACTTGATCAAGTAATTGAAGTTGGACAAGGAAGACATCTTAATGGTTATGTTTGGGTATATTTGCATAGAAGTTATATTTACATGGATCCTCCAACATGTGGTTCTTGTTTAGAACCTTTTGCTAGCGAAAACTTCGTACTAAGTAGAGATACAACTTGTGCATCCAAATCCTTGAGCCAAGTTTCTTCCATCAGAGTCCACCATACCTACCTATATATGGTATTTCACTGTCATTCTAAGTAAATTTGCATGTGCCACCTCTAAGCATTCAAATAAACCTCCGTTTTGTGTACTCGTACTGCTCATGGAGCGACGGGGCGGTCATTATCTTCCATGTGCCACCTCTCAAGATAAGTGTTTATTCACTTGTCATTGCATGAGAGAGGCTGGTAAAAAGAATGCCTAGTCCTGCATAATACAAAAATAAATAAACAAAACTCCCCCTAGAAAGTTGATTGTTTGGAGGGCAACCCCGGATTCGGTCAGCCATGGAATGTGTTTGGAGAGTAAAATTTCAATTCTGTTTGGGAACCGCCAATAATGTGTTTATCATGGAAGATATTGAAAACTCTGTTGTGATGTTGACAGGAAAAGTATACCACCCAAAATTACATATTCATGTCTGTTTTAAAACAATGAGCTCTGGCACCTATGCAAATCCCTGCTTCCCTCTGCAAAGGGACAATCTATTTATTTTCATGTTATTTACTTATCATGTTGAGTCAACTTCTTATTCCAACCTCAATCTATTAGTTGGAAAGCATCATGTGGTGGGGAAGATCCAAACACATATATCCCGTCAAATATATTTGATCATGATTCATTGTTGTTGAGATTTATCTTTATGATAAGTATGTTAGGAGGTGAAACATTAAGCCCCTATCTTTCTATGTGTTCGATGGATATTGTTTGTTCTAAAAATATTCTTTGGGTATTAGCAATCATGGGAAACTATATGATAATTGAGTATGTGGAGCTCTTACTTACATTTTTTATAACTATAATTGTTGATGAATAAGAACATAGGTTGTTAAGTTTCAAGAGAATGCACTGTTTGAACCATAGCATGTGAATTGATTGCTACTTTATCATGAAGAGTTTATGGAAAAGACTTGCTGTTTATGATGCTACAAAAAGTGATTGAAATTATCAATGATCAAAACTATACACTATGCTAGCATTCACACTTCATAAATTATTCCTTTTATCATTTACCTACTCGAGGACGAGTAGGAATTAAGCTTGGGGATGCTGATACGTCTCCAACATATCAATAACTTATGAAGTATTCATGCCATATTTTCTTATATTTACAATACTTTTATATGGTTTTGATTCACTTTATATGATTTATTTAGAACTAACCCGGACTGACGCTGTTTTCAGCAGAATTACCGTGGTGTTGTTTTTTGTGCAGAAAATAAAAGTTCTCGGAATCGCCCGAAACTTTTTTATGATTTTTTCTGGAGGAAATAAGAAATACCGGAGTGAAGAACCACCGGAGGGGAGCCACCTATGGGTCACAAGCCAACATGGCGCGCCCACCCCCCCCCCCCCCCGGGCCCATGTGGCTCCCGTTGACGTGATTCCAACGCTGAAAAATCCTATGTATGCAGAAACCCTCAGAAATAAACCTAGAACTTCCGCTCCGCCACCGCAACTCTCTGTATCGAAGAAAAACCCATCTGGGGCCTTTCCAGTACCCTGCCGAAGAGGGGAAATCATCACCGGTGGCCATCTTCATCATCCCGGTGGAGGCCATGACGAGGAGGGAGTAGTTCACCCTCGGGGTCGAGGGTATGTACTAGTAGCTATGTGTTTAATCTATCTCTCTCTCTCGTGTTCTTGAGATGGCACGATCTTGATGTATCACGAACTTTGTTAATATAGTTGGATCATATGGTGTTCTTCCCTTGCTATCTTGTTGTGATAAATTGAATCTTTCCCTTTGATATTTTATAATGTCGGATTGAATATTGGATTTGAGAACACTTGATGTATGTCTTGCATGCGTATACCCGTAGTGACAATGTGGTATTCTATTGATTCACATGATATATGTTATAGCATCAACTTGCAGATTCCATTTACCTTGGGGATCTATGCATAGTGGTTGATTGCATGTTTTCATCCTACCTTCTCCGATCGAAATCTTGGGGTACTCTTTGAAGTTCTTTGTGTTGGATTGAATATGATGGATCTGAAATTGTTTAATGCATGTCGAATAATTAACCCATGGATACTTGAGGTGACATTGGAGTATCTAGGTGACATTAGGGTTGATTGATATGTATCATAGGTGTTATTTTTGTACGAACTCTAGAGCTGTTTGTGACACCTATAGGATTATCCCAATAGATTGATCGGAAGGGATAACTTTGAGGTGGTTCTACTACCTACAACAATTTCATCTTATGTTCTCCGCTAGATATGAACTTTGGAGCGATTCTTTGTTGCACGTTGAGGGATGATCATATGATCCTATTATGTTAGCATTGGTGAGAGATTGCACTAGTGAAAGTATGAACCTTAGGCCTTATTTCCAAGCATTTATACAACATTTTGCTTGTTGTTTGCCACTTGCTACCTTGCAGTTTTTATTTTTTTAGATTACAAAAACCTATATCAACTATCCATATTGCACTTGTATCACCATCTCTTTGTCGAACTACTGCACCTATACAATTTACCATTTTATTGGGTGTGTTGGGGACACAAGATATTTCTTTTATTTGATTGTAGGGTTGTTTGAGAGAGACCATCTTCATCCTACACCTCCCACGGATTGATAAACCTTAGGTCATCCACTTGAGGGAAAATCTCTACTGTCCTACAAAACTCTGCGCTTGGAGGCCCAACAGAGTCTACAAGAATAAAGTTGTGTAGTTGATATCATGCAGACATGACCCAACCATGAGCTCTCAAGGGAAATAATCTTACAAAACTTTATGCTCAACTTTCTCATGATAATCATTGAATGCTCGATACTTCATCTACTGGTTCAAATGAGATATTCTGGAAAGAATTAAACACAACTCTGAAGATTGGAAAATTGACAAAGGTAAAGAGTGAGGTATAAATCATAAGTTTGATTGTGTTAAATGTTTTCTAGAATCTGAAGCTTTTCATAGGTTTAGTGCAAAGTATGGACTTGACAATGAGATAGTAGCTACTTTCTGTGAATCATTTGCTACGCATGTTGATCTCCCTAAGGAGAAGTTATTTAAACATCACCCACCTATTAAAGAAACTTGTAAGGAACCGACTATAGCTAAAGAAGAAGAATCATTTATAATGTTGATCCAGTTGTGCCTACTGCTTATATTGAGAAACCACCTTTTCCTGTTAGGATTAGAGAACATGCTAAAGTTTCAACCATGGTTAATAAAAGTAATGTCAAACCACATAGACCCTCTGAACAAATAAAGGGAGAACCTAAAATTGCAATGATTAAGGATCTATTAGTTGATACTATTGATGGGCATGTTATATATTTTTGTGATGAAGCATCGCATATTGCTAAACAAGATTCTAAAGATAAACATAGACGTGTAGTTGGCATGCGAGTTGTTTCTGTTAAGATTGGAGATCATTGTTATCATGGCTTATGTGATATGGATGCTAGCGTTTGTGCCATTCCATTTACTCTTTATCAAGAAGTTATGCATGACATTGCACCTGTTGAGTTAGAAGATATTGATGCTACTATTAAGCTTGCAGACAAAATGACTATTTCACCACTTGGGATTGTTAGAATTGTTGATGTCTTGTGTGGTAAGATCAAGTACCCAACTGATTTCTTAGTCCTTGGTTCATTACCAGATAATTTTTGTCCCATTATATTTGGCAGATCTTTCATGAATACTGTTCATGCCAAACTTGATTGCACTGAGGAAACAGTTAGTGTTAACTTGGGCGACGTGTCTCTTGAATTTAGTTTCTCCAAGTTTAGTAGACAAATGCATGAGGAAGAATTGTCTAGTAAGGATGAAATAATTGGTCTTGCTTCTATTGTTTTGCTCCCTACTGATCCGATAGAACAATGTTTGCTAGACCATGAAAATGATATGCATTTGAAAGAAACAAAAGAAATAAATTATGTTTTGTTTAAAAATGCTCCTATCCTTCAACATAATTTGCATGTTGAAACCTTGGGAGACCCTCTACCTCCTAAGAGTGATCCTGTATTTGAATTAAAGAAACTACCTGATATATTGAAGTATGCTTATCTTGATGAAAAGAAGATATATCCTGTTGTTATTAATGCTATCCTTTCAGAACATGAAGAAAAGAGATTACTTAAGGTCCCAAGGAAGCACTGTGCTGCAATTGGGTATACCCTGGATGATCTTAAGGGAATCAGTCCCACTTTATATCACCACAAGATTAATATGACACCAGATACTAAACTAGTCATTGATCATCAACGTCGATTGAATCTTAAGATGAAGGATGTGGTAAGAACTGAAATATCAAAGCTTCTGGAGGCAGGTATAATTTATCCTATAGCTGATATTAGATGGGTAAGTCTTGTTCATTGTGTTCCTAAGAAAGGAGACATAACCGTTGTTCCTAATGATAAAAAATAAACTTATCCCACAACACTAGTAGAAAACGGGACATTAGTCCCGGTTGGCAATGGCCTTTAGTCCCGGTTGTGCAACCGGGACTAAAGGTCCCCCCTTTTAGTCCCGGTCGTGTTACGAACCGAGACTAAAGAGGCTCCACGTGGCCGCTTCATACGTCTCCAACGTATCTATAATTTTTTATTGTTCCATGCTATTATATTATCTGTTTTGGATGTTTTATATGCATTAATATGCTATTTTCTATTATTTTTGGGACTAACCTATTAACCTAGTGCCTAGTGCCAGTTTCTGTTTTTTCCTTGTTTTTGAGTATTGCAGATAAGGAATATTAAATGGAGTCCAAACGGAATAAAATCTTCGGAATGATTTTTCTTGGACCAGAAGAAACTTGCCAGACTTGGAGATGAAGGCAGGAAACCTGCCGGGAGGCGAAAAGCCACCTGGGCGCGCCCTAGGGGGGGGGCCTGGATTGTGGCCCCCCAGCAGGCCTCCTAACCCTATTCTTCGGCCTATAAATTCCCAAATATTCCCCCAATACCAAAGAGAGCCACGAAAATACTTTTCCGCCACCGGAACCCTCTGTTCCCGTGAGATCCCATCTTGGAGCCTTTTCCGGTAATCTGCCGGAGGGGGATTCGATCACGGAGGGCATCTACGTCAACTCCATTGCCCATCCGATGATGCGTGAGTAGTTCACCTCAGACCTTCAGGTCCATAGCTAGTAGCTAGATGGCTTCTTCTCTCTCTATGTTCTTCAATACCATGTTCTTCATGATCTTCATGGAGATCTATCCGATGTAATACTCTTTTGCGGTGTGTTTGTCGAGATCCGATGAATTGTGGGTTTATGATCAGATTATCTATGAATATTATTTGAATCTTCTATGAATTCTTATATGCATATATCTTTGCAAGTCTCTTCGAGTTATTGGTTTGGTTTGGCCAACTAGATTGGTAATTCTTGCAATGGGAGAAGTGCTTAGTTTTGGGTTCAATCTTGCGGTATCCTCACCCAGTGACAAAGTAGGGGTAGCGAGGCACGTATTTGTATTGTTGCCATCAAGGATAAAAAGATGGGGTTTTCATCATATTGCTTGAGTTTATCCCTCTACATCATGTCATCTTACCTAATGTGTTACTCTGTTCTTCATGAACTTAATACTCTAGATGCAGGCAGGAGTCGGTCGATGTGTGGAGTAATAGTAGTAGATGCAGAATCGTTTCGGTCTACTTGACACGGACGTGATGCCTATATGCATAATAATTGCCTTGGATATCGTCATAACTATGCGCTTTTCTATCAATTGCTCGACAGTAATTTGTTCACCCACCGTATTATTTTCCTTCAAGAGAGAAGCCTCTAGTGAAACCTATGGCCCCCGGGTCTACTTTCCATATTATATTTTCAGATCTATAAACCAAAAATACTTTGCTGCAATCTTTTTACTTTTGTTTTACTTTTCGTTTTAGTAATCTTCTATATCTATCTCTATCAGATCTCATCCTTGCAAGTAACCGTGAAGGGATTGGCAACCCCTTTATAGCGTTGGGTGCAAGTGTTTGATTGTTTGTGTAGGTGCGAAGATTGGTGACTTGCTTGTATCTCCTACTGGATTGATACCTTGGTTCTCAACAACTGAGGGAAATACTTATCTACTTTGCTGCATCACCCTTTCCTCTTCAAGGGAAAACCAACGCAAGCTCAAGAAGTAGCAAGAAGGATTTCTGGAGCCGTTGCCGGGGAGATCTACATCAAGCCTACCAAGTACCCATCACAAACTCATCTCTTGCATTTACATTATTTGCCATTTTCCTCGTTTTCCTTTCCCCCACTTCTAAAACGATTTTCAGAAAAATACCAAAAAGATTTGCCTTTTTATTCGCCCTTCTTCCTTTCATCTTTTCGTTTGCCTTTTGTTTGCTTGTGTGCTAGATTGCTTGCTTTGTCACGATGACTCAAGAGAATACCAAGTTGTGTGACTTTTCCAATACTAATAATAATGATTTTATTAGTACTCCGATTGCTCCCGCCACTAGTGCAGAATCTTGTGAAATTAATGCCGCTTTGCTTAATCTTGTTATGAAAGAGAAAATTTCTGGCCTTCCTAATGGAGATGCCGCATCCCATCTAAATACTTTCGTTGAGTTGTGTGATATGCAAAAGAAGAAAGATGTGGATAATGATATTGTTAAATTGAAGCTATTTCCTTTCTTACTACGGGATCGTGCTAAAACTTGGTTTTCATCTTTGCCTAAAAATAGTATTGATTCATGGAATAAGTGTAAAGATGCTTTTATTTCCAAGTACTTTCCACCCGCTAAAATCATCTCCCTTAGGAACGATATAATGAATTTTAAGCAACTTGATCATGAGCATGTTGCACAATCTTGGGAGAGGATGAAACTAATGATTAGAAATTGCCCCGCACATGGTTTGAGTTTATGGATGATTATACAATTTTTTTATGCGGGATTGAATTTTGCTTCTAGAAATCTTTTAGATTCTGCTGCGGGTGGTACTTTTATGGAAATCACATTAGGAGAAGCTACTAAACTCCTAGATAATATTAAGGCAAATTACTCTCAATGGCATACCGAAAGATCTCCTACTAGTAAAAAGGTGCATGCAATTGAAGAAATAAACACTTTGAGTGAAAAGATGGATGAATTAATGAAATTGTTTGCTAGTAAGAGTGCTCCTATTGATCCTAATGATATGCCTTTGTCTTCTTTGATTGGAAATAATAATGAATCTATGGATGTGAATTTTGTTGGTAGGAACAATTTTGGTAATAACGGGTATAGAGGTAATTTCAACCCTAGGCCGTTTCCTAGTAATTCCTCTAATAATTATGGTAATTCCTACAACAATTATTATGGAAATTATAATAAGATGCCCTCTGATCTTCAGAATAATATTAAAGAATTTATTAGCTCGCAAAAGGTTTTCAATGCTACGATTGAAGAAAAATTGCTCAAGATTGATGATTTGGCTAGGAACGTTCATAGAATTTCTCTCGAGATTGATTCTTTGAAAATTAGATCTACTCCACCTAAGCGTGATATTAATGAGTCTTTAAAAGCTATGAGAACTTCTATTGATGAGTGTAAGGAAAGAACCGCTAGAATGCGTGCTAAGCGTGAATGGCTTGAAAAGATGTGTTCTCATGATAATAATGATGACGATCTTAAAGTGATTGATGTGACTCCTATTGAATCTTTGTTTTCTAATACAAATCTTGATAAAGATGGAACTGGAGATAAGTCAACTTTAGTTAAAAGTCGTCCCAATGATTCGGAGTTTATAGATCTTAATGCTAAAATTGATAAAAGTGGGATTGAAGAGGTCAAAACTTTAAATAGCAATGAACCAACTCTTTTGGATTTCAAGGACTTTAATTATGATAGTTATTCTTTGATTGATTTTATTCCCTTGTTGCAATCCATGTTGAATTCTCCGCATGCTTATAATCAAACTAAAGCTTTTCTAAACATATCGTTGATGCTATGATGAAATCTTGAAATCTTTTGAAGAAAAACTTGAGTTGGAAGTTTCCATACCTAGAAAGCTTTATGATGAGTGGGAACCTACTATTAAGATTAAAATTAAAGATTATGAGTGCCATGCTTTGTGTGATTTGGGTACTAGCGTTTCCACGATTCCGAAAACTTTATGTGATGTGCTAGGTTTCCACGATCTTGATGATTGCTCTTTAAATTTGCATCTAGCGGATTCCACTCTTAAGAAACCTATGGTAAGGATTAATGATGTTCTTATTGTTGCAAATAGGAATTATGTGCCCGTATATTTCATTGTTCTTGATATAGATTGCAATCCTACATGCCCTATTATTCTTGGTAGACCTTTCCTTAGAACGATCGGTGCAATTATTGATATGAAAGAAGGAAACATTAGATTCCAATTTCCGTTAAGGAAAGGCATGGAACACTTTCCTAGAAATAAAATTAAATGACCTTATGAATCTATTATGAGAGCTACTTATGGATTGCATACCAAAGATGACAATACCTAGATCTATTGAGTTATGCCTAGCTAAGGGCGTTAAACAATAGCGCTTGTTGGGAGGCAACCCAATTTTATTTTATGTTTCTGTTATTTGCTTCTGTTCTTGAGTGTTTGGCACATTATTACCTCTGTATTAATTGTGTTTTATTGTTTTAATTGGTGTTTGTGCCAAGTAAGACCTTTGGGATGGTTTACGGTAATTGTTGATTTGGTTTTGCTGAAAAACAGAAACTTTTGTGCTCAGTCCAGGAATTTTATAAATTCACCAGAGCGTAAATTGGATCTGAATTTTTTACACAAGATTGATATACAAATTACCATGATTTTCCTAATTTTTAAGAATTTTTGGAGTTACAGAAGTTTTCTAAGTTTACAGATTCCTACAGACTGTTCTGTTTTTGACAGATTCTGTTTTCTTTGTGTTGTTTGCTTATTTTGATGTATCTATGGGTTCTATCGGGGGGTATGAACCATGGAGAAGTTAGAATACAGTAAATATTGCACCAATATAAATAAATAATGAGTTCACAACAGTACCTAGAGTGGTGATTTATTTTTCTTATACTAACGGATCTCACGAGTTTTCTGTTGAGTTTTGTGTTGTGAAGTTTTCAAGTTTTGGGTAAAGATTTGATGGACTTTGGAATAAGGAGTGGCAAGAGCCTAAGCTTGGGGATGCCCAAGGCACCCCAAGCCATATTCAAGGATACCAAAGAGCCTAAGCTTGGGGATGCCCCGGAAGGCATCCCCTCTTTCGTCTTCAATCCATCGGTAAATTTACTTGAGGCTATATTTTTATTCACCACATGATATGTGTTTTGCTTGGAGCGTATTGTATGATATGAGTCTTTGCTTTTTAGTTTGCCACAATCATCATTGATGCACACATCTTTTGAGAGGGACATGCATTAATCGTGAATTTATTAGAATACTCTATGTGCTTCACTTATATCTTTTGAGCTAGGCAATGTTGCTCTAGTGCTTCACTTATATCTTTTTAGAGCACGGTGGTGTTTTTTATTTTATAGAAATAATTGAACTCTCGTACCTCACTTATATTATTTTGACAGTCTTTAAACAGCATGGTAATTGGTTTATGTTATGAATTTAGTCCTAATATAATGGCCATCCAAGAGGGATATAATAAAAACTTTCATATAAAGTGCATTGAATACTATGAGAAGTTGGATTCCTTGCATATAGTTTTGAGATATAAAGGTGGTGATGTTAGAGTCATGCTAGTGAGTAATTGTGGAATGGTAAAAATACTTGTGTTAAAGTTTGTGACTCCCGTAGCATGCACGTATGGTGAACCGTTA
This sequence comes from Elymus sibiricus, assembly GCA_039707655.1. Lineage (NCBI taxonomy): Eukaryota > Viridiplantae > Streptophyta > Magnoliopsida > Poales > Poaceae > Elymus > Elymus sibiricus. The sequence goes on along the minus strand of CM077675.1, from coordinate 471,779,246 downwards.
TCTAACGAAGTCAGAGCATGATTTGTTTAATGATTGTCATCCTTTGTGTGAGGGTCGGGAGCGCGCGATGGTTAACTCCTACCAACCTCTCCCCTAGGAGCATGCGTCTAATACTTTGCTTCGATAACTAATAGATTTTTGCAATAAGTATGTGAGTTCTTTATGACTAATGTGAGTCCATGGATTATACGCACTCTCACCCTTCCACCATTGCTAGCCTCTCTAGTACCGCGCAACTTTTGCCGGTGCATTAAACCCACCTTCCTCAAAACAGCCACCATATACCCTTCCTCAAATCAGCCACCATACCTACCTATTTTGGCATTTCCATATCCATTCCGAGATATATTGCCATGCAACTTCCACCGTTCCGTTTTTTATGACACGCGCCATCATTGTCATATTGCTTTGCATGATCGTAAGACAGCTAGCATGATGTTTTCATGGCTTGTCCGTTTTTTGATGTCATTTGCTATGCTAGATCGTTGCACATCCCGGTACATCACCGGAAGCATTCATATAGTCATATCTTATTGTAGGTATCGAGTTGTAAGTAAATAAAAGTGTGATGATCATCATTATTAGAGCATTGTCCCATGAGAGGAAAGGAGGATAGAAGCTATGATTCCCTCACAAGTAGGGATGAGTCTCCGGACTTTACAAATAATAAAAGAGGCCAATGAAGCCCAAATAAAAAAAGAGGCCAAAGATGCCCACCAAAATAGAAAAAATGAGAGAAAAGAGAGAAGGGACAATGTTACTATCTTTTTTCCACACTTGTGCTTCAAAGTAGCACCTTGATCTTCATGATAGAGAGTCTCCTATTTTTTGTCACTTTCATATACTAGTGGGAATTTTTCATTATATAACTTGGCTTGTATATTCCAATGATGGGCTTCCTCAAATTGCCCTAGGTCTTCGTGAGCAAGCAAGTTGGATGCACGCCCACTTAGTTTCTTTTTGAGCTTTCATACACTTATAGCTCTAGTGCATCCGTTGCATGGCAATCCCTACTCACTCACATTGATATCTATTGATGGGCATCTCCATAGCCCATTGATACGCCTAGTTGATGTGAGACTATCTTCTCCTTTTTCCATACAACCTCCACCATATTCTATTCCACCTATAGTGCTATATCCATGGCTCACGCTCATGTATTCCGTGAAAGTTGAAAAGGTTTGCGAACATAAAAGGTGTGAAACAATTGCTTGACTTGTCATTGGGGGTGTGCATGATTTAGATACTTTGTGTGGGGAAGATGGAGCATAGCCAGACCATATGATTTTGTAGGGATAACTTTCTAAGGCCATGTTATTTTGAAAGGACACAATTGCTTGTTAGTATGCTTGAAGTATTACTGTTTTTATGTCAATATTGAGCTTTTGTTTTGAATCTTATGGATCTGAACATTTATGCCACAATAAAGAATATTACATGGATAAATATGTTAGGTAGCATTCCACATCAAAAATTCCGTTTTTATCATTTACTTACTCGAGGACGAGCAGGAATTAAGCTTGGGGATGCTTGATACGTCTCCAACGTATCTATAATTTTTGATTGTTCCATGCTATTATATTATCTGTTTTGGATGTTTTATATGCATTAATATGCTGTTTTATATTATTTTTGGGACTAACCTATTAACCTAGTGCCTAGTGCCAGTTTCTGTTTTTTCTTTGTTTTTGAGTATTGCAGATAAGGAATATTAAACGGAGTCCAAACGGAATAAAATCTTCGGAATGATTTTTCTTGGACCAGAAGAAACCTGCCAGACTTGGAGATGAAGGCAGGAGACCTTTCGGGAGGCGACAAGCCACCTGGGCGCGCCCTAGGGGGGGGCGCCCCCTGGCTTGTGGCCCCCCAGCAGGCCTCCTAACCCTATTCTTCGGCCTATAAATTCCCAAATATTCCCCCAATACAAAAGAGAGCCACAAAAATACTTTTCCGCCGCCGGAACCCTCTGTTCCCGTGAGATCCCATCTTGGAGCCTTTTCCGGTAATCTGCCGGAGGGGGATTCGATCACGGAGGACATCTACATCAACTCCATTGACCTTCCGATGATGTGTGAGTAGTTCACCTCAGACCTTCGGGTCCATAGCTAGTAGCTAGATGGCTTCTTCTCTCTCTATGTTCTTCAATACCATGTTCTTCATGATCTTCATGGAGATCTATCCGATGTAATACTCTTTTGCGGTGTGTTTGTCGAGATCCGATGAATTGTGGGTTTATGATCAGATTATCTATGAATATTATTTGAATCTTCTCTGAATTCTTATATGCATATATCTTTGCAAGTCTCTTCGAGTTATTGGTTTGGTTTGGCCAACTAGATTGGTAATTCTTGCAATGGGAGAAGTGCTTGGTTTTGGGTTCAATCTTGCGGTGTCCTCACCCAGTGACAAAGTAGGGGTAGCGAGGCACGTATTTGTATTGTTGCCATCAAGGATAAAAAGATGGGGTTTTCATCATATTGCTTGAGTTTATCCCTCTACATCATGTCATCTTACCTAATGCGTTACTCTGTTCTTCATGAACTTAATACTCTAGATGCAGGCAGGAGTCGGTCGATGTGTGGAGTAATAGTAGTAGATGCAGAATCGTTTCGGTCTACTTGACACGGACGTGATGCCTATATGCATAATAATTGCCTTGGATATCGTCATAACTATGCGCTTTTCTATCAATTGCTCGATAGTAATTTGTTCACCCACCGTATCATTTTCCTTCAAGAGAGAAGCCTCTAGTGAAACCTATGGCCCCCGGGTCTACTTTCCATATTATATTTTCAGATCTATAAACCAAAAATACTTTGCTGCAATCTTTTTACTTTTGTTTTACTTTTCGTTTTAGTAATCTTCTATATCTATCTCTATCAGATCTCATCCTTTCAAGTAACCGTGAAGGGATTGACAACCCCTTTATAGCGTTGGGTGCAAGTGTTTGATTGTTTGTGTAGGTGCGAAGATTGGGGACTTGCTTGTATCTCCTACTGGATTGATACCTTGGTTCTCAACAACTGAGGGAAATACTTATCTACTTTGCTGCATCACCCTTTCCTCTTCAAGGGAAAACCAACGCAAGCTCAAGAAGTAGCACCGCTGTGGAGCGCTCAGGCTGGAGGACCTTTAGTCTCTGTTGGTAACACCAACCGGGACTAAAGGCTGCCAAGCCCTCGGGTTTAGGTTTTTTTTAGATGGGGGTTTATCCGTGAACACGTGGGTCGACCGGCGCGTTACACATATCGATATACAACATCAGTACAAATTATGGAAGAACAACATCCAACATCAGTACAAATTAGATGGATGCAGGAGACCAAATTGAATTAGAGGAAAATACGATGTTGCGATTCGCAACATCGTATTTTCCTCTAATTCAACTTGGTCTATTGCATCCATCTAATTTGTACTGGTATATGTCATATAATAACTCATCATTATCTTAATCAACCCTTCATCATTCTAGGTAAAATAGCATAAAAAAGGTGAACTTCTCATCATTCTGGTTGTTATCATACAAGAAAGTGATCAAGTAATCACAAGTTAGAAACACTAACTACTGCTCTCTCCTAGGTAAAATAGCATAAAAAAAGGTGAACCACTGCATCTCCACATTGAAGAATACAGATCAACCTATCTCCAACTTGTGGCGTGATCAACCTATCTCCAGCAATTAAGATATTGTTTCCATGTGGTTGCGTGGATGCTTTTATTGCCTGGCTCCATCCTTTGATTTTTTGGCTTTCTTCACTTCGAGATATTATGTATTTACCAGGGTAACTCATCGACATTGGGCGTTAGCTAACCATATGCAAATCACCGGTGGTAACCATCCATTTAGGCACGGTCTGTGGCGGGAGTACCTATTGAACAACATAAGTAATAATAACATAGTTAGCTAAACTAGTTTTGCTTAAGAACAATGTATAAAAAAGATGGACTAGTGACGCAATGTGGTAAAAACATTCTTACAAAGTTGTCTGAAGTGATGTTATAAGGGTTCAACTGGTGCACTAGTGGCACATATCCATGATAAATGTTGCCAGTTATGTGATTTTTAGCATGATGCTGAACATCATGAATAAATGAGATGATATGATTTTTCTCCAGCCAAGTAAGCTCGGAGTCATGACTGTAATAGGTCCGATCTATTATCTGTCGTGTAGTTCTTGTAGTAGAGAAATAAACTGATAATTAAAAATAAAGAAATTTAGTCGGGATGAGTACCAAATACTTTTCAATAATTAATATAAATTACCTAACAATCTGTTGACAAACTCACTGTTACGCCTGGCGGGATCTAGACTAGCCCCACAGACCAACACTAGTCTTTACTGCGCACTTTGTCCTCATTCGTGCGCACCCGGGAACAACTTCCCGGTCGGTCACCCATCCTAGAATCGCTCCAAGCCAAGCACGCTTAACTTTGGAGTTCTTTTCGCTTGGGCTCCCGAAAAAGAAGGAATTCCTTGTTGATATGAGTAGTCTATCATTCCTATTAAGCGAGGCTCTCACATACACCCCCACTTAAAGGAATCGACGTCCTCGTCGGCCCATCAGGAGCGTTCCCTCTTGGCACACGTATGCTTGTCCAGTCTAGCACATGTGCCATGCCGTGTGCCACAACGGGCCACACGTGCCATGTGTCACATGCCCGCGCACCTGACCCACACATGTCCGTGTAACCGCAAGGGTCGGCTCTGATACCAATTGTAACACCCCGTTACGCCTGGCGGGATCTAGACTAGCCCCACAGACCAACACTAGTCTTTCCTGCGTACTTTGTCCTCACTCATGCCCACCCGGGAACAACTTCCCGGTCGGTCACCCATCCTAGAATCGCTCCAAGCCAAGCACGCTTAACTTTGGAGTTCTTTTCGAATGGGCTCCCGGAAAAGAAGGGATTCCATGTTGATATGAGTAGTCTATCATTCCTATTAAGCCAGGCTCTCACACTCACCTGGAGGTAGAACTGGAATCAAGTCATCTGCATGCACCCAAATTTCTATATTATTATCACAAACATCGTCATTACCAAGATCGAAGGTAATGTTGATGTCCTCATCCAACCCATACGCCTTGCAAAATGCACTCCAATTAGAACAACCAAAATATGTGTGATCTTCTTCATTTTTTACCTTAACAACAAAAGTGTAATGCTCCGTTCTTAGATGAGCTATCTTAGGCTCTATACTATCCTTCTCTTTGAAATGGAACTTGTCCAAGACAGCGAATCTTGCATGGCAGGGAACGCACTACTCGAAGTGTACATAAGAAAATTAAAGGTTAATTAAAGCAATAAAACACACGTCATACTTCATTATCAAAAAATACATGCCGTCTTTACATACCGTAATAATTTTAAAGTCATCCTGTAGCTTGACGGTGAAGGATGTACCGTTGTCTAGGTGAGGATAACAGTCGCATATACCCGTGTCATCCCAGCACAAAGGGCACTCAGGGATCCTCCCCTCGTCTTCAGACGACATCGACATTTCTTGTATTCATGATTCAAAGATTAAAAATTGACGGCAATTTTTTTCTTAATGCTCATTGATTCTAAGATTAACAATTTAGTATTTAAATTAGAATGCATTAAATAAGCAAAAACATCATAGTAGTCAGCCGCCATCGAGGTTAGATCTGAGGGGCGAGGGATGGCGAGGAGGATTAATTTTTTTAGCAAGATCATCATATAATGTCCTTAATACATATAATATCACCGGCGATCGTCGGGGACTCTTCATATAATATTATCATATAATATCACTAATACATCTCGAATAATCCAGTTAATGCATCATCGAATATTATCACTAATACATCTCGAATATTATCATATAATATCACTAATACAGCTAGAATATTATCGAATAATCGAGTTGACTCGCAGTCCCTGAGCCGCGGGCGGTGGACACCCAAAGAGAAGGAACCATCACAAGATCATAGCGTGAGATCCCTGAAGAAACTGCCAGGTACTGGAGAACCTGACGTCCAACGCAACCATGTAGCGATGGACGTGCTCGTCCTCCTCCCTGACACGGCGACGTACCACCTCCTCGGGGGCCGGCTCCCTCCGCACCGATAGTGGCCCATGCGACCGCCACCAAAGAAGCTCTGCGTCGACGACGAGACCCCGATTCCTCACCAAGCTGCGCATCTCGGATGGTAGCACCTCCCAGTGCCAGCCCAGCAGAGCCCAGTCCCGAACATGGTGCCTCTCAAACTGGTTGTTGTCGTCGAGTCGACGACGAGGATGTGGGACAGGCATCGTCGCCTTTAGATAAAAAACAAAACTAGATACCATCATATATTCGTCATCACCATCGGTTCATCTATTCATCACCCCTACTATTTTTACACTATGGTAACTTTGTTTTTTGTATGACTTTGCGGGCAAAAGTAGATAGTGGACCAACAAAACTCCAAATTTTCTGTTATCTTTTCATGTGATGAAAAATTTACTTCCCAATTTTCTCTAAAATGATGACAACTAATGACATAGCAAAATCGGTACATTTTGTAGAATATAAGCCTAATTATTTGCACGTGGCGCAATTTTACATTGTAACCAAACGATAATTTTGGAAGTTTTATATTACCATTTAAAATGAATTGCTAAGAGAAAGTATCTTTCCTACTTATAAAGGTTGGAGTTGGTGGTGAGTTCACATGTGGGACGACACAAACAAACAAATGCATTTATATCCACATGTTTTTTTGCGGAGGAGAGAGCGAACACATTGCAATTTCAACATGGACATAGACGTTCTCCTCCTATCAAATTCACTCTTGTGGATTCAAGTTACTCACGACCATTGACCTATGTTTTAAAATTTAAAATGTTATCTCACTGTAAATCTCACGAAGGACCGACAATGGTCACTTAGAAATCATCAATACCTACAACATGACCTTTTATTATATTTATGCTTTCTTTTTAATTATAAACCATGAAATAGTTGTACGACATCATAATCTTTCGATGATCTCTTATGGCAGGAGTATCGTCTCATCATCGTTTTTATCGCTCTGTAGCAACACACGAGCATTGTGCTTGTATACTTAACGGAGCCGAGTCGGACCTAGCCCAACTACTAAACTTAACAGAGCAAAAAGCATTTTTGATAAATTCAACATAGATTCGATTTAAACGATCGACATTTGACACATAATGTACACAATCATCCGGCGATGAAACACGGCTGCGGCGAGCTTCGACATGGGAGCTTCGACATGGGAGAGAGGGGTTGGGAGAAGGATCTCATGGTGACGAGGAGCGGGGGCGCCTATGCTCGGGGAGGAGGGCGAGGAGGTCCGGCGACGGCCAACGGGCTCGGGGATGGCTCGGAGGCGACGGGTGTGGGGGTGGAGAGGAAGATTGAAGGGAGGGAGAAGGCGTGGTTAAATACCCTAGTCTTTAGTCCCGGTTGGTGGCACAAACCGGAACTAAAGGCGTACTTTAGTCCCGGTCGGAGCCACCAACTGGGACTAAAGCTGAATTTTAGCAGCCCAAAGGGCACGAATGCTTAGGCCTTTACTCTCGGTCGGTGGCTCAGACCGGGAATAAAGGTAAATTTCAGTAGCCCAAAGGGCGCGAAAGTTTAGGCCTTTAGTCCCGGTTGGGGGCCCTAACCGGGACTAAAGCTATTTTTCCTATTTTTGGTTTTAGACCTTTTTACGATATTTTAGTTTTAGTTTTCTTTTAAACAGATTCAAAAAAAGTAGCATTATGAAATGTTTTTAGGAAAAAAATCTTTTTGCTAATGAAGAATATTATAAAATACTTTTTTTAACATAAATTTCATATAATTTTAAGTTAATATAATTTTGATCTTAACAAGAGTTTTATAAAAGTTTTTTAGTTGATTATTTTTGCTATTGAAGAATATTATAGTTGATTCTTTTTGCTTTTTAGTTGATTCTTTTTGCTATTGAAGGATTGCGACAAATAGTTCTATCAAGTTATTTTTCATAGGCGATCGGGATGCTGTCAAAATCTTTCTTCCGGAATCTAAAGCCCTTGGAGTATTACCCAACATACTCATGATGTGGGTTTGTACTTCTGATGTAAGATAATATAAAGGTGCCTGGGTGTTCACGAGATATGCCAAAACAATGGACTATTGTCATAGGATTCTTTGATTTCCCAGCCCTCAAGATATCATGAACTTCCCCTTTTAACCCTTTCATGAATTTGCGATAAGAGAGCATGCTTTTCAGGTGGCCTACCAATGGGTCCACATCTCTGTCTATTATGCATATTTGTACAAGGAAATAAACATACATTTACCAAAAATTAAAACAGATGCCAATCTTGCCAGTTAATGCACCGCCTTCATGTAACTGCAGTGATTCTAGACCAAAGCCATCATCAGAATAGTTGTGGAGCATAACTATGTCCTCTCATCATTTAACAGGATGCTTGGGTCAGTCTTCACTTTTTCTTCGCGTGTGTCCCTTGCTTATTGCGCTGTAACCATGGATAATCTTCATCATTTAACAGGACGCTTGGGTCCGTCTTCACTGTGAAGGGAGGAATTTCATCAAACTTTTCATAATCTTCTGACTTGTCTGTCTTGTCCTCCACTCCCACGATGTTTCTTTTCCCTGAAAGAACTATGTGGCGCTTTGACTCATCGTATGATGTATTCGCTTCCTTGTCTTTTCTTTTTCTCAGTTTGGTAGACATATCCTTCACATAGAAAACCTGCGCCACATCATTGGCTAGGATGAATGGTTCCATTGTGTACCCAAGATTGTTGAGATCCACCGTTGCCATTCCGTACCGCGGGTCTACCATTACCCCGCCTCCTGTCAGATTGACCCATTTGCACCGGAACAAAGGGACCTTAAAATCACGTCAATAGTCAAGTTCCCATATCTCCTTTATGTAACCATAATATGTGTCCTTTTCCCTATTGGTGTTTGCTGCATCAAAGAGGACACCACTATTTTGGTTGGTGCTCTTTTTATCTTGGGCGATCGTGTAAAATGTATTCCCATTTATCTCGTACCCTTGAAAAGTCAATACAGTCAAAGATGGTGTCCTGGCCAACAATTACAGATCATCTCCAACAATGGTGTCATTCATGAGATGTGTTTGCAACCAACCGCAAAAAGTCACCATGTGTGTACGTTTAATCCAGGGGTCAGACTGCTCTGGGTTCTCGGAGCGTACAATAGCCATGTGTTTTTGGATATACGCGGCCACCAAGGTAGAACTTTGTAGAACTATGTAGTGTGCTTGTGCCCAAGAATGCCCATCCCTACATATTTTTTATTTCGGTCCTAGCATGCCTTTTCCACTCAGTCTCCCCTCATGCCGCGATTGAGGAACACCAATCAGCTTAATGTCAGGAATAAAGTCAACACAAAACTCAATGACCTCCTCTATTTCATGGTCCTTTGAGATGCTTCCTTCTAGCCTAGCACGGTTATGAACATATATTTTAAGACTCCCATGAACCTCTCAAAGGGCAACATATTGTGTAGAAATACAGGACCCAGAATGGCAATCTCGTCGACTAGGTGAACTAGGACGTGCGTCACAATATTGAAGAAGGATGGTGGGAACACCAACTCGAAACAGACAAGACATTGGACCAAATCATTCTGTAACCTTGGTAGGATTTCCGGATCGATTACTGATAACCCACAAGTGTAGGGGATCGTTTGTAGCCTTTTTTGATAAGTAAGAGTGTCGAACCCAGCGAGGAGCTAAAGGTAGAACAAATATTCCCTCAAGTTCTATCGACCACCGATACAACTCTACGCACGCTAATGCTTGCTTTACCTAGAACAAGTATGAAACTACTTTGCGGGAATAAAACTAGAAGTACTTTGCAAGAAAATAAAGAACGTGGAAATAAAAGTTAGGTGTTGTTTTAATAAAAGAACAAAAAGAGTAAAAAAACTTAGTTGAAAGCTTTTTGTGTAACGCAAGGCAAAGATTGTCCCTAGGCAATTGAATATAATATGATAGATACTTGTTATATGCAATGAGGGAGAGGCATACGCTAACACACTTTCCGTACTTGGATCATATGCACTCATCATTGGAACTCTAGCAAGCATCCGCAACTACCAAAGTTCATTAAGGTAAAACCCAACCATAGCATTAAGTATCAAGTCCGCTTTGCTCCCATACGCAACAACCCACCTACTCGGGTTTATGTTTCTGTCACTCAAGCAACCCACCAAAGGCAAATTATGAACATATTGCAACACCCTACAGCGGAGATCCCTCACGTTTGCACGACACGGAGGGCACCATAGGACAGCACCATATCAACATACAACTCACATCCATAACATCATACCACAATTAACCCATAGGACAAAAGAGATCTACTCAGACATCATAGGATAGCCAAATATCATTGGGAAAAATATATGGAGTTGAGCACCATGTTTAAGTAGATATTGCAGCAGGGAAGAGAGGTGTTACACCGCTGCATAGAGGGGGAGATAGTTGGTGTTGACGGCGGCGAAGTTGTTGGTGTAGATCGTCGTCACGATAATTGCCCCGGCGGCATTTCGGCGCCACCGGGAGAGAGGAGGAGAGATGCCCCTCCTTCTTCTTCTTCCTTGGCCTCCCCCCTAGATGGGAGGAGAGTTCCCCCTCAGGTCCATGGCCTCCATGCCGGCGGAGGGGCAGGAGCCCCTCCTAGATTGGATCTACCTCTCTGTTCTCTTCTGTTTCGCGTTCCTGTTTTCTGGTCGAAAACCGTTTCTTATATTCCCAGAGATCCGTAACTCCGATTGGACTGAAATTTTGAGGGTATTTTTATCCAAAAATTAGCTTCCTTGCGCCCGAAGGATAGCTCCAATCGACGTGCGAGGTGGGCACAACCCACCATGCCGCGCTTGGGCCTTCTGGGCGCGCCGTGGTGTCTCTTGGGGGCTGTGGGCCTCCGTTTGCGTTGATTCCACTTCTCAAAATTCACAAATATTCCAAAAAAATCTCCGTAAAATTTTATCGCATTTGGACTTTGTTAGATATGGATATTCTGCGAAACAAAAAACATGCAACAAACAGGAACTGGCACTGGGCACTGGATCAATAGGTTAGTCCAATAAATCATATAAAATGTTGCCAAAAATATGTGAAAGTTGTATAATATTGGCATGAAACAATCAAAAATTATAGATACGACGGAGATGTATCAATTACCTTCTGACAAATTGCATTGAGGAATGCACATAGCTTCACAATGCCTAATCGAACATTTTCTGGTAGAAGCCCCCTCAATGCAACAGAAAGCAATTGCGTCATAATCACGTGGCAGTCATGACACTTTAGGTTCTGGAATTTTTTCTCTGCCATATTTATTATTCCCTTTATATTTGACAAGAAGCCATACGGGACCTTGATACTGAGAAGGCATTCAAAAAAGATTTCCTTCTCTGCTTTGGTAAGAGCGTAGCTGGCAGGACCTTGATACTGCTTTGGATGCATGCCGTCTTTTTCGTTCATACGTTGCTGGTCTTCCCGTGCCTCCGGTGTATCTTTTGTCTTCCCATACATGCCTAGGAAGCCTAGCAGGTTCACGCAAAGATTCATCGTCATGTGCATCACGTCGATTGCAGAGCGGACCTCTAGGACTTTCCAATAGGGTAGCTCCCAAAATATAGATTTCTTCTTCCACATGGGTGCGTGTCCGTCAGCGTCATTCGGAACAGAATGTCCGCCAGGACCCTTTCGAAAGATTTCTTTTAAATCCTTGACCATATCAAATATATCATCACCAGTACGGGGGACATGCTTCTTCCGGTGAGTTGCCTCACCTTTGAAATGCTTGCCTTTCTTTCTTAAGGCATGCTTGGTCGGAAGAAATCGACGATGTACCAGGTACACAACTTTCTTACATTTATCCAAATATATACTTTCAGTCTCATCTAAACAGTGTGTGCATGCATTGTATCCCTTGTTTGTCTGTCCTGAAAGGTTACTAAGAGCAGGCCAATCATTGATGGTTACAAACAGCAACGCTCGTAGGTCAAATTCCTCTTGTTTGTGCTCATCCCACACACGTAGACCTTTTTTTATCCCACAACTGTAAACTTTCCTCAACTAATGGCCTTAGTTAGACATCAATGTCATTGCTGGGTTGCTTAGGGCCTTGGATCAGCACTGGCATCATAATGAACTTCTGCTTCATGCACAACCAAGGAGGAAGGTTATAGATACATAGAGTCACAGGCCAGGTGCTATGATTGCTGCTCTGCTCCACAAAAGGATTAATTCCATCTGCACTTATACCAAACCATAAGTTCCTTGCGTCATCTGCAAAGTCCGGCCAATTCTCTTGATTTTTCTCCACTGCGACCCATCAGCGAGTACTCTCAACATCCCGTCTTTCTTATGGTCTTCTTTGTGCCATCGCAACAACTTGGCATGCTCTTTGTTTCTGAATAGACGTTTCAACCGTGGTATTATAGGAGCATGCTCACCTTGGCCGGAACCCTCTTCCTAGGGCACTCGCCCTCAACATCACCAGGATCATCTCGTCTGATCTTATACCGCAATTCACCGCATACCGGGCATGCATTCAAATTCTCATACTCCTCACCGCGGTAGAGGATGCAGTCATTAGTTCACGCATGTGTCTTCTGCACCTCTAATCCTAGAGTGCAGAGAACCTTCTTTTCTTCGTACGTACTATCAGGAAATTCGTTATCCTTTGGAAGCTTCTTCTTCATTATTTTCAGTAACTTCTCAAATCCCTTGTCAGATAAATCATTCTCTGCCTTCCATTGCAGCAATTCCAGTGTGGTACCGAGCTTTGTGTTGCCATCTTTGCAATTTGGGTACAACCATTTTTTGTGATCCTCTAACATGCGATCGAATTTCAACTTCTCCCTTTCACTTTTGCAATCTCTCTGTGCATCAACAATGACCCGACGAAGATAATCAGCGGGCACATCTGGTGCCTCTTGATCTTCAGCTTCCCCCGTTGCAGTATCACCGTGTTCAGGGAACATAGGATAGTTGTCATCATCCTCTTCTTCTTCATTGCCTTCCATCATAACCCCTCTTTCTTCGTGCTTGGTCCAAGAACTAAAGTGGGGCATGAAACCGAACTTAAGGAGATGGAAGTGAAGGGTTTTCGAGGAAGAGTAATCCTTCCTATTCTCATAGTGATCACATGGACAACACATAAAACCATTCAGACTGTTTGCCTCAGCCACACCGATAAAATTATACAGGCCCGTAATGTACTCGGTAGGGCGTCGGTCACCGTACATCCATTGCCATTTCCTCTGCATTATATAATTAAGTATAACAAAAACCATTACAGAACATCATGAAAAGAGAAATGACCAAATTAATTCAAGTTCATCATCACATTAAAACCAAAGTACAGTAGTGATCAAATGTTATTACTGCAAAAATAAATACATAAAGTTCATACATAGTTTTCATAAAACAACATATAACTATGTAAAACATTAAAATGCAACAACAAATGCGATCAAAATCGCAACTAAGGTAACAATTGATCCAACATCATAATGATACCAAGCCTCTTTATCAATGGCATATTTTCTAATCTTTCTAATCTTCAAGCGCATTGCAATCATCTGGATCTTGTGTAGATCGATGACATCGACAACATGCAACTCCAATTTCATCTTCTCTTCAATTCTATTCAATTTTTGTTTCAAATAATTGTTTTCTTTTTCAACTAAATTTAACCTCTCGACAAGAGGGTCGGTTGGAATTTCCGGTTCACATACCTCCTAGATAAAAACATCTATGTCAAGTTGGTCGGCATAATTGTCATAAACCCTAACTGAAACAAATAGTTATAAAAGATAATATACCACATCCGAATCATAGACCGGTCGAGAGCCGACGGGGGGTGGATGCCAAAACCATGGCACTATATAATAACAAACAATAATACAAGTAAGAAAATTATACAAGTAGCTATCTAAATCATACAAGTAAGAATTTTTTCTTTTAAAAAAATATAAGAACAAGAGGCTCACCACGGTGGTGCCGGCGACGAGATCGGCGCGGGCGATCGATGGCGGTGAGGATGGGGTTGGAGGAATTGCAAAGGAGAAAGCTTAAGTGTGGGTCGGGCACTTCATATCATGTTTGTTTTGAGTGAACTCGAATGGCATCATGCTCTCAGGTATTTCATCGAACACCTCATGTGCATAGGAAGGGAGAGCAAAGTAGCACACAACTCCCACCTTCTATGACACAAAAATAGAGGAGAGGGTGGGCAGGGGCGAGGATATATATATAGGTAGTTTTTATGTCCCGGTTGGTGTCTAGAACCGGGACTGAAGACAGACCTTTAGTCCTGGTTGGAGACACCAACCGGTACTAAAGGGCCTCGCTCCTGGCGCAACCCTTTTAGTCCTGGTTGGTGTCTGATACCGGGACTAAAGGTCCGACTCTGGCTGGGATTGATGCCTGCCGAGCCCCGGCCGGCGTCCTAGCCGCTCGAACCGGGACTAATGCTCACATTAGTCCCGGTTCGTAACGGGACCGGGACTATTGCTCCGATCAGCCTCGAACCAAAGCCCTGCTTTCTACTAGTGCAAATAATTGTAACTCATTATAGGATGGTAATTAATTTCAGGAAATTAAATAAAGATACTAGAAAAGATCATTACCCCTTGTCTTTCAGTGATAAAATTTTAGAAAGATTGTCTAAGCACACACACTTTTTTTTTCTTAGATGGATATTCTTTTTTTTCAAATACCTGTAGCAAAAGAAGATCAAGAGAAAACCACATTTACTTTTCCTTTTGGAACCTATGCTTATAGACGTATGCCTTTTAGTTTATGCAATGCACCAGCTACTTTTCAAAGATGTATGTCTGCTATAATCTCTGACTTTTGTGAAAAGATTTTTGAGGAATTCATGAATGACTTCTTTGTGTACGGAACCTCTTTTGATGATTTCTTAAACAAGCTTGATCAAGTTTGTTATGCAGAGATGTGAATAAACTAATCTTGTCATGAATTGGGAGAAGTGTCACTTTATGGTGAATGAAGGCATAGTCCTTGGGCATAAGATCTCCGAAAGAGGTATCGAGGTAGATAAAGCTAAAGTTGATGTAATTGATAAAATGCCACTTCCTCAAGATATCAAAGGTATTCAAAGTTTCCTTGGACATTCTGGTTTCTATAGACGGTTTATTAAAGATTTCTCTAAGATTTCCAGGCCTCTTACCAATCTTTTGCAAAAAGATATTGCATTTGTTTTTGATGATGATTGTGTAGAAGCCTTTGAAATACTTAAGGAAGCTTTAATTTCTGCACCTATTGTTCAACCACCTGATTGGAACTTACCCTTTGAAATAATGTGTAATGCTAGTGAGTATGCTGTTGGTGTTGTTCTAGGACAAAGATTTGATAAGAAATTGAATGTTATTCACTATGCTAGTAAAACCCTGGACACCGCTCAAAAGAACTATGCTGCCACTGAAAAAGAATATCTAGTTGTTGTGTTTGCATGTGATAAATTCAGATCCTATATAGTTGATTTTAAAGTTATAATTCACACATATCATTCTGCTATTAAATATCTCATGGAAAAGAAAGATACTAAACCTAGACTGATTAGGTGGTCTCTTCTATTATAAGAGTTTGATTTGCATATTGTTGATAGGAAGGGACCTAAAAACCCCGTAGCAGATAATCTGTGTAAGATGGAAAATGTTCTTGATGACCAACTGCCTATTGATGATAGTTTTTCTGATGAGCTATTAGCTGTTATAAATCCTTCTACTTCTCGCAATAGTCCATGGTATGAAGATTATGCTAATTACATTGTTGCTAAATATATACCACCTAACTTCACATACCAACAAAAGAAAAAGTTCTTCTTTGACTTGAGACATTACTTTTGGGATGACCCACATTTATATAAAGAAGGAGTAGATGATATTTTTAGACGTTGTGTACCTGAGCATGAACATGAACAAACCCTATAAAAGTGTCATTCCGAAGCATATGGAGGAAACCATGCGGGAGACAGAACCGCACATAAGGTATTATAGTCTGGTTTTTATTGGCCTACTCTCTTCAAGGATGCATGTAAGATTGTCCTTTCTTGTGATGAATGTAAAAGAATTGGTAATATTGGTAGACGTCAGAAAGATACTAAACCATTTGATTTTTGGGGCTTTGATTATATGAGACCTTTTCCTTCCTCTAATGGGTATACTCATATTTTAGTTGATGTTGATTATGTCACTAAGTGGCTAGAAGCTATTCCAACTAGTAATGCTGATCACAACACCTCTATTAAAATGCTAAAAGAAGTAATCTTTCCGACGTTTGCAGTCCCTAGATATTTAATGACTGATGGTGGCTCCCATTTTATTCATGCATGGTGCATTTCGTAAACTCTTAGCAAAATATGACGTTGATCATAGAATTGCCTCTCCATATCATCCTCAGTCTAGTGATCAAGTTGAATGGAGCAATGGACAAACAAAGTCAATTCTGCAAAACACCATTAATATATCTAGAAAGAATTAGTCCATGAAACTAGATGATACATTGTGGGCATATAGAACTTATAAAAAATCATATGGGTATGTCCCCTTATAAAATGGCCAATGGAAAAGCTTGTCATTTACCACGAGAATTAGAACACAAGGCATATTGGGTAATTAAAGAGCTTAATTATGAATTCAAACTTGTTGGTGAAAAGCGGTTATTTTACATGAGTTCTCTGGAAGAATGGAGGACACAAGCTTATGAAAATGTCAAGTTGTTTAAAGAAAAAGTTAAAAGATGGCATGACAAGAGAATATAAAAATGAGAATTTAACATTGGTGATCATGTTCTATTATACAATTCTCGTTTTAGTTTTTTTGCAGGAAAACTCCACTCCAAATGGGAAGGACCCTATATTGTCGAGGAGGCCTATCGCTCCGAATCCATCAAGATCAACAACGCGGAAGGAAAAAATCGTAAGGTGGTTAATGGACACATAGTTAAACATTGTATTCAGGTACACCCATTAACAAGGAAACCAATATTATCTAAACAATGACACCGGAGGAGCACATAAAAGAGACCTTCTGGAATGCTCTGGAATCCTGGAAAAGGGCAGGTATGTGGTACGGTAAGTAAACCGACTCCAAAAGTTCCATAAAAGCAATTTTTTTTCGTTTCAGAATAAATAAAAAAATTACAAAAATAATAACTAGCCAGGAAAAGTGCACGAGGTGGCCACAAGCCATGGAGGCATGCCCTACCCCCCAGGGCATGCCAGGGTGGCTTGTGGGCCCCTCGTGGCCTTTCCCGACTCTGTTTTCCTTTCGTAGACCTGTTCTGCATAGGAAAATTCATTATATGTACTCCTTGATGATTTTACCACCGTATCGCAGTTCTTCCCACTATTCTTGTTTCGGGCTATTTTCCTGGCTGATCTAGAAGCACTAGTCGTCTCAAGATTCGGACGGGGAGAGCTACGTTTCTCACCTCACGGCGGATCTCAAGGTCTATGCAGATCCTAATCCCTATGGATGGACAATGGAGGAAGACGAGGAGGCCGATCTCAAGAAGATGGAGTCTTGAAGCGAGGAAGAAGAATAGGAAACTTTGCCTCAACCAATAGATATGCATGTGGAGTTCTAAAAGTCGATCTTGCCAAAGAAGGTTACACCTTCCAGCTCTCAATTTACCCCTTATCGTCATGCGTAGGTGGATGGCACTCCCTCTTCTACGGAAAAAATCCATCCCATGATAGACGATGCTTTGACCGTTAGAAGTAATCTTCGCAAGAAGACCTTTGACCTCAGGCGAGAGGTCGACAAGCTCATGGAGGAAATTCGTACTCTAAGGGTCATTGTCGCCAAGAACATCAAGCCCACCACTTCAACAGCACCATCACCGAAGAAACAAATTTGAGTACATGGGTATGGGCACCACCCTTAGCTTATTCCAAGCTTGGGGGAGGTGCCCTGATATCGTATCACCCTCACTTTTACAATCATTATCTATTTTAGTTCGATCCTTAGTTATCCTATGATTTAGATGAATAAAGTTTTAGTATGATTTAGTTTCGAGTGTTTGCTTCGTGATCTATATATCTATCTAGGTAATCAAGTGTGAGAGTTATATAATAAAGAGTAGTTTGAGTTTGTTTGCTTTACTTTCTTGCATCAATCCTAGCAATTAAAAGAATAAAAAGATCATATGCTAATCCCATGGGGAATGATGACTTCACATAAAATGAGTATAATTGGTAATAATTTTTGGAAGTTAACAAATATAGCATTGGATATTGATGCAATTCATGAAAAAGTAATGATAAAGAGAGGTCTCACATATAAATATACTATCTTGAACATCTTTTATGATTGTGAGCCCCCATTAAAATATTTTATGCATGATAAACTAGTTGACGTTGGACAAGGAAGACAACGTAATGAGTTATGTTTGCTTATATTCACATAGAAGTTATATTTTCATGGATCCTCTAACATGTGGTGCCTGCTCCTATCTTTTGCTATCCAAAACTTCACACCCAGTAGAGATACTACTTGTGCATCCAAAAAACCCGTAAACCTAGTTTATTGCCATAAGAGTCCACAATATCTACCTATGGATTGAATAAGATCCTTCAAGTAAGTTGTCATCGGTGCAAAAGCAATAATAATTGCTCCTAAATATGTATGATCTTTTATTGGAATGGAAAATAGGCTTTGTACGAAATTGTGATGGCAAAGAAATATAAGCGACGACTGCATAATAAAGTATGCTATCATAAGGGGCAATATAAAATGACGTTCCTTTCCATTAAGAGTTTTCATATCCAAATAATAAGCGCATGACAACCTCTGCTTCCCTCTGCGAAGGGCCTATATTTTACTTTTTTGTATTTACTTTATACAAGAGTCAATAATGTTAATTCCTATTCCATTCTTATTATTCTCTACTTGGCAATCATCATGTTGTGGGGAAATATCCGGGCACATATATCCAGTTGGATGTAGGTGATCATGAGTCATTATTGTTAACATTATCCCTGAGATAAGTTGTTGGAAGGTGACAAACTATAAACCCATATCTTCCTATGTGTCTGATTGAAACTTTTTGCTTCAAAAATATGCATTGAGTGTCAGCTATCATAGAAGACTAAATGTTGGTTGAATATCTAAGAACATAATTTGTAGTTTTCAATAAAGTTTATGATTCATAATTAAGCATGTGGATATATTGTTACTTATTCATGAGAAGTTTTATGATATTATGTTGCTGCTATGATAATTATCATGATTCTTTCATGTACGTATTTTATTTTATCGACACCTCTGTGTCTAAGCATGTGGCCATGATTATCGAGTTCGGCTTCCGCTTGAGCACAAGCAAGGTCTAAGCTTGGGGGAGTTGATACGAACATTTTGCATCATGTTTTTCCTTGTATATTTATTATGTTTTGAATCATTAATACACTTTATGATGTAATCCCACTGCCTTTTCTCTCTTATTTTGCAAGTTTCATCCAAATAGGGAGATTGCCGACAGCTGAAAATTGGCGGAGAACTATTTTGGAATATATAAAAATTATTGGCGAAGAAATCCACCAGAGGGGACCCACCAGATGGCCACAAACCATGGGGGGCGACCTACCCCCCAGGGCACGCCACCTAGGCTTGTGGGACACCTGGCAGGCCTGCAATGCCCATCTTCTCCTCTATGATGTCATTTTCCCTTGAAAAAATAAATCATAAGACGACTTTCGGGATGAAGCACCACCGTCTGAAGGCGAAACCTGGGCAGGAGCACTTTTGCTCTCCGGCGGAGCGATTTCGCCGGGGAAACTTCCCTCCTGGTGGGGGAAATCAAATCCATCAAAATCACCAATGCTTCCTCCATCATGGGAGGACCAATCTTAATCAACATCCTCACCAGCACCATTTAATACCAAGCCCTAGTTCATCTCCTGTATTCAATCTTTGTCTCCAAACCTCAGATTGGTATGTGTGGGTTGCTAGTAGCGTCGTGTGAAGATATTGATAGCGTACACGTGGGTACATCTTGTAGTTGATGCTATTTGATTTACTTAGTCAAAGATTATATCTTCAGATCCTTAAGCATATTCATTACACCTCTGATCTTGAAGATATTGATGCTTTGTGAGTAGTTACTTTTGTTCTTGAGGACACGGGACAAGTCTTGTCTTAAATAATCACGTGATTTTGCTATTCGCATGATATTTGGATGATGTATATGTTGCTCTTCCTTTAGTGGCGTCGTGTGAACATCGACTACATGACACTTCACCATATTTGGGCCTAAAGGAAAGCATTGGGGAGTAATAAATAGATGATGGGCTACGAGAGTGACAGAAGCTTAAACCCTAGTTTATGAGTTGTTTCGTAAGGGGTGATTTGGATCAACATGTTTAATGTTATGATTAGATTTATATTAATTCTTATTTCGTAGTTGCGGATGCTTGCGAGAGGGGGTAATCATAAGTGGGTTGTTTGTTCAAGTAAGAACAACACCCTAGCACCAGTCCACTCACATATCAAATTATCAGAGTAGTGAACACGAATCAACTAAACATGATGAAACATGACTAGACGAAATTCCCATGGGTCCTCAAGAGCGCTTTGCTTCATATAAGAGTATGTTCCGGCTTGTATTTTGCTATAAAAAGGATTGGGCCACCTTGCTGCACCATTGCTACTATTGTTACTTGTTTCGAATTGCCTGTTGGGGAACGTTGCATGGGAAACAAAAAGATTTCCTATGCTTCACCAAGATCAATCTAGGAGATGACAATCTACGAGAGGAGAGATTGCATCGACATACCCTTGTAGATCACTAAGCGGGAAGCGTTAAGAAAAGCAGTTGGTGTAGTCGAACGTGTTCGTGATCCAATCACGATCCGTCCCGCGATCCAATCTTGATTCGTTCCGATCTAGTGCCAAACGGACGGCACCTCCGTGTTCAGCACACGTACTACTCGATGATGTTCTCCGCCTCCTTGATCCAGCAAGTGAGGACGGATAGGTAGATGAGATCTCTGACACCATGACGGCGTGGTGGCGGTGGTGGTGGAGCTGTTCCGGCAGGGCTTCGCCAAGCACTACCGAAACCGATCTGGAGGAGCACTAATCTAGAGGGAGAGAGAGAGGGTTGCGCCGTGGCTTAGGGTGCGGCTGCCCTCCCTCTCCCTCTCTATTTATAGGAGGAAGGGGTAGGTGGGGTGCATCCCTAGCCCCTCCTCCAAGGAGGGGTTCGGCCGAAGTGGGGGGAGGAGTCCTCCTCCCACAAGGGAGGTGGGAACCCTAGGAAGGAGTCCCTCCCCTCCAAGGCACCTTCACCCTTTTTCCCCTTTGGGTGCATGGGCCCTTATGGGGTCGGCTGCCCAGCCTACCAGGGGTTGGCGCGCCACCTCTTGGGCCCATGTGCCCCCCGGGGTGGGTGGGCCCCTCCTGGTGGACCCCCTGAACCCTTTCTACACTCCCGGTACACTACCAGAAACACCCGAAACTTTTCTGGAACCCGAATACCACTTTCCTATATATAAATCTTTACCTCCGGACGATTCTGGAAATCCTCGTGACATCCGGGATCTCATCATGGACTCTGAACAACCTTCTGTCACCAATGCATACATCTCAACAATACCAAATCATCACCGAACGTTTAGTGTGCAGACCCTGCGGGTTCGAGAACTATGCATACATGACCGAGATACCTCTACGGTCAATAACCAATAGCGGGACTGATATGTCTCCATCATATCTATAATTTTTGATTGTTTCATGCCAATATTATACAAATTTCACATATTTTTGGAAATATTTTATATGATTTATTGGACTAACATATTGATCCAGTGCCTAGTGCCAGTTCCTGTTTGTTGCATGTTTTTTGTTTCGCAGAATATCCATATCAAACAAAGTCCAAATGTGATAAAAAATTACGAAGAATTATTTTGGAATATATGTGATTTTTGGGAGTTGGAATCAACGCAAAAGGGTGCCCACAGTCAGCACAAGACACCAAGCCGCGCCCCAGGGCCCAGGCGCGTGGTGGTGGGTTGTGCCCTCCTCATAAGTCGGTTGGAGCTCTACTTCGGGCGCAAGGAAGCTTATATCCGGAAAAAAATCATGTTAAAATCTCAGTGCAATCGGAGTTACGGATCTCCGGGAATATAAGAAACGGTTTTCGGCCTAAAAACAGGAACGCGAAACAGAAGAGAACACAGAAGGAGGGGTTTCTGCCCCTCCGCCGCCATGGAGGCCATGGACCAGAGGGGGAACTCTCCTCCCATCTAGGGGGGAGGCCAAGGAAGAAGAAGAAGGATGGGGGCTCTCTCCCCCTCTCTCCCGGTGGCGCCGGAACGCCGCCGGGGCAATCATCGTGACGGCGATCTACACCAACAACTTCGCCGCCGTCAACACCAACTCTCCCCCCCTCTATGCAGCGGTGTAACACCTCTCTTCCCCGTTGTAATCTCTACTTAAACATGGTGCTCAACTCCATATATTATTTCCCAATGATATGTGGCTATTCTATGATGTTTGAGTAGTTCCGTTTTGTCCTATGGGCTAATTGATGATTGTGGTTGGTATGAGTGTATATTTTATTATTGTGCTGTCCTACGGTGCCCTCCGTCTCGTGCAAATGTGGGGATCCCCATTGTAGGGTGTTGCAATGTGTTCATGATTTGCCTATGGTGGGTGGCGTGAGTGACAGAATACACAGACCCAAGTAGGTGGGTTGTTGCATATGGGAGTAAAGAGGACTTGATACTTAATGCTATGGTCGGGTTTTACCTTAATGATCTTTCGTAGTTGCGGATGCTTGCTAGAGTTCCAATCATAAGTGCATATGATCCAAGTACGGAAAGTATGTTAGCTCATGCCTCTCCCTTATATAAAATTGAAAGAATGATTACCGGTCTAATTATCAATCGCCTAGGGACAACTAACCTTCTTGTTTGACAAAAGCTTTCTACTAAACAACTAACTTTTATTATCTTGCAATTTACTCTTAGTTTTATTCCCGTTAAGTACTTCTAGTTTTATTCGTGGAAACTATCCTATCACCTAGAAAATAGTTTCATACTTGTTGTAGGTCAAGCAAACGTTAAAGTGTGCGTAGAGTTGTATCGGTCGTCGATAGAACTTGAGGGAATATTTGTTCTACCTTTAGCTCCTCGTTGGGTTTGACACCATTATTTATCGAAAAAGGCTACAAACAATCCCCTACACTTGTGGGTTATCAAGACCTTTTTCTGGCGCCGTTGCCGGGGAGCAATAGCGTGGTGTGAATATTCTCGTGTGTGCTTATTTGCTTTATCACTAAGTAATTTCTATTTTCTGGTATTAGTTTTTTATATCTTTAGTTATTGATATGGAACACAAAACACCAAAACAATTAGTTGTACTTGCTACTCATGGAGATGGGGAACCTCCTAAAACCCTCGATGCTTGTTATGTGGGACGCATTAATTAATCCTTTGATAATCCTGAGAAATCATCATTAAACTTTATAATGGGAGACATGTTGGATCAACGTGAGTACTTTAGGGATTATCGCTTGTCTCAAAAAGGGAAACACTTATGGGATGAAATTAGAATATTGCAATGGTTTGCTTGGGATGCATGCTTGAGAAGTGACTTTACTTTTTCTCTAAGATAGAGGCTCCACACCTTCCCTTTCAATGTAAATTTAACGATAATGAAACCTTGTCTTCTTATTCTAAAGGTATTTATGATTACTATGATGTGGAACAAATAGAAGAATTTGTTACTTTTAAAGGTGCTTATGAAATTGCTTCTTTGCTTGAAAAGTATGATGATGATGTTCCTTACGAATCTAAAAAATTATCCATACTTCAATATTGCTATGATAACTATGAATACAATTATGATATTATTGAATTTATTGAAAGAATGTCTGCTGCCTTCGAAGAAACTAATATTTTGAAGGAATCTATGGAAGAAGAAATTGGTGAAACTGTGAGCTCATTAGATGAAAAAGATGAGGAGGAGAGCGAAGAGCAAAAGGAGGAAGAGTGGATTAGCTACCCGTGCCCACCTTCTAATGAGAGTAACTCTTCAACTCATACATTGTTTAATTTCCCTTCGCACATACCAAAGGATGAATGCTATGATAATTTCTATGATCCCTTGGATTCATTTGAAATATCCCTTTTTGGTGAACTTGATGCTTGCTATGCTTGTGGCCAAGATGCCAATATGAATTATGCTTATGGAGATGAACTTGCTATAGTTCCTTATGGTAAGAATGAAATTGTTGCTATTGCACCCACACATGCTAGTCCTATTATCTTTTTGAATTCTCCCAGCTGCATTATATCGGAGAAGTTTGCTCTTATTAAGGATTATATTGATGGGTTGCGTTTTGCTACTACACATGATGATTTTGATGAATATAATATTCATGTGGTTGCTGCTCCTAATTGCAATTATTATGAGAGAGGAACTACATCTCCACCTCTTTATGTTTCCAATATGATAAAATTGCAAGAAAATGTTTATACTATGCATTGGCCTTTACTTGATGTGCATGAATTGTTCTCTTATGACATGCCGATGCATAGGAAGAGAGTTAGACTTCATAATTGCATGATATATGTTGCTTTGTGCTCACTACTAAATTACAAATCACTGTTAATTAAAATTGGCTTTGATATACCTTGGGATCCGGGTGGATCCATTAATTGAGCACTTTATGCCTAGCTTAATGGCTTTAAAGAAAGCGCTGCCAGGGAGACAACCCGTAAGTTTTAGAGAGTCATTTTATTCTGTTGAGTGCTTTTATAAAGTTTAAAAAAAATAGAGGGGAACCTAAAACTTCACAAAAAGAAAGGTGAAAGTGAGAGAGATGGTGAGCATCGTTGAAGTGGGGGCTAGCCTTGAACTTTGTTCATGCCCATGGAAACTTTGTGAATCTTGAATCACAGAAACTTTTCAACAAAAATAATTATCCCCTTGTACAAATCCATTGTATTATAAAAATAATGTGCCACGATTTTCCTTTAGGATGATTAGATTGCTTGTTGTATGTGCGGTGTAAAAACAGAAACGTTGGCTGTAATGCGTGAATTTACATTTTTACTGGAACGTCAAAAGTTTCTGAAATTGTTACACAGTATTTCTATACAAAAAGTTTATTTTCCCTAATTTTTCACAATTTTGGGAGTTACATAGGTATGGTCAAGGGTCAGATTACTACATACTGTCCTGTTTAAGACAAATTCTGTTTTTGATGCATTGTTTTGCTTGTTTTGATTAAACTATCGATTTTATCGCTGGTATAAGCCATGGAGAAGATATAATACAGAAAGGATATTGCAAATATAAAATATGAATGGGTTTGCAACAGTACTTAAAGTAGAAATTTGCTTTATTATACTAACGGATCTCACCAGTTTTCTGTTAAGTTTTGTGTGGATGAAGTGTTCAAAGATCGAGGAGGTCTGGATATGAGGAGAAGGAGGATAGGCAAGAGTTCAAGCTTGGGGATGCCCAAGTCACCCCAAGTAAATATCCAAGGAGACTCAAGCGTCTAAGCTTGGGGATGCCCCGGAAGGCATCCCATCTTTATTCAACAAGTATCGATATGTTTTCGTTTTCGTTTCGTTCATGTGATATGTGTAAATCTTGGAGCATCTTTTGTGTTTAGATTTCACTTTTGTTTTATGCACCATGCTGGTATGAGATAGTCCATGTGTGATTTATAGAATGCTCATTGCACTTTACTTATATATTTTGAGTATGGCTTTAAAGAATGCTTCATGTGCTTCACTTATATATAGAATGCTGAAGTTTGGATTGCCTGTTTCTCTTCACAGAGAAAACCGTTATTTGTAGAATGCTCTTTTGCTTCACTTATATTTATTAGAGCATGAACTTTCGTAGAAAGAATTAAACTCTCTTTCTTAACTTATATCTATTTAGAGAGTCAACAGGAATTGGTCATTCACATGGTTAGTCATAAAATCCTACATAAAACTTAGGGATCACTGAATATAATATGTTTGATTCCTTGCAATAGTTTTCCGATATAGAGATGATAATATGTGGGAGGCACTAGTGGATGATCATATTTAGTAAGGTATTGGTGTTATGGTTTGTGATTCCCGAAGCATGCACGTATAGTCTCCCGTTATGCTAGGAAGTTGGAGCACAATTTATTCTTGATTGTCTATCTTTGTGTGAAGGTCGGGGACGCGCAATGGTTAACTCCTACCAACCTCCCCCCTAGGAGCATGCGTAGTAATATTTTGCTTTGAGGGCTAATAAAACTTTTGCAATAAGTATGTGAGTTCTTTATGACTAATGTGAGTCCATGGATTATACGCACTCTTACCTTTCCGCAATTTGCTAGCCTCTATGGTACCGTGCATTGCCCTTTCTCACCTCGAGAGTCGGTGCAAACTTCACCGGTGCATCCAAACCCCGTGATATGATATGCTCTATCACACATAACCCTTATTATATCTTCCTCAAAACGGCCACCATACCTACGTATTATGGCATTTCCATGGCCATTCCGAGATATATTGCCATGCAAATTCCATCGCTTCCGTTTTGATGACTTGAGCATTCATTGTCATATTGCTTTACATGATCGTAAGATAGCTAGCATGATGTTTCCATCGCTTGTCCGTTTTTTTGATATCTTTGCTACGCTAGATCATTGCACATCCTGGTACACTGCCAGAGGCATTCATATAGAGTCATACTTTGTTCTACTATCGATTTGTAATATTGAGTTGTAAGTAAATAGAAGTGTGATGATCATCATTATTCATTATTAGAGCATGTCCAAGTGAGGAAAGGATGATGGAAACTATGATTCCCTCACAAGTCGGGATGAGGCTCCGGACAAGTATAAAAAAAGAGGAAAAAAGAGAAAAAGAAGAAGAAGAAAAAAAAGGAAAAAAAGAAAAAAAATTAGAAACAAAGAGAGAAGAGTCATGCTAATTCCACACTTGTGCTTCAAACTAGCACCATGTTTTTCATATAGAGAGTCTCCTATGTTGTCACTTTCATATACCAGTGGGAATTTTTCATTATAGAGTTAGATGCACACCCACTTTGTTTTTGTTTGAGCTTTCATACACTTATAGCTCTTAGTGCATCCGTTGCATGGCAATCTCTACTCCTCGCATTGATATCAATTGATGGGCATCTCCATAGCCCGTTGATTAGCCACTTCGATGTGAGACTATCTTCCTTTTTGTCTTCTCTATATTAATGTCTACCACCACATTCTATTCCACCCATAGTGCTATCTCCATGGCTTGCGCTCATGTATTGTGTGAGAGTTAAAAATGTTGAAGCGCGTTAAAAAGTATGAACCAATTGCTTGGCTGACACCGGGGTAGTACATGATTTATACTTTGTGTTAAGAAGACAGAGCATGATGATACGTCTCCAACGTATCTATAATTTTTGCTTGTTCCATGCTATTATATTATCATTCTTGGATGTTTTACAATCACTAGAAAATGTGCCCGTGCGTTGCAACGGAGAAAGATTTTTATTATGCCTCTAGCCCAATAAACATGACTCAACACTACCAGCGGGTCCAAGTCATCAATTTCAACACGTCACCTGATCTAACGTGCTTATTTTCGTTTACACCATCACCGGCGATGGCCGTGATGTTCACTTCATCACAACACATCCAAATCCGTGATGACGAGCTCTTCAGCACACGTGACACCTATCATTGCGCCCCCGCAAAGCAAGGTTCTAAAACTTAAAAAAAACTAATCTAATCGAACTGAACATGACAAATGACTTCCACGATGATACTCCTCATTTTCGCACAATGCAAACAAGATTGGTTGGATCGAATAACTGGGTGACGACTTACGACACATTTCCAGAGAGCAAAGGCTCGCGGGGGCAGGGTCGGACGGGACATGGCAAGATATTGATGCGAGTGTTCATGCGGGCATCAGCAGATTGAGCGAGGCTGGCTTCCGCCCGATGGCGCAGAGGAGAGGAGCACATCGATGACGGGCGTCTGGTCGACCCGTATTGTGGGCATGCGGTCCTATTTTATAGGATAAGGTATGGATCATAAAACTCTCTCATCTTACTTCCTTTCCTAATATCAATATCTACTTATTTATCTAACAAATAATCACATCAGATGTACAGCCCAACGATTGACGTCCCATATGTTCTATGCAACCACATGAGTAATTTGATGCGTTCCACAACTATGGGGCCAAAAGAAACGCGAGCATATGCTGGAGTGATGCTCCCCTCGTAATGCATGCTATTTTTTGGAAAAGATGCACGTCGTTCTTCATGCCCATGATCGTGGCTGGTGCGGCAGAGCACCAGACACGCACGCATACCACGCCCGACACATTGGACACACACACCACACCCAACACTCAGATGACGTCGGAGACGCATGCATACGGATCCTTGCAACAGAGAGGGGGAAAGGCTGAAATGTGAGCGGGAGATGGAGACTACCTGATCCACCGCCGACGCCCTTAATCTTCGCCAATGAACTCGATGGGCGCTGTCCAGCGGACGACGTAGATCATCGCCTCGTGGCTCCTGGCAGCTCGTTTGCCAAAGGTGATGGCCCAGCCGATCCACCAGCGCTCTTCCTTCGCCTCTGTCTCCCTTTCTCTTGACATCGATCTTGATCTGATTTATTTTTCTCTGTCTTTCTCTCGACTTTAGCAATGTGCATACTGGCCGCAAGAGCGTCTGTGCAGCCGCCACTGTATCTACTCTTGCATCTGTTCGGATCGACGCGGCCGCGCAGCCGCCGATTCATCCCATCTCGCGAACACTTGAGCCGTCATGGTCGCCGCTCCGGTTGTCGGGCCTATCCTGTCAGCAGCCGCTACAGAGCCATCTCTCGATCTCGCCGGTCGATGGTGACTTGCTCAATCGATGGAAATCATAGGGATTAATTTATATTTATAGTGCCGCGTAGGGATTTGTTACAGAGTTGTATACAGACACGACGAACATGAATATTATTCGTGTGGAGAAGGAGTTCGTGCGCGTTTAGGAGGAGAAAGAAGAAGGAGACGTGCCCAATACCATCTTCAAGGATATCCTGTAGGACCAATTTCAAAAAAAAAATAACTAGGCGAAGGGCAACCAATGAACAAAAGGATCAAATCTTCTTTACACTAAAGCAAAAAAGATTCTGGCGGGGACGGTTGTTGGGTTGTAGTTGTTAGCTTGAGGTCGCTGGTTCGATTCCAACCAAGTTTTATTTATTTATATTCACTTATATAAAGACCACGGTTGATAGTTTAATAAGTCAAGGGGGTTTCTATAAAAGTACGCGACGGTGAACCTGACGGAAGCACTCCGTGCTTTATTAGTAGGTAAAGATTTTATAACAACTTTATATCATTTTTTGGGACTAACCTATTGACACAGTGCCAAAGTGCCAGTTGTTGTTTTTGCTTGTTTTTTACTTCGCAGAATATCAGTACCAAACTGAGTCCAATCGCGATGAAACTTTTTGGAGATTTTTTCTGGACCAGAAGACACCCAGTGGGCCAAAGAAGAGCCAGGAAGGTAGGTTGTGGAGAGCACAACCCACCAGGGCGCGTCAGGGGGCCCCCGACGCGCCCTGATGTGTTGTGCCCTCCACGGGGCCCCCCTCCACCGCCTCTGATGCCTATAAATTCTAGAATATTCAGAAAACCCTATGGGAGTCGACGAAACACAATTACAGCCGCCGCAAGTTTCAGAACCTCGAGATCCAATCTAAACACCATCACGGAGGGGTTCATCTTCTTCATAGGTGCCTCTCCGATGATGCGTGAGTAGTCCACCATAGACCTACGGGTCCGTAGGCAGTAGCTAGATGGCTTCCTCTCTCTCTCTCTCTCTTATGTTTCTCGATACAATGGCCTCTTGGAGATCTATTTGATGTAAACTTTTGCGGTGTGTTAGTTGGGATCCGATAAATTTTGAATTCATGATCAGTTTCTAGCCATGAATATTATTTGAGTCTCCTTTGATCTCTTATATGCATGATTGCTTATAGCCTCGTATTTCTTCTTCGAATCTTTGGTTTACTTAGGCCGACTATATCGATTTTTTCTTGCCATGGGAAGAGGTGCTTTGTGATGGGTTCGATCTTGCGGTGTCCTTTGCCAGTGACAGAAGGGGCAGCAAGGCTTGCATGTATCGTTGCCATTAAGGATAACAAGATGGGGACTATTCCTACATGAATAGATCTTGTCTACATCATGTCATCGTTCTTATTGCATTACTCCGATTTTCCATGAACTTAATACACTAGATGCATGCTGGATAGCGGTCGATGTGTGGAGTAATAGTGGTAGATGCAGGCAGGAGTCGGTCTACTTATCTTGGACGTGATGCCTATATAATGATCATTGCCTTGGATATCATCATGATTATTTGATCTTCTATCAATTTCCCAACAGTAATCTGTTCACCGACCGTGTGCTATACTCGGGTCTACTTTTCCAACATATTGCTTTCCGATCTATCTTTTTGCCTCTTTGTTTTCAGATCTACAAAACCAAAAACCCAAAAAATATATTGCTGCACTTTTTATTTGCCCTTTTTATTTTGTGTTCTTGAGAGATCTATCTCTCCTATCCATCACTACCTAATCTATCTTTTTACCGTAGAGAGATTGACAACCTCTCTTTCGCGTCGGGTTGCAAGTATTTGTTTTTTGTGTACAGGTGCTGCTTATTGGGTGGTGGTGATCCTCCTACTGGTTCGATAACCTTGGTTTCATAACTGAGGGAAATACTTACCGTCGCTATGCTGCATCATCACTTCCTCTTCGGGGAAATACCGACACAGTCTCAAGCCACGTCAAAGAAATTTCTGGCGCCGTTGCCGGGGAGGAAGTGATCTCTTCTACGTGCCTATATCAGGTGCCGAGGAGACTCCATCATCATCTACCAGGTTCCTAATCACAAATCTCATCTCCTTGCAATTGCATTACTTGCCATTTGCCTCTCGTTTTCCTCTCCCCCACTTAACCAATTTGCCGTTTTTATTCGCCCTCTTTTTCGTTTGCCTTTTTCTCGCCGGATCTCCTTTTGTTTGCTTGTGTTGCCATGTGCCTTCTATTTGCTTGCATCTTCGCTTGCTAAAAATCTATTGTTATGGATCCTCATCCACTTGCTAATCTTTTTAAAAGGCCAAATTATGATGAACCAATTGATAGTGAGTTGAGTGCACTTGATTATCTCTATGAAGTTTTGTTTGAAAATCATGAATCTGAAAATTTAGATGAAGTGTTGAAAGAAGTAATTTATAAGGTGATTCATGATAGTTCCTTGAATAATGAGCACGATTTAAATGTTACTAGTATGAATTCTCTAAATATCCATGACGCTAATGATATGCAAAGCCACAAGCTTAGGGATGCTATGTTTGATGAAGATGATATTTCTAGTCCCCCAAGTCTTGATGAGCAAATTTATTATGATGATTGCATGCCTCCTATTTATGATGATGGTGATGTCACGTATGCTATAATGAGTAATGATAACCATGAAACTTATCATCATGGTTTTTGTAGTTATGTCAATCAAGTGTCTCATGATAGTTATTTTGTTGAGTTTGCTCCCACTACCATGGATGATAAGGAATTTGCTTATGTGGAGAGTAATGAAAATTATATGCTTGTGCATCATGAAGATAATGATTTATGTGATAGTTATTTTGTTGAATTCCTTCATGATGATACTGAAATTTATTATGAGGGAGGAACATATGCTTGTAGGAATTGCAATAATATCAAGTTTCCTCTCTATGTGTTCAAAATTTTGAAGTTATGCTTGTTTTGCCTTCCTATGCTAGTTGGTTCTGGTTCTCACAAAATCCCTATGCATAGGAAGTGGGTTAGACTTAAATGTGTTTGTCATGCTATTCATGATGCTCTTTTGCATATTTCAATTACTACTTTTTATGTGAGCAGCATTGAAATCATAATGACTAGCTAGGGGCGTAAAACGATAGCGCTTGTTGGGAGGCAACCCAATGAATAAATTTATTTTCATATTTTTATTTATGTTTTTGAGTGTTGACACAATTATGCCTCTGTTATGATTGTGTTTTTATTTTTTATTTAGTGTTTGTGCCAAGTAGAGCCTTTAGGATGATTCATAAGATGAATAGAAGCGATGCTGAAACTGAAACAGAAACTTTGCGCCCAGTATTTGAATTTTCATTTTTTACTGGAAGGTGATCTTGAGCTGAAATTTTAACACAGTGTTGAAATACAAATTATTTACGTTTTCCTAATAATTCAGAATTTTTAGAGTTACAGAAGTATGGTTAGAGTACAGATTACTACAGACTGTTCTGTTTAAGACAGATTCTGTTTTCGTTGCATTGTGTGCTTGTTTTGATGAATCTATGGGTTGTGTTAAAGGGTATGAGCCATGGAGAAGTTAAAATACAGTAGGTATAATGAAATAATAAAATATGAATGGGTTTGCAACAGCACCTAAAGTAGTGATTTGCTTTATTATACTAACGGATCTAACGAAGATTCTGTTGAGTTTTGTGTGATTGAAGTTTTTAAGTTTTGGGTGAGATCACGATGGATGAAGGAATAAGGAGTGAAAAGAGCCTAATCTTGGGGATGCTACAGCACCCCCAAGATATATCCAAAGAGAAACAAGCAACTAAGCTTGGGGATGCCCCCGAGTGGCATCCCCTCTTTCTTCTAACAACCATCGTTATTTTACTTGGAGCTATATTTTTATTCGTCACATATCATGAGTTTTGCTTGGAGCATCTTGTATCTTTGCTTGCTTTACTTGTTAGTTTTTAATTTGCATCCTTGCTGTACACACCTATTTGGGAGAGCCAAATTATGCTATGATTTGTTAGAATCGCTCTCTATGCTTCATTTAAACTTTTTGAGCTATAGAATTGCTATAGTGCTTCACTTATATCTTTCTGAGCACGGTGTGCTTGGAAATTTTTGTAGAAATACTCTCATGCTTCACTTAGATTAATTTAAGAGTTAGTAAATTTTGAAGAAATCCTCTCATGCTTCACTTATACCTTTTTGAGAGATGAAATCTTTATGCTCATGTGCTTCACTTAGATTTGTTTGAGCTTGCCAAAAAGCAATGGCAATATATGAAACTAGTCCCAAAGTCATAGATATCCAAGGAGGATATAATAAAAACTTTCATGAAGATCATTGGGCAAATCAAACATGATTCCTTGTAATAGTTTTGAAACATGATGATAGTAATATGTGGGTCATGTTGGTGAGTAATTATGCTTTAGTAGGAATATTGGTGTTAAGGTTTGTGATTCCCTATGCAAGTACGAAAGTCAATAGTTATGCAATTAAGTTACATACTACTTGTGGGGCATTATTCGGTGTTAGTTATGCTCAATGCTTGCTTATGTGAATTTTCGTTTCTTGGTTTGGTTGCTTCTCAATGTATTTGTTAGCCTCCATTTGTACTAAGTAGAAATACTACTTGTGCGTCCAAAATCATTAAACCAAGTTTTGCCTTATGAGTCCACCATACCTACCTATATGCGGTATTTCCATGCCGTTCCAAGCAAATTTGTATGTGCCATCTCTAAATTTTCAAAATAAAATTTCTATTTTTTGTGCTTTTACCGCTCATGAAACGGTGGGGAGTGTCCAATATTTTTCCATGCTAGATGTGTTATTCTCAAGATGAGTGTTTATTCACTTGTCATTGCACGAGAGTGCGGCGGTAACAGGGATGCCCATTCCCGAAATGAAAAAGAAAGAAAAAATATTTACTTTATGTTGTCAACTAATAAATTCCTTGGAAAGTGTTGGTATGGAAGGCAACCGTGGATACGGGCCGCCACGGAAAGTGAAAGTTTGGTGGAAAAAGGAATAAACTTTATTTTCTGTTTGGGAACCGCCTATGATATATCTAGCATGGAAAGTATTGTGAGCTACTTTGTCGTTTTCGTTGACAGGAAAGGAATGCCACCCAAAATATTTTTCTCTCTCAATTTAAAACTTTGAGCTCTGGCACCTCTACAAATCCCTACTTCCCTCTGTGAAGGGCCTATCTATTTACTTTATGCAAATTTTTTTACTTTGAGTCTCCATCTTATCTTACAAAGCACCAACTAGGGGGAACTACGATCGTACTTGAGCATTGGGCATAGCTAATATTTGAGTGTGATTCATGAATGGATCAATGATTGAGCATGATGGGCTAGGGATAACTTTCTTTAGTGTTGAAAGACATGGTTGCTTGTTGGCATGCTTGAGTATTGAAGTCATTACATTAAAACTAGACTATTGCTTTGAATCATTTACAAGTCCAAATGTCCATGCTATACAAAAGAAAAGAATATGAGATGAACATGTTAGGCAGCATTCCACATCAAAAATTCTGTTTTTATCATTTACCTACTCGAGGACGAGTAGGAATTAAGCTTGGGGATGCTGATATGTCTCCAACGTGTCTATAAGTTTTGCTTGTTCCATGCTGTTATATTATCATTTTTGGATGTTTTACAATCATTTTATAACAACTTTATATCATTTTTTGGGACTAACCTATTGACATAGTGCCAAAGTGCCAGTTGCTGTTTTTGCTTGTTTTTTACTTCGCAGAATATCAGTACCAAACGGAGTCCAATCGCGACGAAACTATTTGGATATTTTTTCTGGACCAGACGACACCCAGTGGGACAAAGAAGAACCAGGAAGGTGGGCTGTGGAGAGCACAACCCACCAGGGCGCACCAGGGGGCCCCTGGCGTGCCCTGATGGATTGTGCCCTCCACTGGGCCCCCTCCACCGCCACGGATGCCTATAAATTCCCAAATATTCGGAAAACCCTAGGGGAGTCGACGAAACACAATTCCAGCCGCCG
This sequence comes from Elymus sibiricus, assembly GCA_039707655.1. Taxonomy (NCBI): domain Eukaryota; kingdom Viridiplantae; phylum Streptophyta; class Magnoliopsida; order Poales; family Poaceae; genus Elymus; species Elymus sibiricus. Next base: position 471,744,370 of record CM077675.1, on the reverse strand, counting down.
CAAGTTCCAGAACCTCGAGATCCAATCTAAACACCATCACGGAGGGGTTCATCTTCTTCATAGGTGCATCTCCGATGATGCGTGAGTAGTCCACCATAGACCTACGGGTCCGTAGATAGTAGCTAGATGGCTTCCTCTCTCTCTCTTATGATTCTCAATACAATGGTCTATTGGAGATCTATTTGATGTAAACTTTTGCGGTGTGTTTGTTGGGATCCGTTGAATTTTGAGTTCATGATCAGTTTCTATCCATGAATATTATTTGAGTCTTCTTTGATCTCTTATATGCATGATTTCTTATAGCCTTGTATTTCTTCTTCGAATCTTTGGTTTAGTTAGGCCGACTAGATCGATTTTTCTTGCCATGGGAAGAGGTGCTTTGTGATGGGTTCGATCTTGCGCTGTCCTTTCCCAGTGAAAGAAGGGGCAGCAAGGCACGCATGTATCATTGCCATTAAGGATAACAAGATGGGTTCTATTCCTACATGAATATATCTTGTCTACATCATGTCATCGTTCTTATTGCATTACTCCGTTTTTCCATGAACTTAATACACTAGATGCATGCTGGATAGCGGTCGATGTGTGGAGTAATAGTGGTAGATGCAGGCAGGAGTCGGTCTACTTATCTTGGACGTGATGCCTATATAATGATCATCGCCTTGGATATCGTCATGATTATTTGATCTTGTATCAATTGCCCAACAGTAATTTGTTCACCCACCGTGTGCTATACTCATTTGAGAAGCCACTATTGAATCCTACGCCCCCCGGGTCTACTTTTCCAACATATTGCTTTCCGATCTATTATTTTGCCTCTTTGTTTTTAGATCTACAAAACCAAAAACCCAAAAATATATTGTTGCACTTTTTATTTTCCCTTTTTATTTTTTGTTCTTGAGAGATCTATCTCTCCTATCCATCACTACCTAATCTATCTTTTTACCGTAGAGAGATTGACAACCTCTCTTTCGCGTCGGGTTGCAAGTATTTGTTATTTGTGTGCAGGTGCTGCTTATTGGGTGGTGGTGATCCTCCTACTGGTTCGATAACCTTGGTTTCATAACTGAGGGAAATACTTACCGTCACTGTGCTGCATCATCCCTTCCTCTTTGGGGAAATACCGAGGCAGTCTCAAGCCACGTCACATGACAAGGCTATATGATTTTGTAGGGATAGCGTTCTTTAGCCTTGATATTTTTAAAGACATGGTTGTTAGTTGGGATGCCTGAGTATAAATATCTTTATGTCAAATTATAGACTATTGCTTTGAATCACTCGTTTCTTAATATTCATGCCATGATTAGATATATGATCAAGATTATGCTAGGTAGCATTCCACATCAAAAATTATCTTTTTTATCATTTACCTACTCGAAGATGAGCAGGAATTAAGCTTGGGGATGCTGATACGTCTCCGTCATATCTATAATTTTTTATTGTTTCATGCCAATATTATACAACTTTCACATATTTTTGGCAACATTTTATATGATTTATTGGACTAACATATTGATCCAGTGCCTAGTGCCAGTTCCTGTTTGTTGCATGTTTTTTGTTTCGCAGAATATCCATATCAAACGAAGTCCAAACGCGATAAAAATTTACAGAGAATTATTTTGGAATGTATGTGATTTTTTGGAGTTGGAATCAACGCAAAAGGGTGCCCACAGCCACCACAAGAGACAAGGGTGCGCCCCAGGGCCCAGGCACGTGGTGGTGGGTTGTGCCCTCCTCGTGAGTCGGTTGGAGCTCTACTTCGGGCGCAAGGAATCTTATATCCGGAGAAAAACCTTGTTATAATCTCAGCGCAATCGGAGTTCGGGTCTCCGGGAATATAAGAGATGGTTTTCGGCCAGAAAACAGGAACGCGAAACAGAAGAGAACACATAGGGAGATCCAATCTCGAAGGGGCTCCTGCCCCTCCGCCGCCATGGAGGCCATGGACCAGAGTGGGAACTCTCCTCCCATCTAGGGGGAGGTCAAGGAAGAAGAATAAGGAGGGGGGCTCTCTCCCCCTCTCTCCCAATGGCACCAGAACGCAGCCGGGGCAATCATCGTGACGGCGATCAACACCAACAACTTCGCCGCCGTCAACACCAACTCTCTCCCCCTCTATGCAGCGGTGTAACACCTCTGTTCCCCGCTGTAATCTCTACTTAAACATGGTGCTCAACTCCATATATTATTTCCCAATGATATGTGGCTATCCTACGATGTTTGAGTAGATATGTTTTGTCCTATGGGCTAATTGATGATCGTGGTTGGTATGAGTGTATATTTTATTATGGTGTTGTCCTACGGTGCCCTCCGTCTCGTGCAAACGTGGGGGATCCCCGGTGTAGGGTGTTACAATGTGTGCATGATTTTCCTATGGTGGGTGGCGTGAGTGACAGAATACACAGACCCGAGTAGGTGGGTTGTTGCATATGGGAGTAAAGAGGACTTGATACTTAATGCTATGGTTGGGTTTTACCTTAATGATCTTTTGTAGTTGCGGATGCTTGCTAGAGTTCCAATCATAAGTGGATATGATCCAAGTATGGAAAGTATGTTAGCTCATGCCTCTCCCTCATATAAAATTGCAAGAATGATTACTGGTCTAGTTATCAATTGCCTAGGGACAAATAACCTTCTTGTTTGACAAAAGCTTTCTACTAAACAACTAACTTTTATTATCTTGCAATTTACCCTTAGTTTTATTCCCGCTATGTACTTCTAGTTTTATTCGTGCAAACTATCCTATCACCTACAAAATAGTTTCATACTTGTTCTAGCTAAATCAAACGTTAAAGTGTGCGTAGAGTTGTATCGGTGGTCGGTAGAACTTGAGGGGATATTTGTTCTAGATTTAGGTCCTCGTTGGGTTCGACACTCTTATTTATCGAAAAATGCTACAAATGATCCCCTCCACTTGTGGGTTATCAGGGACCTGGATGCCCATATTGGTTCCTACATATTCTACGAAGATCTTTATCGGTCGAACCTCGATGTCAAGGATTGAGTCAATCCCGTATGCAGTTCCCTTTGTTCATCGGTATGCTACTTGCCCGAGATTCGATCGTTGGTATCTCCATACCTAGTTCAATCTTGTTACCGGCAAGTCTCTTTACTCATTCCGTAATACAAGATCCTGTGGCTAACTCTTTAGTCACTTTGCTTGCAAGCTCATTATGATGTTGTATTACTAAGTGGGCCCTGAGATACCTCTCCGTCACACGGAGTAACAAATCCCAGTCTTGATCCATGCCAAGTCAACAGACACCCTCGGAGATACCTGCAGAGCATCTTTATAGTCACGCAGTTACGTTGCGACGTTTGATACACACAAGGTACTCCTCCGGTGTCAGTGAGTTGCATGATCTCATGGTCATAGGAACATATACTTGACATGCAGAAAACAATAGCAATAAACTTGACACGATAATATGCTACGTTCATAGTTTGGGTCTTGTCCATCACATCATTCTCCTAATGATGTGATCCCGTTATCAAGTGACAACTCATGTCTATGGCCAGGAAACCTAGACCATCTTTGATCAACGAGCTAGTCTTGTAGAGGCCCACTAGGGACACAGTGTTGTCTATCTATCCACACATGTATTTGAGTTTCCTATAAATACAATTATAGCATGGAAAATAAACGATTATCATGAACAAGGAAATATAATAAAAATCACTTTATTATTGCCTCCAGGGCATATTTCCAACAGTCTCCCACTTGCACTAGAGTCAATAATCTAGCTCACATCACTATGTGATTTACATTGTAAGGAATCTAACAGCCATACATTTCTGGTGTTTATCATGTTTTGCCCGTGGAAGAGGCTTAGTCAACGGGTCTGCGACATTCAAATCAGTGTGCACTTTGCATATATTTATCTCCTTCTCTTCGATGAAATCACGGATGGAATTGAAGCGTCGCTTTATGTGTCTGGTCCTCTTGTGAAACCTTCGTTCCTTGGCTAGAGCAATGGCACCAATGTTGTCACAGAACAGAGTCATTGGGTCTAGTGCACTGGGCACATCTCCAAGATCTGTCATGAACTGCTTCATCCAGACACCTTCCTTTGCCGCCTCCGAGGCAGCTATGTACTCCGCTTCGCATGTAGAATCAGCTACCACGCTTTGCTTGGAACTGCACCAGCTTACTGCTCCCCCATTGAGAATAAATATGTATCCAGTTTGAGACTTAGAGTCATCCGGATCAGTGTCAAAGCTTGCATCGACGTAACCCTTTACGACGAGCTCTTGATCACCTCCATAAACGAGAAACATTTCCTTAGTCCTTTTCAGGTACTTAAGGATATTCTTGACCGCCGTCCAGTGTTCCACTCCTGGATCACTTTGAAACATTCCGGCCATACTTATGGCAAGGCTGACATCTGGTCTTGTGCACAGCATTGCATACATGATAGAGCCTATGGCAGAAGCATAGGGGATGACACTCATCTTTTCTCTATCCTATGGAGTCACTGGGCATTGAGTCTTACTCAACTTCACACCTTGTCATACAGGCAAGAACCCCTTCTTGGACTGATCCATTTTGAACTTCTTCAAAACTTTATCAAGGTATGTGCCCTATGAAACTCCTATTAAGCGTCTTGATCTATCGCTATAGATCTTGATGCCTAATATGAAAGCAGCTTCTCCTAGGTCCTTCATTGAAAAACTCTTTTTCAAATATTCCTTCACGCTTTCCAAAAATTCTATATTGTTTCCAATCAGCAATATGTCATCCACATATAATATTACAAATGCTATAGAGCTCCCACTCACTTTCTTGTAAATACAAGCTTCTCCGTAAACTTGTATAGACCCAAACTCTTTGATCACCTCATCAAAGCAAAGATTCCAACTCCGAGACACTTGCACCAGCCCATAAATGGATCGTTGGAGTTTGCAAACTTTGTCAGCATTCTCTAGATCGACAAAACATTCTGGTTGCATCATATACAACTCTTCCTGAAGGAAACCGTTAAGGAATGCTGTTTTGACATCCATCTGCCAAGTTTCGTAATCGAAAAATGCAGCTATTGCTAACATGATTCTGACGGACTTAAGCATCGCTACGGGTTATAAAGTCTCATCGTAGTCAACTCCTTGAACTTGTGAAAAACCCTTTGCCACAAGTCGACCTTTATAGACGGTGACATTACCGTCCGCGTCCGTCTTCTTCTTAAAGATCCATTTATTCTGAATGGCCTTTTGCCCTTCAGGTAATACTTCCAAAGTACACACTTTGTTTTCATACATGGATCCTATCTCGGATTTCATGGCCTCTAACCATTTGTTGGAATCCGGGCCCACCATCGCTTCTCCATATCTCGTAGGTTCATCGTTGTCCAACAACATGACCTCTAAAATAGGGTTACCGTACCATTCAGGAGCAGTAGGTGTCCTTGTCAACCTACGAGGTTCGATAGCAACTTGATCTGAAGCTTCATGATCACCATCATTAGCTTCCTCTTCAACTGACGTAGGCTCCATAGAAACATCTTTATGTGTTGCGCTGCTCTCTGGTTGAAGCAAAGGTTCAACAAACTCATCAAGTTCTACCTTCCTCCCACTCAATTCTTTCGAGAGAAACTCTTTCTCGAGAAATGATCCGTTCTTAGTGACAAACACTTTGCCTTCGGATCTGAGATAGAAGGTGTACCCAACCGTCTCTTTTGGGTATCCTATGAAGACGCATTTGTCTGCTTTGGGTTCCAGCTTTTCTGGCTGAAACCTTTTGACATAAGCATCGCATCCCGAAACTTTAAGAAACGTCAACTTTGGTTTCTTGCCAAACCACAGTTCATACGGCGTCGTCTCAACGGATTTTGATGGCGCCCTATTTAAAGTGAATGCAGTTGTCTCTAACGCATAACCCCAAAATGATGTGGCAAATCGGCAAGAGACATCATAGAACACACCATATCCAATAAGGTCCGATTACGACGTTCGGACACACCATTACGCTATGGTGTTCCAAGTGGCGTCAACTGTGAAACAATTCCACATTGTCTTAAGTGATTGCAAAACTCATAATTCAGATATTCTCCTCCTCGATCAGATCGTAGGAATTTAATCTTCTTGTTACGATGATTCACAACTTCGCTCTGAAATTGCTTGAACTTTTCAACATTTCAGACTTGTGTTTCATTAAGTAAATATACCCATATCTACTTAAGTCATCGGTGAAGGTGAGAAAGTAACGATACCCACTGCGCGCCTCAATGCTCATCGGACCGCACACATTAGTATGTATGATTTCCAACAAGTCACTCACCCGTTCCATTCTTCCAGAGAACGGGATCTTAGTCATGTTTCCCATGAGGCATGGTTCACATGTGTCAAGTGATTCAAAATCAAGTGACTCCAAAAGTCCATCAGCATGGAGCTTCTTCATGCGTTTTACACCAATATGACCCAAGTGGCAGTGCCACAAGAAAGTGGTACTATCATTATTAACTCTACATCTTTTGGCAACAATGTTATGAGCATGTGTACCATCACTATCGAGATTCAATAAGAATAAACCCCTCATATTGGGTGCATAACCATAAAAGATATTACCCATATAAACAGAATAACCATTATTCTCTGATTTAAATTTGTACCGTCTTGCATTAAACAAGATCCAGATATAATGTTCATGCTCAGCGCAGGCACTAAATAACAATTATTTAGGTTCATCACTAATCCCGATGGTAATCGAAGAGGGAGCGTGCCCACGGCGATCTCATCAACCTTGGAACCATTTCCCACGCGCATCGTCACTTCGTCCTTTGCCAGCCTCCGTTTATTCCGTAGTTCCTGCTTTGAGTTGCAAATGTGAGCAACCAAACCGGTATCAAATACCCAGGCACAACAACGAGAGTTGGTAAGGTACACATCAATAACATGTATATCATACATACCTTGTTTGGTGTTGGCCGCCTTCTTGTCGGCCAGATACTTGGGGCAGTTCCGCTTCCAGTGGCCAGTTCCCTTGCAATGAAAGCACTCAGTTTCCGGCTTGGGTCCAGCCTTGGGTTTCTTCACGGGAGGGGCAACTGCTTTGTCACTCTTCTTGGAGTTACCCTTCTTGCCCTTGCCATTCTTCTTGAAACTAGTGGTTTTATTGACCATCAACACTTGATGCTCCTTCTGGATTTCTGACTCAGCGACTTTCAGCATCGCAAACAGCTCGGTGACTGATTAGTTCATCCCTTGCATGTTATAGTTCAACACAAAGCTTTTGTCGCTAGGTGGCAGTGATTGAAGAACTCTGTCAGTGATCGCCTCTGGTGGGAGAGTAATTCCTAGCTCAGCCAGACGGTTGGAATACCCAGACATTCCTAGTATGTGCTCACTGACAGACCCACTCTCCTCCATCTTGCAAGCATAGAGCTTATTGGAGGTCTCATACCACTTGATCCGGGCATTTTTCTCAAAAATAAAACTCAACTTCTGGAACATATCATATGCTCCATGACGCTCAAAACATCTTTCAAGTCCCGGTTCTAAGCCATACAACATAGCACATTGAACTATTGAGTAGTCATCAGAGCGTGCCTGCCAGGCATTCGCAACGTCCGCAGACGACACTGGAGCGGGTGGCACACCGAGCGGTGCATCAAGGACATAAGCCTTTTGGGAAGCCGTGAGGATAATCCTCAGATTACGGGCCCAGTCTACCAAGTTACTTCCATCATCTTTCAGCTTGGCTTTCTCTAGGAACACATTGAAATTCAGTGGAGCTACCGTGCGAGCCATTGATCTACAACGTAAATTTTGCAAAGATTACTTAGACAATTGTTCAAGATAACGAGTTTAGTTAATCATATTACTTAAAAATCCCACTCAAATTGACATCCCTCTGGTCATCCGAGTGTTACATGATCCAAATTCACCAACCCAAGTCCGATCATCACATGAGATGAGGTGGTTTCAATGGTGAACATCAACATGTTGATCATATCTACTATATGACTCATGTTCGACCTTTTGGTCTCTTGTGGTCCGAGGCCATGTCTGTACACGCTAGGCTCGTCAAGTTTAACCCGAGTGTTCCGCGTGTGCAAAACTGGCTTGCACCCGTTGTATGCGAACGTAGAGTCTATCACTCCCGATCATCACGTGGTGTTTCGAAACAACAAACTTTCGCAACGGTGCACACTCGGGGAGAACACAATTTTATCTTGAAATTTTAGTGAGGGGTCGCCTTATAATGCTACTGTCGTCCTAAGCAAAATAAGATGCATAAAAGATTAACATCACATGCAAACCATAAGTGACATGATATGCCCATGAACTTGTGCTTTTGATCTCCATCTCCAAAGCACCGGCATGATCTCCATCGTCACCGGCATAACACCATGATCCCCATCATCATGATCTCCATCATCGTGTTGCCATCGGGGTTGTCGCGCCCACCATGCTTCTACTACTATTGCTACCGCTTAGCGATAAAGTAAAGCATTACATAGCGCTTAATGAGTGACACGCAGGCCACGTAATAATTAAAAAACAACCCTATGGCTCCTGCCGGTTGCCGTATCAACATGCAAGTTGATATAAACTATTACAAAACATGATCATCTCATACATCAAATATATATCATCATGCCTTTGGCCATATCATATCACAACATAACCTGCAAAAACAAGTTAGACGTCCTCTAATTTGTTGTTGCATGTTTTACGTGGCTGCTATGGGTATCTAGCAAGAACGATTCTTACCTACGCAAAACCACAACGGTGATATACAAGTTGCTATTTAACCTTCTACAAAGAATGCCTTTGTCGAATCCGATTCAACTAAGGTGGGAGAGACAGTCGATGGAACCGGTATCATGTATGTGGACATGTAAGGTTGGTCCGGGCCGCTTCATCCCACAATACCGCTGAATCAAGAAAAGACCAAGGAAGGAAGCAATCTGAATATCAATGCCCACAAACTCCTTTGTGTTCTACTCGTGATGTCATCTACGCATAGACCTAGCTCTGATACCACTGTTGGGGAACGTTGCATGGGAAACAAAAAAATTCCTACGCTTCACCAAGATCAATCTAGGAGATGACCATCTACGAGAGGAGAGATTGCATCTACATACCATTATAGATTGCTAAGCGGGAAGCATTAAGAAACGCGGTTGGTGTAGTCGAACGTCTTTGAGGTCCAATCATGATCCGTCCCGAGATCCAATCTTGATCTGTTCCGATCTAGTGCCGAACGGACGGCACCTCCGTGTTCAGCACACGTACAGCTCGATGACGTTATGCGCCTCCTTGATCCAGCAAGCGAGGGTGGAGAGGTAGATGAGATCTCCGGCCGCACGACGGCGTGGTGGCGGTGGTGGTGGAGCTGTTCGGGCAGGGCTTCGCCATAGTTTTTAGAGGAGAACTAATCTAGAAGGAGACAGAGAGGACTTCGTGGCTTAGGGTGCGGCTGCCCTCCCTCTCCCTCTCTATTTATAGGAGGAAGGGGTAGGTGGGGTGCAGCCCTAGCCCCTCCTCCAAGGAGGGGTTCGGCAGAAGTGGGGGGAGGAGTCCTCCTCCCACAAGGGAGGTGGGAACCCTAGGGAAGAGTCCCTCCCCTCCAAGGCACCTCCACCCTTTTTCCCTTTGGGCGCATGGGCCCTTATGGGGTCGGCTTCCCAACCCACCAGGGGCTGGTGCGCCAGCTCTTAGGCCAATGTGGGCCCCCAGGGTGGGTGGGCCCCTCCCGGTGGACCCCCGGAACCCTTTCAGCACTCCCGGTACACTACCGGAAACACCCGAAACTTTTCCGAAGCCCGAATACCACTTTCCTATATATAAGTATTTACCTCCGGACCATTCTGGAACTCCTCGTGACGTTTGGGATCTCATCCGGGACTCCGAACAACCTTCGGTCACCAACACATACATCTCAACAATACCAAATCATCACCGAACGTTAAGTGTGCAGACCCTACGGGTTCGAGAACTATGCAGACATGACCGAGATACCTCTACGGTCAATAACCAATAGCGGGACCTAGATGCCCATATTGGTTCCGACATATTCTACGAAGATCTTTATCGGTCGAACCTCGATGTCAAGGATTCAGTCAATCCCGTATGAAGTTCCCTTTGTTCATCGGTATGTTACTTGCCCGAGATTCGATCGTCGGTATCTCCATACCTAGTTCAATCTCGTTACAGGCAAGTCTCCTTACTCGTTCCATAATACAAGATCCCGTGGCTAACTCTTTAGTCACTTTGCTTGCAATCTCATTATGATGTTGTATTACCGAGTGGGCCTTGAGATACCTCTCCGTCACACGGAGTAACAAATCCCAGTCTTGATCCATGCCAACTCAACAGACACCCTCGGAGATACCTGTAGAGCATCGTTATAGTTACCCAGTTACGTTGAGACGTTTGATACACACAAGGTACTCCTCCGGTGTCAGTGAGTTGCGTGATCTCATGGTCATAGGAACAGATACTTGACATGCAGAAAACAATAGCAATAAACTTGACACGAACATATGCTACGTTCATAGTTTGATTCTTGTCCATTACATCATTCTCCTAATGATGTGATCCCGTTATCAAGTGACAACTCATGTCTATGGCCAAGAAACCTTGACCATCTTTGATCATCGAGCTAGTCCTGTAGAGGCCCACTAGGGACACAGTGTTGTATATGTATGCACACATGTATTTGAGTTTCCTATAAATACAATTATAGAATGGACAATAAACGATTATCATGAACAAGGAGATGTAATAATAATCACTTTATTATTGCCTCTAGGGCATATTTCGAACATTGTCGTGCTACAAAACTATCGATCACCATTACTTTCAGTGCTTGCAAAAACTTCTGTACCAAAACCACTTGTCATTTCCTTCTACTCCTCGTTGGGTTCGACACTCTTACTTATCGAAAGGACTGTGATTGATCCCCTAAACTTGTGGGTCATCAAGGACGGGGGTGTGGTTGTGCTCGTCAGAGCTGCCACGTAGGGATGAGTTGTTTCAAGATGCTCGTCGGCGTTGTCAGGATTATTCAGAGAACTAACACAACTTACCTATTAGGGGAACTTGTAGCTGACACTAGTGCACAAAATCCTAGCTATGGTGTGGCAAAAAGGGCCTTGCTGGCATAGACACCCGATGCCAGCAATATGGCGCCACAGTTAAAAAACAGTGGTGGCGTTGGAGATGACGCCAGCAGTATTTCACATGTTTATGGCGTGCGTTGTTGATCATCGCCAGCAAATTTTTTTATAATAAAAAAATAATACTTCAAAAACTTAAGAGCTTAAACTTCACAAAAGATACTGATCATTTAAACATACTCATAAACTACATAGTTTAAAACTTAGTACTGATCATTTAAACGTACTCATAAACTTCATAGTTTAAAACTAGGTAATCAACTAAGTACTCTTCATCATCAAGGATTATCTTCAGCTGGCGCATCTTCTTCCGATTGCTCTCTCCATCTTGTTTGAAATGAGCAAAGGCTGTCTGTAGCTCAACCCTCTCTGTCCTGAGTTGTTTTTTCTTCAGCTTGAGTTGATCCCTATAATCTGTCAACTTATCCCTCAGCTCCCTCAGTTTGTCGACCTTAGTGAGGGCATTAGCACCCTCTAGGAGCAACTCATCCCTTTCTTTCTTCAATTCGGCATTGTGTTCTTCGAGGTTTTTGATGCTCCACTCTGACTCCTCTAATCTCCACCGATTCCACTTCTCCACGTCGCCCACCGATTCGTTGTTGTTTGCTAAATTATCCATGCTGAACTATGTACACAAGCAAATTAAAACTTGTAATGAAACCAAGCAAACTATGTACACAAGCAAATTATAACTTGTAATGAAAGCAAGCAAACTATGTACACAAGCAAATTATAACTTGTAATGAAACCAAACAAACTTGTAATGAAACCAAGCAAACTATGTACACAAGCAAGCAATTGTGTTGTTGCAGATTAAAAATATAAGAACAATTGTACCTATTCTCAGTGCAACAAGATATTAAGACATGGTATTGTTTATAATTTATTGAACCAAAACATCAAAATCCTTACGCTGAATGCTAGATGTACCTGTGCTGGAGTGTTGGGCGTCGGGCGGGGCGGGTCGGCGTCTGGCAGGGCGGCCTCACGCTGCTCCTCCGATGAATATTGGCCGGGTCGGGTGGGGCGGAGACGGGCGGGGCGGGTCGGCATCCGGCGGGGCGGCCTCACGCTGCTCCTCCAACGAAGACGGGCCGGGTCGGGCAGGGCGGCGTTGGGCGGAGACGGGCAGCTACGGACGGCGGCGGCGACGGGTGGGGCGGCCTCGAGGATCGAGAGGAGAGGACGTGGAGTTTGGGGATCGAAAGAGTGAGCACGAAAGGATAAGATTTCACTGCGCCGGGAGCTGTTAAAACTGACTAGTGCTGGTGTGGGCCTATTTGGGCCTGAATGTGCAACGCGTGGCTTAATTTGCAACACCAGCACTAAGCAAATAGCTATGGCATACGATTTTAGACCACACCAACACTATTTGAAAATATTAGTGCTGGCGTTGGCGACAAATGGCGCGCCACGAACAAGAGTTGTGGCTAGCCATTTCTCCACTAGTGTGAACTAGAACTAATAGGCCAACTAATAGGTTGTGGCCATTGCAGCACAACCGATACACACCATCGGGTATCTGCATTTTCCCCATTCGTGCTATTTTTATTAGTCTAAATTTTTGGTGTACTTGTAGGTTTTTTTATGTTTTGCTATCCATCTCCAGGTACATGTGTCACATTGAATGCAGATTGGAAGTATGTTTCAATAGTCATGTCTTCTTTTTGTTAGAACTAGTTTTGTTGTTCAGATTCAGTGCACTATATATGTTTGCTATACTACATTTTTCAGATGTAGTATAGTGAAGTAACTCTTTTTAGGTTGTAGTATTTGTTTTTCAGATTCAATGTTGTTAGAACTAGGTTTTTATTGTGCTGCAATAGGCTTTTTTGCATTTTCTTTGTATGGATTTTTCCCTTCTTTATTCAGATCATATCACTTATTATAACATGCATGATCATGCCTTTTACCTTCTTCTTTTTGCAGAGTGGGCGACAACGAATGTACTACTAATGGGTCATTTGCAACACGTTTCTTAGCCACTCTCTTGCGCCACATTGTGAATCGTCAGTCCAAAAAGAAGAAGGAAGTTATAAGCAAAGGCAGCTGAATATCAGCTCTTTCTCCGTGCAAGCCGATCTGTTGGATTGGGTAGTTATGAAAATTGACACAAAAAAGGGTTGCTTAGGTTTGCAACTCAACAAGATACTTTTCACTTTCATTTCTTTGTTTGTTTCTTTTCCTTTTTTGCTGCAATTGGTTTTGTTTCTTATAGGGTCAGTTGTTGTATCTATGTTTTGCAGTCACAGGAAGAAGTCCGTATTGTTTACAAAAGACATGGTGTGATTTTTTTAATGTACTTTCCGGGTCAAGTCCCATGGAGCTGTTGAGAAGGAATGAGCCACACGTGTTGTGTGAACCCTATTGAGTAGGGTCAAGGGCCCCATTGAAGTGCACTATTGATGTGCTTAAGGATGCAGATGATCTTGATATTGTTACTATAGACATGACCTGGGTACTCTTATGTATTGCAGTCATGTTATCTCCTAGGACTGGCAACATGGTACCTCTAGAGTATCTGGCAAGCTTGGTTGACATGGACAAGATCAGTCTGTTTGCATGGGACGAGCACTTCTTGGCTGTTGCGTCAAATGAGGTGTAGAAGTACCAAAAGAAGAGGGAGGCAGGGAAAATGGGTGTAATAACCCGAGACCGATGAGCCAGAGGATTCCCATTTTATTTCGTTCTCGCCATGTGATTTATTTGTTTGTTGCATTCATCGTCGCATCATTCGCATTGCATCAGCCCTCTGTTGCCTTCATTTTTTCAAAACTTGCATCTGTTCATAGGTGTCATTTCTCCCGTTGTCTTCGTCGACCGTTTCGAGACCAAACACACACGCACGCGCCCGCAGCATCATAAAAATATTGTTTTACGAGTGGGAATAAAATGTTCTCAGAATGGGATGAAAGTTGGTGTGTAGTCTTAATATATTGTAGGTAGACCGCATGCCAAATGTCATCACATTCGAAGTCTGTTTGATAACCCAACGGATAACTATAGTGACACTATCGCCGGTTAAATTATCAGAGGTTTTCAGCTTTAAAATATATTGTTGGGATGCTCAAACCTCCCTCTCTTCTCTGCCTAGCCCATCTACACAGCGCACTAGACCCACCTACCCTAACCGGCGACTGGAGCCCTCCGATCGTGATCAGAGGGTCGAACCCCCCCCCCCACACACTACTAGTCTAAACCCTAGCAGTAGCGCGGGTATTTGGTGTATCAGTAGTGCGGGTAACCGCGCTGCTGATACGGCGCTACAGCTAACGTTTATCAGTAGCGCGTTTTGACACGCGCTACTGACATACCTACTTAGCAGTAGCGCTTTCTGTACCAGCGCTACTGCTAAGTCTATCAGTAGCGCGTTTTGACGCGCGCTACTGCTATACCTGCTTAGCAGCAGCGGTTTTTGTAGGAAGCGCTACTGGTAGTTACTAGCGGCGCACCTCTCTACCCGCGCTACTACTATTATTACGTATTTCTTTTTTGTTTTATGCCGTATATTCATACGCCATTATACAAGTTTTCATACAGTATCATCATAATACATCATTGTCATATAACAACTACTCATCATCATCATTTTTGTCCATGAGACATCATATAACAACTTGGTCACTAGTTATAATAACAACTCCTAGGACCTACTCCTAATCACTACTACTCCTCAGCATCACCATCAACTCTAACACATTGTAGCACATAATAAAAACTTCTCATCATCATCATAGTCATATATAATCAGCACTAACTAATTGTTCTTAATACCTAGGACCTACTCCTGCTGCTCTCTCTCAGGTAAAATAGCATAAAACATGTGTAGCACTCCTTCTTCATCATATTGGAGAATGCATATGAACCTGTCTCCTAATTGTGGGTTGCGCTGCTGATTGCTGCCCCCTAGTACTTCTCTGCGATCCTTCACAATTTTTCTCCAGTCTTTGACTATTAAGACTTGCTCGCTTCGAGAAATGATGAATGCACTCATGTGCAATACAGGATATCTTGGCCGTAAGCTAACCATTGCCATGCGACCTTTAGACTCGATCCAACGAGGCACAACACTCATCGGGAGTCCCTGTTGTAGAACATCGTAGTAACATACTTAGCAATGAAGTTTAGCTTAAAAAATAATGTATGCAAAAGATGCACTGAGGACAAATAGTAAAAATCTTACCATCTTTCCTAGATAGATGTGACCGTAGTTCAATACGCACACTAGTGGCCGCACGTTTTGAGTACTAATATCTCGAAGTCCAGGAAAATAACCTGTCTTGACAGTATCAAGATCCTCCAGCCATGAAACATAATGACCTATCTCCTCGCAGTTTAGTTCAGCCCCGGGACAGTAGTAGGTGCTGTCTACCAAGCGCTGGACATGTTTGCTTGAATGGAAATAAGCTGTCAATAGAAATTAGTTGTCAACTATTTTTAAATAAACAATATAAATTACTTAATAAATATGGTTGAGAAACTCACATAATGGTAGAACTGGAGGCGTCTGCACATCGACCCAGATGTCGATATTACCTTCAATTTCATTTTCCGGACGAATATCAAAGGTGATAAGCATATTAGGCTCAAATGCATAAGCCTTGCACAGTGCTCTCCAACTTTTGCATTCAAAATAGGAGTAGGTGTCTGCATTGTACAATTTTACGGCAAAAGTATAACCATGCTCGGTCCTCAAGTGAACTCTCTTTACCTCCATACTTTTTTTAGTACTGAAACCAATCTTATCCAAGACATAAATTCTTGCATGGCAGGGGATACGCTAGTAGAATAGTAAAAAATTAAAATTATAAGTTGAAGCAAAAGAAGCAGAAGTCATGCTTAATTACGAAAAAAGACTTGTCGTTGTGACTTACTGTATCCACTTCGAAGGTCTCATCCAGCATGATGTTGAAGCGCCTACCATCAACTAGGTGAGGCTTGTCGCACAGGCCGCACTCGTCTTCGCAGCATTCGCACATAACGAATTTCCTTTCGTCGTCAGACATTTCCTATGTTCATAGTTGAAACATTTAAAATCGATCGAAGGCAACTACCAGGAAACTGATCAACACACAGATCACTATTACTCAATATGCAACGGGTTAACTTTAGGTCTGTCGAGTCTTTCCTTCCTAAACTCTCATCTCACGTATATGGTGGGCACTCCCTCTGATATTGCGACCGTCGGTGATGGTGGCTCCTCCATTCGTTCCCGAGTGCATTACACCAAAATGTCTACCACACGGGAACGAAGGAGAAGCGACCCCCACGACAACAGTCGGGATTCTTCCTCTCTCATATTTCGACCGTCAGTGATGGTCGCTACTCCTCCTTTCCCTAGTGCATTACAAATATCTAGCACAAGGAAAAGTAGGAGAAGCGACCCCCACGACAGCAGTCGGGATACTTCCTCTCTCATATATATATATGGTGGACACTCTCCCTCACTGAAAGACACACAAGGAGCCGAAACAGACCTAAAGTCAACACGCTCCATATATCGAGCAATGACATAGAAAAAATGCCCTATGTTTTGCCGGAATATCATTGAATTCCCGTTCTGGCAAATCACAAGCACTCGATATGTCCTACATTGTAGCACAAGTCATGCTAAAATTCATGAAAAAAATTCGGCATGACCTTTGCTAAAAACAGGACATATCGAGCGCCTGAAATTTGCAAACAAGAATCAACATTCCGGCAAAACATAGGCCACTCGGAGGTACATTGCAAACAAGAACACCAAGACATCGTCTATATTCAGAATGCATCATCATCGACATCAATGACATGGCGACTAGCACTAGCATTTTCATCATCGATATTTACAACACATTATCATCTATATTCAAAATGTTACATATCAACAAGAAAATATCAACTAGCCTACTAAATCAAAGTGTAGCAGGGAGGAGGGGTTGTGGATGGAGGAGGGAGGAGGGAGAAGGAGGGGCGACTGAAGGAGGGAGGAGGAAGGAGGACGGAGGAGGAAGGCGGAGCGAGGAGGGGCCGGCCGGCGGCGAATGGAGGAGTGGAGGGAGGACGGAGGAGGTGGGGCGGGGAGGAGGGAGGAGGGGGAGGATTACCGAGTCCAGGGAGAAGGGGGAGGTGACGGCGGCAGAGGGAGGAGGGGTAGGCGACGGCGGCGGCGAGCGGCGGGGGGCAGAGAGGGAGCGACAGTGTGAGGGGGGAGTGAGGGGCCGGGAGTGAGGAAGAGAGAGGGAGCGCACGGGGTGGATAAGGTGGGCATAGCAGCAGCGCGGGTTGGTGCCAAGCGCTACAGCTAAGTAGAATAGCAGCAGCGCTGGTTGAGGAAGGGCGCTACTACTATACCTAGCCTGTCGGGAATGGTGTGGCAATTATAGTAGTAGCGCGTTTTATACGTGCCACGCTACTGATATTTGTTTATTAGTAGCGCTGTTTCTGTACACGCGCTACTGCTAAGTAGCAGCAGCGCCTCCTTTTAAAAGGCGCTACTGGTAAGCTTCTGTGTATAAGGTTTTCCCTAGTAGTGCCAACCTAAAACCTAGCCAAACCTGCTATATAGAAGGCCTACTCCTTCCCTAAATGGAACCTTAGTCTCCCTCCTCGAATTCAGTGCCCCAAACAGCCAGCCACCCCTCCTTCTTCCACCTCGCGCGGGCCCACCGGGCCCGAGAGCAGCCCGCCCGAGCCCATCTACCTGTCGCCGCCATGTGCCTTGTAGAGGAGCTCCCGTGTGCGCCTCCTGCCCCGAAGCCAGCCCCGCCACCGTCTCCGGCCACCGCCGACGAGCAAAGTCGCCGTCCCCATGCTCTGACCAGTACCCCTCATGCCTTTTCCTTCTTCCTTCCTGTTCCTTTTATCCCTTTCATCTCCAAGTGTCTTTTTTTCAGGGAGCATGGTGCCAAGGAGCCTCGATGCTCCAAATCCTCGCCGCCGCTCAAGAACTGCGCCACCAGGGTGCCACCAGAGATTCTTCTGCACCGGATCCGGCCACCGGTGTCTATTACGGCCCTCTCCTGTGCATCCGCCACCTTGCCAAGTCCCTGACGCCGTTGCGCCATGCTCTGCCTTGCGCTATTCGTGTCGGGCAGAGGAAGAGGACGTAGCTCGCTCGCCTGGAGCGCTCGCCCGCGCATGGGCCAGCCGCGCCAAGGCTCAGCCCAGCGCGTCGTTCCCTCCGGCCTGCCCTAACAAAGCACCAGCCTGGGCCTTTAGCCCATGGTGAGCAGCGCCCCTCCTATCCCTCGCCCGTGCCCCATTCTACTGCACCCCGCCACCAGATTTGGCCCAAAACACAACTTTCACAAAATCCAACTTTCATACATGTTAAAAATGTTTAAAATTGTTGTTTGCATTAATTTGCATAAATGACATGCTAAAATGGTTTATTTCATAATTAAATAACCGTTACTCCGAATTAAATTATCTATATATGTAACTTGACTAGAAAAACCTGTAGAATGACATGGTGCACTTTATTTTCCTATTTAAGAAATATAAAATTGTGTTTAGGACAGTTCTGAACCAAATTCGAAATTTGATTATGGGGACTTTCCGGAATTGTTATTCGTTGTTCCGGCCTCATTTAAACTTTCCTAAATATGTAGTCTACTTGTGCTTCACCTCTTGCCATCTTAAACAACATTTAATCTTGTCATGTAAACAAACGTGAGTGAACTAAATAAGAAAATGTGGAGTTTCATCAGTATGCAACTCATTGCATATTGAGCTTCACTTAATTTGTAGCATTGTTTGTTGCACTTTGTCATGTCATGCCTCATTAAACCAGACATGTATCATACTAGGTTGTGCATCATATCATGAATATATTGTGGTGTTTACCGTGTCATTTGTTTGTTTCCGGAATTGCCTCACCTCGCTAGAGTTCCGAAATCGTTTTGGAGTGTGAGGATTCGTTTGACTACGTTTGTTCGACTACTTCATGGATTTGATCTTCTTCCAAGCGGGATTTCAAGCAAGATGATCATTACCCTGCATACCACTACTATCATTGCTATGTTAGGTGTCTCGATTCTATCACTATGGATCGCTACCTACCACTTGTTTGTCAAGCCTCACAAAATGCCATGATAAGCCTCTAACCCTCCACATCCTAGCAAACCATTGTTTGGCTATGTTACCGCTTGCTCAACCCCTCTTATTGCGTTGCTAGTTGCAGGTGCAGTTTGTTCCACTTGGGACATGGATATTTTGTGATATCACATTATTCTTGCTATTTAATTAATGCATCTATATAGTTGGTAAAGGGTGGAAGGCTCGACCATTTGCCTGGTGTCTTGTTCCACTCTTGTCGCCCTTGTTTCCGTTGTACCGGTGTTATGTTCTTTGATGAGCGCTTTTAACACATGTGGGGTATTATGGGGCCCCCATGATCATTGGTTTTAAGGTAAAACTCTTCCAGTAAGGCCCAACATCGATAATATATACATAACAAACTAAAACTTGAATAGGGACTTGCTGGCCCGCATGGATAATTAATCAACAAACCGGGCCAGTGCTCCCCATGAGTGTTCGTCCAAAATAGAGCACCGTGCAGGGCCACCCAGGAGAAACTTGGGTGTTTAATTTGGTCATTGTACGCTTTTCTTATCTTTTAGTGCCCTAAGAAAGAGATACGTGTGGCTCCTATCGGGATCTGGTCTGTCGGGCGGTCTTGCTGGATTTGTTTATCTTTGGTGTGGCTTGTCCACAGGGATTCCTTATCGTAAGCATCATGTTATCACGGTGTGAGGTTTTTCCATCGGATGCGTGTGCTAATTTATAATGGACTATTTCGAGCACCCCTGCAGGGTTAAGTCTTTCGGAAAGCCGTGCCCATGGTTATGTGGCTACTTGGAGATTTATAATATCCGATTGTAGATAACTTGACACTAAATCTATATAAAATGCACCAACCGTGTGTGTAACCACGACCATCTCTTCTTGTGAGGTTTGAACCAAGAAGGGGACATGGTGGGGTTATGTTTGACTCGTAAGTAGGTGTTCAGAATCATTTCTTGATAATAACTAGTTCACGTCCGTTTATGCATAGATCACTTTTCTTATTATTGCACTATCAAGTTAGCCAGATAAAATGCTTAGTGCTACTGCAACCTTACCACTTAACCATACCTCACCCATTAAGCTTTGCTAGTCTTGATACCCTTGGTAATGAGATTGCTGAGTCCCCGTGGCTCACAGATTCCTACAACAACAGATCCAGGTATAGGTAATGCGATGCTTTGACGTGAGAGCGATGATTGTTCTATTTGGAGTTCTTCTTCTTCATCGATCATAGGATGGGTTCCAGGTCGGCAACCTGGGATTATCAGGGTGGACGTCGTCTTCTTTTTCGTTTGATTTCGTCTGTAGTCGGATCCCGCGCTTTTTTATGATGATTGTGATGTATTGATGTATTGAGATGTTTATGATGTAGCATGTGATTAGTGAAAGCCAACTCCATATACTCATCTCTTCTTTACATGTATTGTGATGATTTCCATTCTTGCGAAGCGACCCGAAATGTGCTTCTATCCTTATCGAGGCCCTCAAACTGTCATGTGGATAGTACCGCATTTTGGACGTGACAAGTTGGTATCAGAGCAGTACCGACATAGGAGCCCCCTTGATTGATCAAACTTGACCGTTGTCAAGACTAGAAAAAAATATTTTGAATCTAGTTACATATCAGAGAGTAGCAATTCTTTTTACTCCTCTTCCCTTCATCGCTCTGGTGAGGAATCGTGACATAGGAATTTTAATTCTATCCCTCTTCTCACTGAGTTTTTTTTAGGATCACATGGGTATTTTGCAACCTCTCTGATGTTGGTGTGACGGAATTTTGTTCTTGGTGGCTCATGTCATTTTGGGGTTGTGGCGGTGTCCCGGGGAGTTGAGCTCCAAGGTTTTCTTGTCACACATTCTATTGTTCGGTTTTCTTAGTATCTCAAAACGAAGATGATCGAAATCTCTTCAATACTATTTCTGGCGAGAAGAGTTTGGCATCACCCAGTACTGGGGAGAGTATCCAGATGTACTTCCATGTTTAGTATTGATACGTCTCCAACGTATCTATAATTTTTTATTGTTCCACGTTGATATATTATCATTCTAGGATGCTTTTTGGGTATTTATTTACCAATTTATAATATTTTTGAGCACAAACCTATTGACCCTGTGCCCAGTGTTAGTTCCTGTTTTCTGCGTGTTTTTGCCTTTTCAGAGTTACAATACCAAATGGAGTCCAATTGCCACAAAACTTTTTGGTGATTTTTTAGGACCAATACAAGACCTAGAAGCTTCTGAGGAGGGCCAGGAGATGCACTAGGGGCCCACCACATATCCAGCCACGCCCCCTAGGGGGTGCGCGGCCATATGTGGTGGCCTCCTGGAGAGTCCCCCGACGTCGTTCTCTGGCCTATAAATTCACATCTACCCTAAAAACATTAGAAGCGCTCCCGAAACACTTTTTCCGCCACCACAAGCCTCTGTTCCAACGGGAGGCCATCTACACCTCCGTTTCGGCACCCTGCCGAAGGGGAGATCGATCACGGAGGGCCTCTTCATCAACCTTGCTACCCTCAGCATGATGTGTGAGTAGTTCACCGCAGACCTACGGGTCCGTAGGTAGTACCTGGATGGCAATCTCTCTCTCTCTCTTGATCTTCAATACAATGTTCATCGCATCTTTGCCGTGATGTATCTGATGTAATCCCTTTGTATGGTGTGTTTGTTCGGATCCGATGAATTGTGAGTTTATGTTCAAATTATTCATGAAAAGTATTTGAGTCAAACCTGATTACTATGATTCTTATTTGCATGATCATCATAGCTTCGTAATGCTCTCCAATCTATTGAGATAGTTTGGCCAGCTAGATTGATATTTCTTCGGTGGGAGTGGTGCGTTGTAGTAGGTTCAACCTGACGAGTTTCTATATCCCAGTGATAGAAGGGGACAAGTTGCGTCTTTGTGTTGTTGCTACTAAGGATAAAACGATGGGTTTTATTCATATTAGTTGAGTTTACTTTGTCTACATCATGTCATCGTTCTCCAAGCATTAGTTCGTTTGTCATGAACTTAATACGTAGAGAGGCAAGCATAGAAACGCTCTTGAAGTGAAGTAATAGTAGTAGGTGCAGGCAGGAGTTGGCCTATTTTCTTATGAACATGATGCCTATATACACATGATCATTGCCGTGAACATCGCATAATTGTTCGCTTTTCTATCAGTTGCCCAAAAGTAATTTGTTTACTCACCGTATGCTTTGCTTATGAGAGATGCCACTAGAGAACTCTACGACCCCCGGGTCTATTCACTTATAAATTCACAAACGCTATCATTACCTTGCTGTTATTTATTACCTTTTATTTCATTTTGCACTTTACTATTATCTACAATTATCTACATAACTCAGTTGCTTGCAAATAACGAGATCAAGGGGATTAACAACCCTCTTGCCGGCGTTGGGTGCAAGTTGTTTGTTCTTTTGTGTGCAGCCACTGAAGACGGTTGAGGATTGGTATTCCTATTGGTTTGATAAACCTTGGTTTCATAACTGAGGAAAATACTTACCCACTTTGTGCAGCGATTACCCGTTCCTCTTCACGGAAAACCCAACGCAGATCACGAGTATCAGGAAGGATTTATGGCGCCGTTGCCGGGGAATACCATCACCAACTATCAAGTAACTTCGCACAAAATTTCAATCACTTGTTCTTCTTTTTATTTGTTGTTATATTTAGTTTGTCTCATAAAAATCAAAAATACAAAAATATTTACCTTTGCTAGTTAGTAGTTTGCTTCTAGTTTGCTTTACTTGCTAGTTTTCTTGTCTTGTTTGTTTTGCTAGTGTGGTCACCATGTCTCAAGATACTAATAAGTTGTGTGATTTCTCAAATACTAATAATAATGATTTTATTAGTACTCCTATACCACCCGCCACTAGTGCGGAGGCATTTGATATTAATGCTGCATTGCTCAATCTTGTCATGAAAGATCAATTTTCGGGAAGTCCTAATGAGGATCCCGCATCACATCTTAATACCTTTGTTGAATTATGTGATATGCAAAAGAAAAAGGATATGGATAATGATAGTGTGAAATTAAAATTATTTCCTTTTTCGCTAAGAGACAAAGCTAAAGCTTGGTTTTTATCTTTACCTCGTAATAGTATTGGAACGTGGGATAAGTGTAAAGATGCTTTTATTGCCAAGTATTTCCGTCCTGCTAAGATTATCTCCCTTAGAAATCAAATAATGAATTTTAAACAGCAAGATCAAGAACATGTTGCTCAAGCTTGGGAGAGACTAAAATTGATGATAAGAAATTGTCCAACTCATGGCTTAAACTTGTGGATGATTGTCCAAAATTTCTATGTTGGACTAAACTTTGTGTCTAGAAATCTTCTAGATTCTGCCGCATGTGGTACCTTCATGGATGTGACCTTAGGAGAGGCCACAAAACTTCTGGACAACATTATGACAAATTATTCTCAATGCCATAGTGAAAGAGCTCCAACTGGTAAGAAGGTAAATTCTGTTGAAGAAATTGCTACATTGAGTGAAAAAGTGGATGCTCTTATGAATATGGTTGCTAATAAAAATGGTAATGTTGATCCCAATGATATGCCTTTGTCTATTTTGATTGAGCAAAATAATGATGCTATTGATCTGAACTTCATCTCGCGAAATAATTTCAACAACAATGCTTATAGAGGAAATTTCAATGCTAGACCGTATCCCGATAATTCCTCTAACAACTATGGAAATTCTTATGGTAATTCATATGGCAATGCTTCTACAAATACTAATAGGATACCTTCTGATCTTGAGAACACAATTAAAGAATTTATTAATTCTCAAAAGGTTTTCAACACTACGGTAGAAGAAAAGTTGCATATGATTGATACTTTGGCTAAAAACATGGATATAATTGCTCTTGATGTTGAAACTCTTAAAAATAAGTCTTTGCCACCCAAGCATGATTTTAATGAGACTATTAAATCGATTCAATTATCTATTAATGAAAGTAAGGAGAGGACCGCAAAGTTGAGAGCTAAGCGAGAATTCTTAGAAAAAGCTCTTCCACCCGGTTTTTACCGGAATCATGATGAAGATCTTAAAATGATTGGTGTTTCTCCTATTGAATATTTGTTTACATCTCTGAATATAAATAATAAAGGGACTGGATATGAGTCAAATTTAGTTAACGAGCGTCCCGTTTGCTTGGAGGATGATGATTCTAATGTTAAAACTTAAAAAAGTGGGTTTGGAGAGGTCAAAACTTCAACTAGTGATGTGCCCACTATATTGGATTACAAGGACTTTAATTATGATAAATACTCTTTAGTAGAAAGTATTTCCTTTCTGCAATCCATTATTAGCTCACCCAATGCTTATGAACAAAACAAAGCTTTTACCGAATATATAGTAGAAGCTATGATAAAAGCTTATGATGAGAAACTTGAGCTTGAAATTTCCATTCCTAGAAAATTGCATGATGAGTGGGAACCTACTATCAAAATAAAGATAAATAAATATGAATGCAATGCTTTGTGTGACCTTGGTGCTAGTTTTTCAACTATACCCAAAACTTTATGTGATGTGCTTGGTCTCACTAATATTGAAGAGTGTTTCCTAAACTTGCATCTTGCGGATTCTACCATAAAAAAACCTTTAGGTAGAATTAATGATGTGATTATTAGTGCAAACAAAAATTATGTGCCTGTAGATTTTATTGTGCTTGATATTGATTGCAATCCTTCTTGTCCCATAATCCTTGGAAGGCTATTTTTACGAACTATAGGTGCAATTATTGATATGAAAGAGGGAAACATAAGACTCAAATTCCCATTAAAGAAAGGGATGGAACACTTCCCTAGGAAAAAAATTAAACCACCTTATGAATCAATCATGAGAGGTACCTACGGGTTGAGTGTCAAAGATGACAACAGTTGAAACTATGCATTATGCCTAGCTAGGGGCATAAAACAATAGCGCTTGTTGGGAGGCAACCCAATATGTATCTTTATTTTTGTTTTTACTTTCTGTTTTTGCATGATAACATAATTTTTGCCTCTGTAATGATTGTGTTTTTATGTTTTAATTAGTGTTTGTGCCAAGTAAAGCCTTTGGGATGACTCACAAGATGAGTAGAAACGATGCTGAATCTGAAACAGAAACTTTGACTCCAGTGCAGGAATTTTTATTTTTTGCTGGAGCGTGATAATGATCTGAAATTTTAACACAGTATTTCTATAAAAATTCTTCCATTGTCCTAATTTTTCAGAATTTTTAGAGTTAAATAAGTATGGGCTCTTTACAGATTGCTACAGACTGTTCTATTTTAAACAGATTCTGTTTTGCCTGCATAGTTTGCTTGTTTTGATTATGCCATGGAGTATATCAGGGAGGTGTAAGCCATGGGGAAGTTAGAATACAGTACCTATTATGCAAAAATGAATTTGAATCAATTTATCACAGTACCTCCAGTATGCAATATGTTTCTTATACTAACGGATCTCATGAATTTTTGTTGAGTTTTGTGTGATTGAAGTTTTCAAGTTTTGGGTGTGATCACGATGGACTACGGAATAAGGAGTAGCAAGAGCCCAAGCTTGGGGATGACCAAGGCAAACCAAGTATAATTCTAAGGAGACTCGAGCGTCTAAGTTTGGGGATGCCACGGAAGGCATCTCCTCTTTCGTCTCAATCCATCGGTATGTCACTTGGAGCTATATTTTTATTCATCACATGATATGTGTTTTGCTTGGAGCGTCGTTTGCTTTTCTTTGCTTTTACTTTCAGTTTGCCACAATCATCATTTGCTGGACACACCTATTTGAGAGAGACACATCTTCATGATAATTTTCTAGAATACTCTATGTGCTTCACTTATATCTTTTGAGCTAGGCAGTTGCTCTAGTACTTCACTTATATCTTTTTGAGCACGGTGGCATGTAGATTTTATAGAAATAATATGCTCTCGTTCTTCACTTATATTTGTTTGAGAGCTGAGTAATAGTGACAATAATTTGCATGGGTCATAAGACTAGTCCAAGAATATTAGGTATTCAATGAATGATAATCAAAACCATCGTGTAGCACATATAGAGAAGTTGTGGGTTAATGACATTGATGTGGTAATATGAAAAAGGTTTGAGTCCAAAATTGTTGATTCGTAGAAGTGTCGAGATTAAGAGGTGTTAACTTGTTATTCATCTAAAAATTAAAGAGGCATGGTGATGATGTGTGAGCATTTATATTCCTCGTTGAAATCCTAGTGTTGTTTTGAGTCGGGGGCGCGCGATGGTTAATTCCTACCAACCTCCTCCCTCGGGGCATGCGAGGAGTACTTTGATTTGTGATAAAACTAATAAAACTTTGCAATAAGTATGTGAGTTCTTTATGACTAATGTGACACCATGGACATACCCTTCTTCACCTTCTCATATTTGCTAGCCTCTTCGGTACCGTGCATAGCGCATTCTCACCTCGAGGATCGGTGCAAATATTCGCCGGTGCATCCAAGCCCCGTGACATGATACGCTCTGTTGCACATAAGCCTCATTATATCTTCCTCAAAATAGCCACCATACCTACCTATTATGGCATTTCCATAGCCATTCCGAGATATATTGCCATGCAAATTCCATAGTCACTTCACATGACTAGTTCGTTCATCATCATAATGCTTTGCATGATCGTATAGAGCTCACATAGTATTTGTGGCAAAGCCGCCGTTCTTCATATTTTTGATACATGTCACGCTAGATCATTGCACATCCTGGTACACTTCCAGAGGCATTCATACAGAGTCGTATCTTCCTATCAGTTCTTCATGTTGAGGTGTAAGTAAATAAAAGTGTGATGATCATCATTATTAGAGTATTGTCCCAATGAGGAAAGGATGATGGAGACTATGATTCCCCCACAAATCGGGATGAGACTCCGAACGAAAAATGAAATAAAAATGGGGGAGGCCAAATGAGCCCACCATACATAAAAAAAGAGAAAATGGGGGAGACAAAAAGAAAAAAAAAGAGAAAAGCCCACCATAAAAAAATAAAAAAAAAATGAGAGAAAAGAGAGAAGGGACTTTGCTACTATCCTTTACCACACTTGTGCCTCTGAGTGGGAATTACATATGTTGACACTTCATATAGAGAGTCTCCTATGTTGACACTTCCATATGCTAGTGGGAATTACATTTTCATATAATAAACTTGGCTTGTATATTCCTATGACGGACTTCCTCAAATGTCCGAGGTCTTCATGAGCAAGCAAGTTCGATGCACACCCCACTTAGCTTTAGTTGAGCTTTCATACACTTATAGCTCTAGTGCATCATTTGCATGGCAATCCCTACTCCTCGCATTGATATCTATCGATGAGCATCTCCATAGCTCGTTGGTACGCCTAGTTGATGCGAGACTATCTTCTCCACTTTTTACCCCTTTGATACCTACCACCATATTCTATTCCACCTATATGCTATGTCCAATGGTTCACGCTCATGTATTGCGTGAAGAATAAAATGTTGATGCATATTGAAAAAGTCCGAGCCAATTGCCTGGCTTGGACACCGTGGTGCTTAAAATTTGTATCTATGTGGTGAAGACGAAGTCATGCCTTGCTAATATAATAAGATGAAAGGGGTAAAACATTCTTTTAGGATCGTACACTTTGAAAAAATAATGATTTTGTTTCTTATACTTATAAATATTACTATGTTGTTGTTTGTTAATTCATCATTTCTCAATGAGCATACATACCAAAGATTACATAATGGGTAGCATGTCAAATCAAAAATTCTGTTTTTATCATTTACCTACTCGAGGACGAGCAGGAATTAAGCTTGGGGATGCTGATACGTCTCCAACGTATCTGTATTTTTTGATTGTTCCAAGCTGATATATTATCATTCTAGGATACTTTTTGGGTATTTATTTACCAATTTATAATATTTTTGAGCACTAACCTATTGACCCAGTGACAGTTCCTGTTTTCTGCGTGTTTTTGCCTTTTCAGAGTTATAATACCAAACGGAGTCCAATTGCCACAAAACTTTTTGATGATTTTTTTGGACCAATACAAGACCTAGAAGCATCGGAGGAGGGCCAGGAGATGCACCAGCCCCCCCCCCCACATATCCAACCGCGCTCCCTAGGGGGGCGTGGCCCGATATGTGGTGGCCCCCTGGAGCGTCCCCCGACGTCGTTCTCTGGCCTATAAATTCACATCTACCTTAAAAACATCAGAAGCGCTCCCGAAACATTTTTTTTCCGCCGCTGCAAGCCTCTGTTCCGACGGGAGGCCATCTACATGTCCATTTCGGCATCCTGCCGGAGGGGAGATCGATCACGGAGGGCCTCTTCATCAACCTTGCTGCCCTCACCATGATGTGTGAGTATTTCACCGTAGACCTACGGGTCCGTAGGTAGTACCTAGATGGCAATCTCTCTCTCTTGATCTTCAATACAATGTTCGTCGCATCTTTGCCTTTATCTATTCGATGTAATCCCTTTGTATGGTGTGTTTGTTGGGATCTGATGAATTGTGAGTTTATGTTCAGATTATTCATGAAAAGTACTTGAGTTAAACCTGATTACTATGATTCTTATTTGCATGATCATCATAGCTTCGTAATGCTCTCCGATCTATTGAGATAGTTTGGCCAACTAGATTGATATTTCTTCGATGGGAGTGGTGCGTTGTAGTAGGTTCAACCTGACGAGTTTCTATATCCCAATGACAGAAGGGGACAAGTTGCGTCTTTGTGCGTTGTAGTGGGGTTTATTCATATTAGTTGAGTTTACTTTGTTTACATCATGTCATCGTTCTCCAAGCATTACTCCATTGTCATGAAGTTAATACGTAGAGAGGAAAGCATAGAAGTGCTCTTGAAGTGGAGTAATAGTAGTAGGTCCAGGCAGGAGTCGTCCTATTTGCTTATGGACGTGATGCCTATATACACATGAGCATTGCCGTGAACATCGCATAATTATTCGCTTTTCTATCAATTGCCTAACAGTAATTTATTTACCCACCGTATGCTTTGTTTATGAGAGATGCCACTAAAGAACTCTACGACCCCGGGTCTATTCACTTATAAATTCAGAGACGCTGTCATTACCTTGCTGTTATTTATTACCTTTTATTTTATTTTGCACTTTACTATTATCTACAATTATCTACACAACTCACTTGCTTGCAAATAACAAGATCAAGGGGATTGACGACCCTCATGCCGGCGTTGGGTGCAAGTTGTTTGTTCTTTTGTGTGTAGCCGCTGAAGACGGTTGAGGATTGATATTCCTATTGGTTCGATAAACCTTGGTTTTATAACTGAGGGAAATACTTACCCACTTTATGTTGCGATTACCCGTTTATCTTCACGGAAAACCCAACGCTGATCACAAGTATCAAGTATCGTTGTGATTACGAGGGTCTGAGGTAGATGAGTTTTCAAGACCTCTGGTTATATGTTGATGGATGTGATACATTGGAGAGTAGTATCATGCTAGGAGTTGAGTGATGGATTTTGCTCCGTGTATCCGTGCACCCGATTGCATAACCAAAGGATTTCAGAAGTTCTTAGGAGGGAATTCAAGTAGTACGCGCGTACACTCACCCCTATGAACACACACGCATACTACCCTATGAGCATCTCCGAAAGACTGAGTCGCCTATCATCTTGAGATTGACGAAGTTGTCACATACGCCTTCATAGTCGATGGGAATGTCTTCGTCCACTAAACCCGCGTCAAGTTTGACACATGTATTCTAATAGACAGGGGATACCATTGCCCTCCCAATTATCCAACCACAGATTGGTTCGCACTAACCACAGATTGATACGCACTATCTAGTCATCTGGTGTGAAGCGTAACGCTCAACGAGAGAATATCGCCTGAATAGTCTCTTTTTGTGTTGATTTCCAGTGTTGGAGTCACGGCAAAGTTACAAGAGTTGGCTTTTGTCCGACGTGTCTGTGGAATTAATTCTCTTTCGCGGCGAGTGGTCTGTTCGGTCATCTTCCGCGGCTCGAGCCTTTTTTTTGCCTCGTGTCCCTTGTGCTCGTCCGTTTGGCGCCGAGATGGCACGCAGATACGCTGTGCCAGTGATCCATGTCCCGCGTGTATAGTGCCACATATAGTGGTGGATGTACGTGCGCGAGCAAGGAAGCAGGGATCGACGACGACGCATGTACGTGCGCGCTGTGGTTATGCTGCACTGATCCGCCCGTGCAACAGCAGGTTACTGTGCTACGTAGTACACATTTCACACTAATGCTAGCTGAGGATCAGTGCAGCATAACCACGGCGCGCACGTACCCACGCACTTATTACACCTACGTACTCATGTACGACGCCACTGTCGCGCTCTCGCGTGCAGTCACCGTGACGGCGGCCCCGCGAAACCAGCCATGATTACGTATATGTTGGGTTGGCGGCCGGACCGGCGGCGCTGCCGATGTGACAGCGCGGAACTGTGCATGGTAGTCCGGCGCCGCACCGCCGTCTAGATCGGCTGCCGCCCGGCGCACGTACAGGAGCAATTAAGCTGTTGATCTCGCGCCGAGGTCTGTCTACTGAGATCGGGCGGCCCACTGGGGGCCCCGGACGTCTTTTCCTATGTTTTTATGGTGACTCGATGCAGCCCGCTGGGCTTACTATTGTTTTACTGCCTCTGCGTGTCTGAATTCCCAAAAATAAAAAAAAATAAAAATCAGACCGTGTATGAGGGAAAAAAGGGGTCACAATCCAAGATATCATATTCTACCGACTAATTTATTTCATTTCATGGTGTTACATAATGTTTCGTCGAGTCTTTTCCTTGTTTTAAAGTATATTATCACGTTTTGTTGTGTAATAGGGCATCTTCAAAGCGTACACTCAAACCTTCACTATATGTCTGAATCATACTGTCTGGTTGAAATTTCTAGGGAAGAATGAAACCCATTAAGAAGAAAGAAAATAAAAAAACAAAAACAAAAACAAAATAATGAAGTTTTCTAGGGAAGAATGAACCACTTAATAAGAAAGAAAATAGAAACAAGAACCAAATCATCATTTTTGTTTTTATGGAACAATGAAACCCCTTAAGAAGAAAGAAAATAAAAATAAAAAATAATGAGTTTTTCTAGGAAAAATGAAAACTTTTAAGAAGAAAGAAAATTAAAAATTGCATACAGGGTTGCCCTGAAATTGCACATTTTGTAATATGCAAAAAGTAAGCATATAAAGTGAAATTTTAGCTCTCTACTATAATTTGCACATATGGTGTATCGTAGTTGTGTGTATACTTACTTACATACATTAAATAAACATATTTTGCAAACAAATGAAATATAGTGGCATTCGCGCAACCCTTTATGAAGAAAGAAATTTTAAAAAGGAAATAATGATAAAATTTGCACACAATTTAAACATTAATTGCACCTTTTTGGTATATGTAAGAATAAACATATAATAATGAAATCTTCTATTCTTAAATAGTTGCAACCCACTACCTATTTTCTCTCCTCATGCAACCATGCCACATCATCAAGTCTTGCATGTGGTTATAAGTACTTATTTTTCCTCCTCATGTGACCATGTCACATAATTAAATCATGCATGTGGTCATAAGTTACAATGTATGCACTAATCTACCCATTGTTTCACTAATTTTTCTGTGGGCATAAACGTTACGTACATTGAACGTTTCGAGCAAATAGATGTAGATCATGTTACACATATTTTTTAAATGGCACCCTATTTACTTCTATCCAATAGTTTCTATGTTTATACATCATTCATCAAGTCATGCATCTAGTCATAAGTACTTACTTTTCATGTAACCATGGCACATCATCAAATCATGCATGTGGTCATAAGTTACAATTTGTGCACTAATCTACCCATTGTTTCAGTATTTTGTGTGTGGCCATGAATGGTATATACATTGGACATTTATAGCAAACATAGGTATATCATGTTGCACATTTTTGTTAAAAAATATGCCATGTTTACTTCAATCCAATAATTTATATTTTTATACATTTTTTCAAATGCTTCATATGAGTTATAGTTTTTACAATATAAACTGAGATCAATCCTAATTTGTTTCTGCAATAGTTTTAGTTTAGTAGCACCTATTTATGCATTTGTTTATCATGTCTCCCACAACAATGCACGGGGCATCATCTAGTTTACATAAAAGGAAGTTTTAAAACAAGGAATGAATTAGTGGCATTTCTATTAACCTTAAAAAGGAAAATGAAATAAAAACAAAAACATAATAAAAAAATAAATTTTTCTAGGAGAAAATGAATCAGTGACATCGGTATTACTCTTAGGCGTTGTTTGGTTATGTGATATATACAGAACCAGATCTCCCCAAATCAGGAAAATGATATAACAAACTAAAATCCTGTTTGGCAACTCTATCTAATCCGTGAATGTACAAAATCTGGTTTTCCAAAATCCAAGATTTCGGGTATATGGAAAAACCAGGAATAGTTATTTTTCCAAAAAGGCGATCTGCATAGGAAAAAGGAGGAATAGTTATTTTTCCAACATCTTTTTTGGAAAAATAATATACTCGATCTGCATATGCTCGGTCCTTTGTTTTCTGTAGTACAAACATCTTTTTTTATAAACAGGTTACACACATTTTTTTGAGCAAACTACAGGTTACACACATAACAATTGATAAAACCGATTTTACTAAAAATCGGCTAAAAACCAGTTCTATATAATCCCGTCGCTACGCAAACAACCACTTAAGAAGAAAGGATATTAAAAGAACTTGCACACAACTTTGAGCGAAGTCGCACTTTTTGTAATATGCAGCGAATGCACATATAATGATGCTACTTCCGCAAGCTAGTATAATTTGCACACATATTATATAGTACTTGCGTGCCTAAATATACAGAAAATATTAATACGAAAAATATTTTTCTAAAAAAGAATGAGTTGGCAAAAATTAGCACAAAAAAATAGCATTGGTATTACCCTTAACAAAGAAAGAAAATGCACAAATTTCCAGACAATTAGCACAAAAAATGCAAATATATATACAATAAACATATAAGACTTATGTTTCCATTCTCTAATGTAATTTGTAAATGTAGAACTTGCATATATACATTTACACACACTCAATATCTGAAAAAATACACATAAGAAAAAAAACTCAACTGAAAAATAAAAAATAAAGAACAAAAGAAAACACGTGAAGAAAACAAAAGCAAACACAAGGAGAAAAAAGCATGCACACACACTAAATTGGGATGTATTTCATCCATGCATGTGCTTGCAAGAGCCACGAACTGGAGACATGCATGCATGCATGGAGGCGCATCGTGCACTCAGCAAGGATAAGCAAAAAAAAATCGACTGAACAAGTAACAGAGTTAGTCGACCATGTATCACAAATCACTTTGACCGAAAATAAAAATTCAGTCTCCTGACATGTAGCTAACGTGAACACGTAAATAAAACGTGCACACATGCGTGTATACGGATAGAAATACATGTGTGTACTGGATCTTGATCCCAGGAGCTGTACGGTAAGTACACCGTGTACGTACGTCTATGGCCTCTCTCCCCTCGAAATGGAAACTCAAGAGCATAGTGGCATGGCGAAATTGCATGCCGGCCGTATCCTCTCCTAGCTCGCGGCCACAGGAGGAGGAGGGGCCGGCGAACGACCGTGTCCTTGCACGGTTGCACCTGAATGATGACTTCAGCAAGCAGCAGCTGCTGGGCTCTCGTGCATGCATGCCACTCACTGCCTCACTGGCACGCACATGGTCGCTCCATGGAGGCCCTGCGCGGGCAAGATCAGCCTCGACGACATGGCACAGATGCTGTAGGCCCGTGAAGTGCACCACCTTATCAGCGAGCGAAGGATCGACGGCCGATAATAGTTAATGAAAATTCTGCTGCATGCAACACTACGTCCCAAGCTAAGAAGTTTGTGTATACGAACCGTGCAGAATTCACCATGAAGACCGTCGCCGGCAACACCACGGGGGTTTCTAGCAGGTCACACTAGTGCAGAAACGGCCATTAGTCCTGGTTGGGAAGGGCCTTTAGTCCCGGTTCATCAACCGGGACTATTAAATAGGGACTAAAGGTTCCTACCCTTTAGTCCCTGTTGGTCACGAACCGGGACTAAACCCCGGCCACGTGGCTGCCTGCGTGCGCCATGGGCTGGAGGATCTTTAGTCCCGGTTGGTGACACCAACCAGGACTAAAAGGCGGTGTTTCATTTTGTGTCTCCTTTTTTTTTATTGTATTTTCACGCGGTTACACATATTAATATACAACATCAGTACAAATTATGGAAGAACAACATCAAACATCGGTACAAATTAGATGGATGCAATATAATAGACAAGGTAGAACTAGAGAGGAAAATACGCCATCTAATTTGTACTGGTATATGTCACGTAAAAACTCATCATCATCATCTTAATCAACTCATCATCATTCAACATCCAACAACTCATCATCATCTTAATCAACTTCTCATCATTCTAGTTGTTATCATACTAGCTAGTTAAACAGCTCTACACGAAGTTATCACAAGTTACCAACACTAACTAGTAGGTAAAATAGCATTAAAAAGGTGAACTCCTGCATCCCCCATTTAAAAATACAGATCAACCTATCTCCAACTTGTGGCTTGTGCAAGTTATAGTCTCCAAGTTGTTGACTGGATGCTTTTATTGCCTTGCTCCATCCTTTGATTTTCATTGTTTTCTCACTTCGAGATATCGTGTATTTACCAGGGTAACTCATCGCCATTGGCCGTAAACTAACCATATGCAAATCACCTTTGGTAAACATCCATTTAGGCACGGTCTCTGGCGGGAGTACCTATTGAAGAACATAAGTTATATAACATAGTTAGCAAACTAGTTTTGCTTAAGAACAATGTGTGAAAAGGATGGACTAATGACACAA
Source organism: Elymus sibiricus (assembly GCA_039707655.1). NCBI lineage: Eukaryota > Viridiplantae > Streptophyta > Magnoliopsida > Poales > Poaceae > Elymus > Elymus sibiricus. The sequence continues at coordinate 471,709,304 of CM077675.1, read as the reverse complement.
GAGTAAAAAAATTCTTACAAAGTTGTCTCTAGTGATGTTATAAGGGTTTAACTTGTGCACTAGTGGCACATATCCATGATAAATTTTACCAGTCATGTAATTTTCATTATGATGCTGAACATCATGAATAAATGAGATGAGATGATCTTTCTCCAAACAAGTAAGCTTGGAGTCATAACGGTAGTACGTCCGATCTATTATCTGTCGGGTAGTTCTTGTAGCACGGAAATAAGCTGATAATTAAAAATAACGAAATTTAGTCAGGATGAGTACCAAATACTTTTCAATAATCAATATAAGTTACCTAACAAATCTGTTGACAAATGCACCTGGAGGTAGAACTGGAATCAAGTCATCCTCCGCATGCACCCAAATTTCTATATTATTATCACGAACATCGTCATTACCAAGATCGAAGGTAATGTTCATGTCCTCATCCAACCCATACGCCTTGCAAAATCCTCTCCAATTAGAACAACCAAAATATGTGTGATCTTCGTTATTTTTCACCTTAACAACAAAAGTGTAATGCTCCGTTCTTAGGTGAGCTATCTTAGGTTTTGTACTATCCTGCTTTTTGAAATGGAACTTGTCCAAGACAGCGAATCTTGCATAGCAGGGAATGCACTAGTCGAATTGTACAAAAGGAAATTAAAGGTTAACTAAAGCAAAAAAGCACATGTCATACTTCATTAACAGAAAATACATGTCTTCTTTACATACCGTAATAATACTAAATTCTTCCATTAGCTTGACGGTGAAGGATGTACCATTGTCTAGGTGGGGATAAATGTCGCATATACCCCTGTCATCCCAGCACAAAGGACACTCAGGGAACCTCCCCTCGTCGTCAGACGACGTCGACATTTCCTGTGTTCATGATTGTAAGATTAAAAATTGACAGCAAATTTTTTTCTTATTTTTTTTTTCTAAGATTAACAATTTAGTATTTAATTTTTTACAGAATGTTATGTTGGAAGAGTAGCTACCTCATGCCATGTATAATTGTACAAAAATGCATAAATTTTCAACCACTTTTCATGCAAAAGAGTAGGTATTTCTCACACCGTGTGTATTCATTAATTTTCTGAACAATGTATGAAAAATTTGTACTGAGTTCATTAGTACGTATATCTAATTAGAACATATATAGTACATGGCAACGTATAAACTAATGGATCTATATATGTACTGAGTTCATTAGCATAATACTAAATTTGTACGTATATCTAATTAGATATACATACAAATATGATACAAATGTAATAACTAATGGATCTATATATGTACTAACTTCATTAGCGTAATACTAAATTTGTACATATATATAGTACATATATACGTTGCTATGTACAAATTTACTTGATAATAGGAGGAGGGGAACGGCGTGATATTTTTAATTGATACGTTCATTAGCATAATACCATGTTGTGGACATATATATGTCACTGCATTTGTATCAAGTAAAATGTCACTGCATGTGGCGTCGGCGCGGGCGGCGGTGACCGCGGGGGGGTGGGGGGATAAGAGGAGGAGGGGAACGGCGGCGGCCGGCGGCTCACCTAGTGTTGCCGGGGAGCGGTGGCGGTGAGGCTCGGTGACGCGGCTCGGGGAAGAGGTCCGGCGACGCCGGCCGTCGGCGACGAGCGATGCTCGGGGAGGAGGTCGACGGCGATGTCCGGCAGCCTGGCGGCGCGCGTGTGCGTGTGGGTTCGGCGTCGCCGGGGGCGCGGGAGGATTGGGAATTGGGGAAGAAGGAGGCCGCACGCGGGAGGTAATATATATAGCCCAAGCTTTAGTCCCGGTTGGTGGCCTTTAGTCCCGGTTGGAGCCACCAACCGGGACTAAATCTATTTTTGGTTTTAGTTTTAGATTAGAAACGATTTATATTATTAGTTGAATTGTTTATATTTGATTATAAGTTAATATTAATTTGATCATAAATTTGATCAAAATGCACGATTCAAAGCCACATCCTCAAATTTCAACCCTTTCTAACTTTATTTGCTATTTTTCATGCATTTAATGATTTTTTTGCGTCGAATGACCCTGAAGATGAAAAGCAGTACAAATGAAGTCTGAAAAGTTTGAAACTTGGCATGGTATCATCATTTCACCCACATAGCATGTGCTAAAAAGTTGAGAGTGCTACGGCAAAAACTGGATGCACTTCGTGTACAAACTGGACCATCTCCTTCGAAGTATGAGGGTTTCGGACAAAAACTCATCTGTTACAAAAGGCATTTAATTTTTTTTAAATTATATCAACTACAGACTTTGTGTGCATTCAATATGCACCATTCAAAGCCACATCCTCAAATTTTAACCCTTTCTAACTTCATTTAATATTTTTCATGCATTTAATGATTTTTTTGCGCCGAATGACCCTGAAATTGAAAAGCAGTACAAATAAACTCTGAAAAGGTTGAAACTTGGCATGGTATCATCATTTCACCCACATAGCATGTGCTGAAAATTTGAGAGGGTTACGACAAAAACTAGATGCACTTCGTGTACAAACTGGACCATCTCCTTCGAAGTATGAGGGTTTCGGACGAAAATTCATCTGTTACAAAGACATTTAATTTTTTTAAACTTATTTCAACTACAGACTTTGTGTGAATTCAATATGCACCATTCAAAGCCACATCCTCAAATTTCAACCCTTTCTAACTTCATTTGCTATTTTTCATGCATTTAATAATTTTTTTACGTCGAATGACCCTGGAATTGAAAAGCAGTAGAAATGAACTCTGAAAAGGTTGAAACTTGGCATGGTATTATCATTTCACCCACATAGTATGTGCTAAAAAGTTGAGAGGGTTACGGCAAAAACTTGATGCACTTCGTATACAAACTGGACCATCTCCTTCGAGTATTAGGGTTTTGGATGAAAACTCATCTGTTACAAAGGCATTTAATTTTTTTAAACTTATTTCGACTACAGACTTTGTGTGCATTCAATATGCACCATTAAAAGCCATATCCTCAAATTTCAACCCTTTCTAACTTCATTTGCTATTTTTCATGCATTTAATGATTTTTTTGCGCCGGATGACCCTGAAATTGAAAAGCAGTACAAATGAACTCTGAAAAGGTTGAAACTTAGCATGGTATCATCATTTCACCCACATAGCATGTGCTAAAAAAATTTAGAGGGTTACTGTAAAAACTGGATGCACTACGTGTACAAACTGGACCATCTCCTTCGAAGTATAAGGGTTTCGGACGAAAAATCATATGTTACAAAGGCATTTAATTTTTTTAAACTTATTTCAACTACAGACTTTGTGTGCATTCAGCATGCACCATTCAAAGCCACATCCTCAAATTTCAACCCTTTCTAACTTCATTTGCTATTTTTCATGCCTTTAATGACTTTTTTGCGCCGAATGACCCTGAAATTGAAAAACAGTACAAATGAAGTCTGAAAAGGTTGAAACTTGGCATGGTATCATCATTTCACCCACATATCATGTGCTAAAAAGTTGAGAGGGTTACGGCAAAAACTGGATGCACTTTGTGTACAAACTGGATCATCTCCTTCGAAGTAGGAGGGTTTCGGACGAAAACTCATCTGTTACAAAGGCCTTTAATTTTTTAAACTTATTTCAACTACAGACTTTGTATACATTCAATATGCACCATTCAAAGCCACATCCTCAAATTTCAACCCTTTCTAACTTCATTTGCTATATTTCATGCATTTAATGATTTTTTTGCGCCGAATGACCCTGGAATTGGCAAGCAGTACAAATGAACTCTGAAAAGGTTGAAACTTGGCATGGTATAATCATTTCATCCACATAGCATGTGATAAAAAGTTGAGAGGGTTATGGCAAAAACTGGATGCACTTCGTGTATAAACTGGGCCATCTCCTTCGAAGTATGAGGGTTTCGGACGAAAACTCGTCTGTTACAAATGCATTTAATTTTTTTAAACTTATTTCAACTACAGAATTTTTGTGCATTCAACATGCACCATTGAAAGGCACATCTTCAAATTTCAACCCTTTCTTACTTCATTTGCTATTTTTCATGCATTTAATATATTTTTGCGCCGAATGACCGTGAAATTGAAAAGCAGTACAAATGAAAAAGGATAAGAACAATTAACTATCTACATAAGATTTTATTTTTTTACAAATTAAAAAGGATAAGAACAAGAGGCTCACCAAGGTGGTGCCGGCGACGGGACGGCGCGGGCGATCGACGGCAGTGAGGACGAGGACGGGGACGGGAAGGCACTAAGTAAACCACACCTACACATGCAAACTAAGAAGAGGATTTCAGCTCAAATTGCATGCATATAAATCAAATGAACTCCCAAATAATTACTCCCAAACAGTAATGAGAGATGAAAGGATGAAGTTGCTAACCTTTTAGAACGATGGGGTGCCTCCAATCTTCACAAATCTTGGCAAAAATGGATGGGTGCCTCCAATCTTCACAAATCTTGGCAAATCCTCATGAGCTCAGGGGAAGGAAGAAAACAAAGAGGAGAGAAAGCAGAGCTTGGGCTCGGGCTGGAAGAAGCATCTATATATAGGGATTTCTATAGTCCCGGTTGGTGATGCCAACCGGGACTAAAGGTCAATCTCTAGTCCCGGTTTGTGTAACCAACCGGGACTAATGGGTCGCATGGGCCCCAGCCCACCGCAACCCTGGCACCACCCCTTTAGTCCCGGTTGGTAACACCAACCGGGACTAGAGGTTCCTCACGAACCGGGACTAAAGCATAGGCTCATGAACCGGGACTAGTGGGCACATTAGTCCCAGTGCAAAACCCGACTGGGACTAATGCTCCGGTCCAAAGGCTTGTTTTCTACTAGTGTCAACGACATCTTCAACGCGGACCGCTCTCATCCGTTCGGACCGAATAGGATGTTACATTCCGCTGGCTGGTACGTAGCTCCTTTTTCCCACAAATGAAAACAAATCCGAAGAGAGGGGAGTTTTACAGGCGTCCAGACCGCTGCCAAGCACGCATTCGGCAACCATGGCCAACTAAAACCCCTCTCTCTTTCCCGCCCGAAGCGGTTCCTGGCATTGAACCGCTGTAGAGTGGCAGCTTCGCATTGACACCGACTCAGAAAACGTGACCTCACATTTGCACCGGCATTGAAGCTGCTCGCCGGTCGAGAGTGTCACCCGCAACGCGTCCCCGATGTCCGCGCCTATTCAATGTCAGAGAGGGGTTACTAGACGGGTCGGGATAGATATCTACCGCATTCAAACGGGATACCCGTCCATCCGTGTGTATCCATTAACATGCACGTTGGCCGAGAAACCAACTCCGACGCTCTCCCATTGACATACCCGGACACTTGGCCTTCCCGACATCCGCTATTTAAAGGGGGTCACTCCCGGCTCAAACCACACTACTCTAAGCCCGCTTCACACCCTCCTCCCATGCACCACATCCGTCAAGACCGTGAGCGGCAACGTATTGTGGGAGAGCATGTCGACAGAGCGGAAGCTCGAGGTGGCCGCACTTGCGTCCGCCTGGCAGAGTAACCGTGACATGCGAATAGAGATCAGCATGTTGGCCAGTTCCCCAGAGGTCTCTAACGATGAGCCCACGATGGAGACAGGTTCCGATGACGATTCGGAGGAAAATCCCGCGCCGGTTTATGGCCGCTTCACCATGGAGAAGACGGAGGCACACTTCCACGCTGCCATGGCCCAAGCTTGGGGATGACCAAGGCAAACCAAGTATAATTCTAAGGAGACTCGAGCGTCTAAGTTTGGGGATGCCACGGAAGGCATCTCCTCTTTCGTCTCAATCCATCGGTATGTCACTTGGAGCTATATTTTTATTCATCACATGATATGTGTTTTGCTTGGAGCGTCGTTTGCTTTTCTTTGCTTTTACTTTCAGTTTGCCACAATCATCATTTGCTGGACACACCTATTTGAGAGAGACACATCTTCATGATAATTTTCTAGAATACTCTATGTGCTTCACTTATATCTTTTGAGCTAGGCAGTTGCTCTAGTACTTCACTTATATCTTTTTGAGCACGGTGGCATGTAGATTTTATAGAAATAATATGCTCTCGTTCTTCACTTATATTTGTTTGAGAGCTGAGTAATAGTGACAATAATTTGCATGGGTCATAAGACTAGTCCAAGAATATTAGGTATTCAATGAATGATAATCAAAACCATCGTGTAGCACATATAGAGAAGTTGTGGGTTAATGACATTGATGTGGTAATATGAAAAAGGTTTGAGTCCAAAATTGTTGATTCGTAGAAGTGTCGAGATTAAGAGGTGTTAACTTGTTATTCATCTAAAAATTAAAGAGGCATGGTGATGATGTGTGAGCATTTATATTCCTCGTTGAAATCCTAGTGTTGTTTTGAGTCGGGGGCGCGCGATGGTTAATTCCTACCAACCTCCTCCCTCGGGGCATGCGAGGAGTACTTTGATTTGTGATAAAACTAATAAAACTTTGCAATAAGTATGTGAGTTCTTTATGACTAATGTGACACCATGGACATACCCTTCTTCACCTTCTCATATTTGCTAGCCTCTTCGGCACCGTGCATAGCGCATTCTCACCTCGAGGATCGGTGCAAATATTCGCCGGTGCATCCAAGCCCCGTGACATGATACGCTCTGTTGCACATAAGCCTCATTATATCTTCCTCAAAATAGCCACCATACCTACCTATTATGGCATTTCCATAGCCATTCCGAGATATATTGCCATGCAAATTCCATAGTCACTTCACATGACTAGTTCGTTCATCATCATAATGCTTTGCATGATTGTATAGAGCTCACATAGTATTTGTGGCAAAGCCGCCGTTCTTCATATTTTTGATACATGTCACGCTAGATCATTGCACATCCTGGTACACTTCCAGAGGCATTCATACAGAGTCGTATCTTCCTATCAGTTCTTCATGTTGAGTTGTAAGTAAATAAAAGTGTGATGATCATCATTATTAGAGTATTGTCCCAATGAGGAAAGGATGATGGAGACTATGATTCCCCCACAAATCGGGATGAGACTCCGAACGAAAAATGAAATAAAAATGGGGGAGGCCAAATGAGCCCACCATACATAAAAAAAGAGAAAATGGGGGAGACAAAAAGAAAAAAAAAGAGAAAAGCCCACCATAAAAAAATAAAAAAAAAATGAGAGAAAAGAGAGAAGGGACTTTGCTACTATCCTTTACCACACTTGTGCCTCTGAGTGGGAATTACATATGTTGACACTTCATATAGAGAGTCTCCTATGTTGACACTTCCATATGCTAGTGGGAATTACATTTTCATATAATAAACTTGGCTTGTATATTCCTATGACGGACTTCCTCAAATGTCCGAGGTCTTCATGAGCAAGCAAGTTCGATGCACACCCCACTTAGCTTTAGTTGAGCTTTCATACACTTATAGCTCTAGTGCATCATTTGCATGGCAATCCCTACTCCTCGCATTGATATCTATCGATGAGCATCTCCATAGCTCGTTGGTACGCCTAGTTGATGCGAGACTATCTTCTCCACTTTTTACCCCTTTGATACCTACCACCATATTCTATTCCACCTATATGCTATGTCCAATGGTTCACGCTCATGTATTGCGTGAAGAATAAAATGTTGATGCATATTGAAAAAGTCCGAGCCAATTGCCTGGCTTGGACACCGTGGTGCTTAACATTTGTATCTATGTGGTGAAGACGAAGTCATGCCTTGCTAATATAATAAGATGAAAGGGGTAAAACATTCTTTTAGGATCGTACACTTTGAAAAAATAATGATTTTGTTTCTTATACTTATAAATATTACTATGTTGTTGTTTGTTAATTCATCATTTCTCAATGAGCATACATACCAAAGATTACATAATGGGTAGCATGTCAAATCAAAAATTCTGTTTTTATCATTTACCTACTCGAGGACGAGCAGGAATTAAGCTTGGGGATGCTGATACGTCTCCAACGTATCTGTATTTTTTGATTGTTCCAAGCTGATATATTATCATTCTAGGATACTTTTTGGGTATTTATTTACCAATTTATAATATTTTTGAGCACTAACCTATTGACCCAGTGACAGTTCCTGTTTTCTGCGTGTTTTTGCCTTTTCAGAGTTATAATACCAAACGGAGTCCAATTGCCACAAAACTTTTTGATGATTTTTTTGGACCAATACAAGACCTAGAAGCTTCGGAGGAGGGCCAGGAGATGCACCAGCCCCCCCCCACATATCCAACCGCGCCCCCTAGGGGGGCGTGGCCCGATATGTGGTGGCCCCCTGGAGCGTCCCCCGACGTCGTTCTCTGGCCTATAAATTCACATCTACCTTAAAAACATCAGAAGCGCTCCCGAAACATTTTTTTTCCGCCGCTGCAAGCCTCTGTTCCGACGGGAGGCCATCTACATGTCCATTTCGGCATCCTGCTGGAGGGGAGATCGATCACGGAGGGCCTCTTCATCAACCTTGCTGCCCTCACCATGATGTGTGAGTATTTCACCGTAGACCTACGGGTCCGTAGGTAGTACCTAGATGGCAATCTCTCTCTCTTGATCTTCAATACAATGTTCGTCGCATCTTTGCCTTTATCTATTCGATGTAATCCCTTTGTATGGTGTGTTTGTTGGGATCTGATGAATTGTGAGTTTATGTTCAGATTATTCATGAAAAGTACTTGAGTTAAACCTGATTACTATGATTCTTATTTGCATGATCATCATAGCTTCGTAATGCTCTCCGATCTATTGAGATAGTTTGGCCAACTAGATTGATATTTCTTCGATGGGAGTGGTGCGTTGTAGTAGGTTCAACCTGACGAGTTTCTATATCCCAGTGACAGAAGGGGACAAGTTGCGTCTTTGTGCGTTGTAGTGGGGTTTATTCATATTAGTTGAGTTTACTTTGTTTACATCATGTCATCGTTCTCCAAGCATTACTCCATTGTCATGAAGTTAATACGTAGAGAGGAAAGCATAGAAGTGCTCTTGAAGTGGAGTAATAGTAGTAGGTCCAGGCAGGAGTCGTCCTATTTGCTTATGGACGTGATGCCTATATACACATGAGCATTGCCGTGAACATCGCATAATTATTCGCTTTTCTATCAATTGCCTAACAGTAATTTATTTACCCACCGTATGCTTTGTTTATGAGAGATGCCACTAAAGAACTCTACGACCCCGGGTCTATTCACTTATAAATTCAGAGACGCTGTCATTACCTTGCTGTTATTTATTACCTTTTATTTTATTTTGCACTTTACTATTATCTACAATTATCTACACAACTCACTTGCTTGCAAATAACAAGATCAAGGGGATTGACGACCCTCATGCCGGCGTTGGGTGCAAGTTGTTTGTTCTTTTGTGTGTAGCCGCTGAAGACGGTTGAGGATTGATATTCCTATTGGTTCGATAAACCTTGGTTTTATAACTGAGGGAAATACTTACCCACTTTATGTTGCGATTACCCGTTTATCTTCACGGAAAACCCAACGCTGATCACAAGTATCAAGTATCGTTGTGATTACGAGGGTCTGAGGTAGATGAGTTTTCAAGACCTCTGGTTATATGTTGATGGATGTGATACATTGGAGAGTAGTATCATGCTAGGAGTTGAGTGATGGATTTTGCTCCGTGTATCCGTGCACCCGATTGCATAACCAAAGGATTTCAGAAGTTCTTAGGAGGGAATTCAAGTAGTACGCGCGTACACTCACCCCTATGAACACACACGCATACTACCCTATGAGCATCTCCGAAAGACTGAGTCGCCTATCATCTTGAGATTGATGAAGTTGTCACATACGCCTTCATAGTCGATGAGAATGTCTTCGTCCACTAAACCCGCGTCAAGTTTGACACATGTATTCTAATAGACAGGGGATACCATTGCCCTCCCAATTATCCAACCACAGATTGGTTCGCACTAACCACAGATTGATACGCACTATCTAGTCATCTGGTGTGAAGCGTAACGCTCAACGAGAGAATATCGCCTGAATAGTCTCTTTTGTGTTGATTTCCAGTGTTGGAGTCACGGCAAAGTTACAAGAGTTGGCTTTTGTCCGACGTGTCTGTGGAATTAATTCTCTTTCGCGGCGAGTGGTCTGTTCGGTCATCTTCCGCGGCTCGAGCCTTTTTTTTGCCTCGTGTCCCTTGTGCTCGTCCGTTTGGCGCCGAGATGGCACGCAGATACGCTGTGCCAGTGATCCATGTCCCGCGTGTATAGTGCCACATATAGTGGTGGATGTACGTGCGCGAGCAAGGAAGCAGGGATCGACGACGACGCATGTACGTGCGCGCTGTGGTTATGCTGCACTGATCCGCCCGTGCAACAGCAGGTTACTGTGCTACGTAGTACACATTTCACACTAATGCTAGCTGAGGATCAGTGCAGCATAACCACGGCGCGCACGTACCCACGCACTTATTACACCTACGTACTCATGTACGACGCCACTGTCGCGCTCTCGCGTGCAGTCACCGTGACGGCGGCCCCGCGAAACCAGCCATGATTACGTATATGTTGGGTTGGCGGCCGGACCGGCGGCGCTGCCGATGTGACAGCGCGGAACTGTGCATGGTAGTCCGGCGCCGCACCGCCGTCTAGATCGGCTGCCGCCCGGCGCACGTACAGGAGCAATTAAGCTGTTGATCTCGCGCCGAGGTCTGTCTACTGAGATCGGGCGGCCCACTGGGGGCCCCGGACGTCTTTTCCTATGTTTTTATGGTGACTCGATGCAGCCCGCTGGGCTTACTATTGTTTTACTGCCTCTGCGTGTCTGAATTCCCAAAAATAAAAAAATAAAAAAATCAGACCGTGTATGAGGGAAAAAAGGGGTCACAATCCAAGATATCATATTCTACCGACTAATTTATTTCATTTCATGGTGTTACATAATGTTTCGTCGAGTCTTTTCCTTGTTTTAAAGTATATTATCACGTTTTGTTGTGTAATAGGGCATCTTCAAAGCGTACACTCAAACCTTCACTATATGTCTGAATCATACTGTCTGGTTGAAATTTCTAGGGAAGAATGAAACCCATTAAGAAGAAAGAAAATAAAAAAACAAAAACAAAAACAAAATAATGAAGTTTTCTAGGGAAGAATGAACCACTTAATAAGAAAGAAAATAGAAACAAGAACCAAATCATCATTTTTGTTTTTATGGAACAATGAAACCCCTTAAGAAGAAAGAAAATAAAAATAAAAAATAATGAGTTTTTCTAGGAAAAATGAAAACTTTTAAGAAGAAAGAAAATTAAAAATTGCATACAGGGTTGCCCTGAAATTGCACATTTTGTAATATGCAAAAAGTAAGCATATAAAGTGAAATTTTAGCTCTCTACTATAATTTGCACATATGGTGTATCGTAGTTGTGTGTATACTTACTTACATACATTAAATAAACATATTTTGCAAACAAATGAAATATAGTGGCATTCGCGCAACCCTTTATGAAGAAAGAAATTTTAAAAAGGAAATAATGATAAAATTTGCACACAATTTAAACATTAATTGCACCTTTTTGGTATATGTAAGAATAAACATATAATAATGAAATCTTCTATTCTTAAATAGTTGCAACCCACTACCTATTTTCTCTCCTCATGCAACCATGCCACATCATCAAGTCTTGCATGTGGTTATAAGTACTTATTTTTCCTCCTCATGTGACCATGTCACATAATTAAATCATGCATGTGGTCATAAGTTACAATGTATGCACTAATCTACCCATTGTTTCACTAATTTTTCTGTGGGCATAAACGTTACGTACATTGAACGTTTCGAGCAAATAGATGTAGATCATGTTACACATATTTTTTAAATGGCACCCTATTTACTTCTATCCAATAGTTTCTATGTTTATACATCATTCATCAAGTCATGCATCTAGTCATAAGTACTTACTTTTCATGTAACCATGGCACATCATCAAATCATGCATGTGGTCATAAGTTACAATTTGTGCACTAATCTACCCATTGTTTCAGTATTTTGTGTGTGGCCATGAATGGTATATACATTGGACATTTATAGCAAACATAGGTATATCATGTTGCACATTTTTGTTAAAAAATATGCCATGTTTACTTCAATCCAATAATTTATATTTTTATACATTTTTTCAAATGCTTCATATGAGTTATAGTTTTTACAATATAAACTGAGATCAATCCTAATTTGTTTCTGCAATAGTTTTAGTTTAGTAGCACCTATTTATGCATTTGTTTATCATGTCTCCCACAACAACGCACGGGGCATCATCTAGTTTACATAAAAGGAAGTTTTAAAACAAGGAATGAATTAGTGGCATTTCTATTAACCTTAAAAAGGAAAATGAAATAAAAACAAAAACATAATAAAAAAATAAATTTTTCTAGGAGAAAATGAATCAGTGACATCGGTATTACTCTTAGGCGTTGTTTGGTTATGTGATATATACAGAACCAGATCTCCCCAAATCAGGAAAATGATATAACAAACTAAAATCCTGTTTGGCAACTCTATCTAATCCGTGAATGTACAAAATCTGGTTTTCCAAAATCCAAGATTTCGGGTATATGGAAAAACCAGGAATAGTTATTTTTCCAAAAAGGCGATCTGCATAGGAAAAAGGAGGAATAGTTATTTTTCCAACATCTTTTTTGGAAAAATAATATACTCGATCTGCATATGCTCGGTCCTTTGTTTTCTGTAGTACAAACATCTTTTTTTATAAACAGGTTACACACATTTTTTTGAGCAAACTACAGGTTACACACATAACAATTGATAAAACCGATTTTACTAAAAATCGGCTAAAAACCAGTTCTATATAATCCCGTCGCTACGCAAACAACCACTTAAGAAGAAAGGATATTAAAAGAACTTGCACACAACTTTGAGCGAAGTCGCACTTTTTGTAATATGCAGCGAATGCACATATAATGATGCTACTTCCGCAAGCTAGTATAATTTGCACACATATTATATAGTACTTGCGTGCCTAAATATACAGAAAATATTAATACGAAAAATATTTTTCTAAAAAAGAATGAGTTGGCAAAAATTAGCACAAAAAAATAGCATTGGTATTACCCTTAACAAAGAAAGAAAATGCACAAATTTCCAGACAATTAGCACAAAAAATGCAAATATATATACAATAAACATATAAGACTTATGTTTCCATTCTCTAATGTAATTTGTAAATGTAGAACTTGCATATATACATTTACACACACTCAATATCTGAAAAAATACACATAAGAAAAAAAACTCAACTGAAAAATAAAAAATAAAGAACAAAAGAAAACACGTGAAGAAAACAAAAGCAAACACAAGGAGAAAAAAGCATGCACACACACTAAATTGGGATGTATTTCATCCATGCATGTGCTTGCAAGAGCCACGAACTGGAGACATGCATGCATGCATGGAGGCGCATCGTGCACTCAGCAAGGATAAGCAAAAAAAAATCGACTGAACAAGTAACAGAGTTAGTCGACCATGTATCACAAATCACTTTGACCGAAAATAAAAATTCAGTCTCCTGACATGTAGCTAACGTGAACACGTAAATAAAACGTGCACACATGCGTGTATACGGATAGAAATACATGTGTGTACTGGATCTTGATCCCAGGAGCTGTACGGTAAGTACACCGTGTACGTACGTCTATGGCCTCTCTCCCCTCGAAATGGAAACTCAAGAGCATAGTGGCATGGCGAAATTGCATGCCGGCCGTATCCTCTCCTAGCTCGCGGCCACAGGAGGAGGAGGGGCCGGCGAACGACCGTGTCCTTGCACGGTTGCACCTGAATGATGACTTCAGCAAGCAGCAGCTGCTGGGCTCTCGTGCATGCATGCCACTCACTGCCTCACTGGCACGCACATGGTCGCTCCATGGAGGCCCTGCGCGGGCAAGATCAGCCTCGACGACATGGCACAGATGCTGTAGGCCCGTGAAGTGCACCACCTTATCAGCGAGCGAAGGATCGACGGCCGATAATAGTTAATGAAAATTCTGCTGCATGCAACACTACGTCCCAAGCTAAGAAGTTTGTGTATACGAACCGTGCAGAATTCACCATGAAGACCGTCGCCGGCAACACCACGGGGGTTTCTAGCAGGTCACACTAGTGCAGAAACGGCCATTAGTCCCGGTTGGGAAGGGCCTTTAGTCCCGGTTCATCAACCGGGACTATTAAATAGGGACTAAAGGTTCCTACCCTTTAGTCCCTGTTGGTCACGAACCGGGACTAAACCCCGGCCACGTGGCTGCCTGCGTGCGCCATGGGCTGGAGGACCTTTAGTCCCGGTTGGTGACACCAACCAGGACTAAAAGGCGGTGTTTCATTTTGTGTCTCCTTTTTTTTTATTGTATTTTCACGCGGTTACACATATTAATATACAACATCAGTACAAATTATGGAAGAACAACATCAAACATCGGTACAAATTAGATGGATGCAATATAATAGACAAGGTAGAACTAGAGAGGAAAATACGCCATCTAATTTGTACTGGTATATGTCACGTAAAAACTCATCATCATCATCTTAATCAACTCATCATCATTCAACATCCAACAACTCATCATCATCTTAATCAACTTCTCATCATTCTAGTTGTTATCATGCTAGCTAGTTAAACAGCTCTACACGAAGTTATCACAAGTTACCAACACTAACTAGTAGGTAAAATAGCATTAAAAAGGTGAACTCCTGCATCCCCCATTTAAAAATACAGATCAACCTATCTCCAACTTGTGGCTTGTGCAAGTTATAGTCTCCAAGTTGTTGACTGGATGCTTTTATTGCCTTGCTCCATCCTTTGATTTTCATTGTTTTCTCACTTCGAGATATCGTGTATTTACCAGGGTAACTCATCGCCATTGGCCGTAAACTAACCATATGCAAATCACCTTTGGTAAACATCCATTTAGGCACGGTCTCTGGCGGGAGTATCTATTGAAGAACATAAGTTATATAACATAGTTAGCAAACTAGTTTTGCTTAAGAACAATGTGTGAAAAGGATGGACTAATGACACAAGAGTAAAAAAATTCTTACAAAGTTGTCTCTAGTGATGTTATAAGGGTTTAACTTGTGCACTAGTGGCACATATCCATGATAAATTTTACCAGTCATGTAATTTTCATTATGATGCTGAACATCATGAATAAATGAGATGAGATGATCTTTCTCCAAACAAGTAAGCTTGGAGTCATAACGGTAGTACGTCCGATCTATTATCTATCGGGTAGTTCTTGTAGCACGGAAATAAGCTGATAATTAAAAATAACGAAATTTAGTCAGGATGAGTACCAAATACTTTTCAATAATCAATATAAGTTACCTAACAAATCTGTTGACAAATGCACCTGGAGGTAGAACTGGAATCAAGTCATCCTCCGCATGCACCCAAATTTCTATATTATTATCACGAACATCGTCATTACCAAGATCGAAGGTAATGTTCATGTCCTCATCCAACCCATACGCCTTGCAAAATCCTCTCCAATTAGAACAACCAAAATATGTGTGATCTTCGTTATTTTTCACCTTAACAACAAAAGTGTAATGCTCCGTTCTTAGGTGAGCTATCTTAGGCTTTGTACTATCCTGCTTTTTGAAATGGAACTTGTCCAAGACAGCGAATCTTGCATAGCAGGGAATGCACTAGTCGAATTGTACAAAAGGAAATTAAAGGTTAACTAAAGCAAAAAAGCACATGTCATACTTCATTAACAGAAAATACATGTCTTCTTTACATACCGTAATAATACTAAATTCTTCCATTAGCTTGACGGTGAAGGATGTACCATTGTCTAGGTGGGGATAAATGTCGCATATACCCCTGTCATCCCAGCACAAAGGACACTCAGGGAACCTCCCCTCGTCGTCAGACGACGTCGACATTTCCTGTGTTCATGATTGTAAGATTAAAAATTGACAGCAAATTTTTTTC
Source organism: Elymus sibiricus (assembly GCA_039707655.1). Classification (NCBI taxonomy): domain Eukaryota; kingdom Viridiplantae; phylum Streptophyta; class Magnoliopsida; order Poales; family Poaceae; genus Elymus; species Elymus sibiricus. Next base: position 471,693,355 of record CM077675.1, on the reverse strand, counting down.
TTATTTTTTTTCTAAGATTAACAATTTAGTATTTAATTTTTTACAGAATGTTATGTTGGAAGAGTAGCTACCTCATGCCATGTATAATTGTACAAAAATGCATAAATTTTCAACCACTTTTCATGCAAAAGAGTAGGTATTTCTCACACCGTGTGTATTCATTAATTTTCTGAACAATGTATGAAAAATTTGTACTGAGTTCATTAGTACGTATATCTAATTAGAACATATATAGTACATGGCAACGTATAAACTAATGGATCTATATATGTACTGAGTTCATTAGCATAATACTAAATTTGTACGTATATCTAATTAGATATACATACAAATATGATACAAATGTAATAACTAATGGATCTATATATGTACTAACTTCATTAGCGTAATACTAAATTTGTACATATATATAGTACATATATACGTTGCTATGTACAAATTTACTTGATAATAGGAGGAGGGGAACGGCGTGATATTTTTAATTGATACGTTCATTAGCATAATACCATTTTGTGGACATATATATGTCACTGCATTTGTATCAAGTAAAATGTCACTGCATGTGGCGTCGGCGCGGGCGGCGGTGACCGCGGGGGGTGGGGGGATAAGAGGAGGAGGGGAACGGCGGCGGCCGGCGGCTCACCTAGTGTTGCCGGGGAGCGGTGGCGGTGAGGCTCGGTGACGCGGCTCGGGGAAGAGGTCCGGCGACGCCGGCCGTCGGCGACGAGCGATGCTCGGGGAGGAGGTCGACGGCGATGTCCGGCAGCCTGGCGGCGCGCGTGTGCGTGTGGGTTCGGCGTCGCCGGGGGCGCGGGAGGATTGGGAATTGGGGAAGAAGGAGGCCGCACGCGGGAGGTAATATATATAGCCCAAGCTTTAGTCCCGGTTGGTGGCCTTTAGTCCCGGTTGGAGCCACCAACCGGGACTAAATCTATTTTTGGTTTTAGTTTTAGATTAGAAACGATTTATATTATTAGTTGAATTGTTTATATTTGATTATAAGTTAATACTAATTTGATCATAAATTTGATCAATATGCACGATTCAAAGCCACATCCTCAAATTTCAACCCTTTCTAACTTTATTTGCTATTTTTCATGCATTTAATGATTTTTTTGCGTCGAATGACCCTGAAGATGAAAAGCAGTACAAATGAAGTCTGAAAAGTTTGAAACTTGGCATGGTATCATCATTTCACCCACATAGCATGTGCTAAAAAGTTGAGAGTGCTACGGCAAAAACTGGATGCACTTCGTGTACAAACTGGACCATCTCCTTCGAAGTATGAGGGTTTCGGACAAAAACTCATCTGTTACAAAAGGCATTTAATTTTTTTTAAATTATATCAACTACAGACTTTGTGTGCATTCAATATGCACCATTCAAAGCCACATCCTCAAATTTTAACCCTTTCTAACTTCATTTAATATTTTTCATGCATTTAATGATTTTTTTGCGCCGAATGACCCTGAAATTGAAAAGCAGTACAAATAAACTCTGAAAAGGTTGAAACTTGGCATGGTATCATCATTTCACCCACATAGCATGTGCTGAAAATTTGAGAGGGTTACGACAAAAACTAGATGCACTTCGTGTACAAACTGGACCATCTCCTTCGAAGTATGAGGGTTTCGGACGAAAATTCATCTGTTACAAAGACATTTAATTTTTTTAAACTTATTTCAACTACAGACTTTGTGTGAATTCAATATGCACCATTCAAAGCCACATCCTCAAATTTCAACCCTTTCTAACTTCATTTGCTATTTTTCATGCATTTAATAATTTTTTTACGTCGAATGACCCTGGAATTGAAAAGCAGTAGAAATGAACTCTGAAAAGGTTGAAACTTGGCATGGTATTATCATTTCACCCACATAGTATGTGCTAAAAAGTTGAGAGGGTTACGGCAAAAACTTGATGCACTTCGTATATAAACTGGACCATCTCCTTCGAGTATTAGGGTTTTGGATGAAAACTCATCTGTTACAAAGGCATTTAATTTTTTTAAACTTATTTCGACTACAGACTTTGTGTGCATTCAATATGCACCATTAAAAGCCATATCCTCAAATTTCAACCCTTTCTAACTTCATTTGCTATTTTTCATGCATTTAATGATTTTTTTGCGCCGGATGACCCTGAAATTGAAAAGCAGTACAAATGAACTCTGAAAAGGTTGAAACTTAGCATGGTATCATCATTTCACCCACATAGCATGTGCTAAAAAAATTTAGAGGGTTACTGTAAAAACTGGATGCACTACGTGTACAAACTGGACCATCTCCTTCGAAGTATAAGGGTTTCGGACGAAAAATCATATGTTACAAAGGCATTTAATTTTTTTAAACTTATTTCAACTACAGACTTTGTGTGCATTCAGCATGCACCATTCAAAGCCGCATCCTCAAATTTCAACCCTTTCTAACTTCATTTGCTATTTTTCATGCCTTTAATGATTTTTTTGCGCCGAATGACCCTGAAATTGAAAAACAGTACAAATGAAGTCTGAAAAGGTTGAAACTTGGCATGGTATCATCATTTCACCCACATATCATGTGCTAAAAAGTTGAGAGGGTTACGGCAAAAACTGGATGCACTTTGTGTACAAACTGGATCATCTCCTTCGAAGTAGGAGGGTTTCGGACGAAAACTCATCTGTTACAAAGGCCTTTAATTTTTTAAACTTATTTCAACTACAGACTTTGTATACATTCAATATGCACCATTCAAAGCCACATCCTCAAATTTCAACCCTTTCTAACTTCATTTGCTATATTTCATGCATTTAATGATTTTTTTGCGCCGAATGACCCTGGAATTGGCAAGCAGTACAAATGAACTCTGAAAAGGTTGAAACTTGGCATGGTATAATCATTTCACCCACATAGCATGTGATAAAAAGTTGAGAGGGTTATGGCAAAAACTGGATGCACTTCGTGTATAAACTGGGCCATCTCCTTCGAAGTATGAGGGTTTCGGACGAAAACTCGTCTGTTACAAATGCATTTAATTTTTTTAAACTTATTTCAACTACAGAATTTTTGTACATTCAACATGCACCATTGAAAGGCACGTCTTCAAATTTCAACCCTTTCTTACTTCATTTGCTATTTTTCATGCATTTAATATATTTTTGCGCCGAATGACCGTGAAATTGAAAAGCAGTACAAATGAAAAAGGATAAGAACAATTAACTATCTACATAAGATTTTATTTTTTTACAAATTAAAAAGGATAAGAACAAGAGGCTCACCAAGGTGGTGCCGGCGACGGGACGGCGCGGGCGATCGACGGCAGTGAGGACGAGGACGGGGACGGGAAGGCACTAAGTAAACCACACCTACACATGCAAACTAAGAAGAGGATTTCAGCTCAAATTGCATGCATATAAATCAAATGAACTCCCAAATAATTACTCCCAAACAGTAATGAGAGATGAAAGGATGAAGTTGCTAACCTTTTAGAACGATGGGGTGCCTCCAATCTTCACAAATCTTGGCAAAAATGGATGGGTGCCTCCAATCTTCACAAATCTTGGCAAATCCTCATGAGCTCAGGGGAAGGAAGAAAACAAAGAGGAGAGAAAGCAGAGCTTGGGCTCGGGCTGGAAGAAGCATCTATATATAGGGATTTCTATAGTCCCGGTTGGTGATGCCAACCGGGACTAAAGGTCAATCTCTAGTCCCGGTTTGTGTAACCAACCGGGACTAATGGGTCGCATGGGCCCCAGCCCACCGCAACCCTGGCACCACCCCTTTAGTCCCGGTTGGTAACACCAACCGGGACTAGAGGTTCCTCACGAACCGGGACTAAAGCATAGGCTCATGAACCGGGACTAGTGGGCACATTAGTCCCAGTGCAAAACCCGACTGGGACTAATGCTCCGGTCCAAAGGCTTGTTTTCTACTAGTGTCAACGACATCTTCAACGCGGACCGCTCTCATCCGTTCGGACCGAATAGGATGTTACATTCCGCTGGCTGGTACGTAGCTCCTTTTTCCCACAAATGAAAACAAATCCGAAGAGAGGGGAGTTTTACAGGCGTCCAGACCGCTGCCAAGCACGCATTCGGCAACCATGGCTAACTAAAACCCCTCTCTCTTTCCCGCCCGAAGCGGTTCCTGGCATTGAACCGCTGTAGAGTGGCAGCTTCGCATTGACACCGACTCAGAAAACGTGACCTCACATTTGCACCGACATTGAAGCTGCTCGCCGGTCGAGAGTGTCACCCGCAACGCGTCCCCGATGTCCGCGCCTATTCAATGTCAGAGAGGGGTTACTAGACGGGTCGGGATAGATATCTACCGCATTCAAACGGGATACCCGTCCATCCGTGTGTATCCATTAACATGCACGTTGGCCGAGAAACCAACTCCGACGCTCTCCCATTGACATACCCGGACACTTGGCCTTCCCGACATCCGCTATTTAAAGGGGGTCACTCCCGGCTCAAACCACACTACTCTAAGCCCGCTTCACACCCTCCTCCCATGCACCACATCCGTCAAGACCGTGAGCGGCAACGTATTGTGGGAGAGCATGTCGACAGAGCGGAAGCTCGAGGTGGCCGCACTTGCGTCCGCCTGGCAGAGTAACCGTGACATGCGAATAGAGATCAGCATGTTGGCCAGTTCCCCAGAGGTCTCTAACGATGAGCCCACGATGGAGACAGGTTCCGATGACGATTCAGAGGAAAATCCCGCGCCGGTTTATGGCCGCTTCACCATGGAGAAGACGGAGGCACACTTCCACGCTGCCATGGCGGAGGATCAACCGACGCCGACGCCTATGTCGGTTTTCTGGCACGCACATGAGAAACAGTGGTTCAACCTCTTACTCCTCAAGCAGCACCGGTCGGCAAAGGGCCAAATCAACTGTGAGCGCGCGAGCGAGAAAGCCATAGCAACCATAGCCGCGACGAACCTCAACTTCGTTGCCTAGCAGCGGGCGCTTTATGAGGCCGCACGTGCTCACGCCGCCTCTCGCAACCCGCTTGTGGCACCGGACGGATGCGGTCACGGCACGGGCCGACGCGGAGGCAGCGCTGTTGGCGGTTGCGATCGCTGACGATAACGCCGCCAACTGCGCATCCTACGTGCCGCCAATGAACTTTCGTGGGCGCCAGTGTGACGACGAGCATGGCACCCCGACCACATCCATCGTATACCTCAGGTCCACTGGCAACGAATAGCTTACAAACTCTGATAAGGAGAATAAGTGCATGGGAGGCGGCGGGCCTAGAGTCCCAAGTGGTCCGGTTCGTATCTTGTGTCCTACTCTTTCTCGCCCCGACCACACCTTCACTTCACGGATCTCATTGCTGTCCCTCATGGAGACGGCGATGGACCCAACAATCGCCGAAGGGAACAACTAGAACATGGAGGACAGGTGCTGCCATAGGTTTTTTTTTTTTTGAGAATAACAGAACTTCATTGATTACTGAACATCACAACACAGGTCGTCCCTGATACAGTTTGGAACCACACCTAGATAAAAAAGATTAGCAGAATGCTCACAACTACGAGCTAGTTTGTGTGCTGCTACATTCATACCACGCCTGACATGTAAGAAAGAACATTGAGTAAACCCAGACGCGAGAGACTTGATGTCCGAGACAACAACGCCCACTCTTGATCAATCTTGAGCCATGGACTTGATTCTGTTCACCATGGAGAGGCAATCAGATGCCAAAACAATTGATGTATAGCCTTCAGATCGACAAACCTCAAGAGCACGCCGAATGGCAAGCGCCTCAGCCAGCTCAGGTTCAGAGAAGCCTAGAAGTTGTTCGCTGCCAGCAAACATGCACTCCCCAAGATGATTCCGAGCCACAAAACCCATGCCCATCCACTGGATAGATGGAAACAACGCCGCATCAACATTCACAGCCACCAAACCAGCAGGTGGCGGAGTCCAAATAAGAGTTGAAGAAGAAGACTCACGCCTGGGATCAGGTTTAGGCTTAGAACAATGCTGCACCACCATACGGACATAGGCACGAATTTTTGAAGCAGTTCTAGCAGGATGCACATCAGTACCATTATTACGTACCTCATTTCTAGCTTCCCAGATATGCCATAGAGTGATAGCCAAGACAGTAGCTTGAATCTTCGAAGCATGAGCCAGGAAGTCGAACATCCATTGACGGCCGTTAACTATGTCTTTTCGGCACACCCTGACACTGAACTCCTCTTTAACCCCTTTCCAAACTGAACGGGCGAAGGGACACAGCAGGAAGAGATGCTCCACACGTTCAGTCCGGTTACAGAAGAAACAACCATCATCAGCAGGAATGTGTCGCCTCACCAGCTGGAAACCTGTAGGCAAACAATCATGCACGAAACGCCACAAGACAATTTTCATTTTGTTTGGACAATTGACTGACCAAAGGGCCTTCCACTCCTTTTCTTGCACGTGCAGATTGGAAGCCAGACCCTTGCCCTTCCCACTTGAAGAAGAGAAGAAGCATTCACTTCTAGTAAGATTATAGCCAGACTTGACCGAGTAAATGCCATGCTTGTCATGAGGCCACGACAGGAAGTCATCTCCCCCAAAATGACTTATGGGGACTTGTAGAATTTGTTCCGCAATAGGATCAGCAAAGAAGCTTCGCACAAGGTCTTCGTCCCAAGTCACCAATGACTCATCCAAAAAGAACTGAACTGTAGTTGCGTCTGGAATAGGAAGAATTGGGTTGAAAGTTCCAGGAGGGAAACCTGGAATCCAATGGTCTTCCATAACCTTGATCCGGGTGCCATTTCCCACACCCCAACGAGCCCCCTTCTGAATCAGTTCACGTCCAAAAAGCAAACTGCGCCAGGTGAAGGAAGATGATCTTGGTTTGGGGGCATTCCAAAGACATCCATCCGGGAAGTAGTGTCCCTTTAAGACTCTCGAACACAAACAGTCGGGTTCGGTCAAGAGACGCCAACACTGACGCGCTAGCATCGCCTGGTTGAAAAGCACCAAGTCGCGGAAGCCCATTCCACCAAGGAACTTTGGGGTCGAAAGCCACTCCCAAGAACGCCAATGCATTTTTTGACGGCCATCTTCGACACCCCACCAGTGGTTGGCGATGTAGGTCTTCATTTGCTCGCAAATGGAGATAGGCAATTGGAAGCAACTCATCACATAGTTAGGGATGGCCTGTGCTACAGATTTCAGAAAAAATTCCTTTCCAGCCCGCGACATCGGCCTGTGCTGCCATAGGTTAGGTTTATGTCCAGTCACTTTTTTCTAATAAAAAATATCAAGAATATAATGAATGTGCTCTGGTCTATATAAAAATCATTTGGTTTGCATGAATTTTGTTCGGTTTATTAAAATCCGCTTTAAAATGTATACGCCTACGGTTGGATGTCCGACTCTCACATCAGTGTCCGGGGGCTGGTCCCCACCAGTTTACGGACAGATACGGTGTCTGATTTACAGGTGAACATTGAAATGCCCTCATCAAACAAAATTGACAACGGGAGTTCCTTGCACATCGTATCTCCGCTGAGAAGCGAATAATGCCGATGGAATGTCAAGGTACAGATGGAATGTAAGTTGGGAGGTTTGATTGGTTAGCTGTTGGCTAATGGGCATCGTCTTCAAGGTGTAATCTATTGTCGTCACGGCTGGAATGTCAAGGATGTACTGCCAAGAGCTAAGGGAATTTTATTGGGTGCCGTCCGTGGCCATTCGATTTTCAAACGGATTTGCACAGTTTTACTCCCGCACTCAAGTTCTTCCGTGGAGTTGTTTGTCATCACCTTACCAAAGGAATGAGCAGGTACTCCGTGCCAAGAGCTGCAGAGCCATGTGACGAGTGCATGTGAGTTAACAGGGCATCATTAGTCCAGGGATTAATTGGCAAGGTGGTTTTCGTTAGTACGCTTGGTCCTACAAGGAATTTTAACGAGGATGTATGTCAGCAATTACCTCCGAAAGAATGGGGTTGATATTGTGCCAGGAAGACCATCTCCGAAAGAATGCTGCAGGATTTTTAGCAAAACGCCGCCGCCGACGATAGGTACCTTAACCATGGGCTCTCGTTCTCCACCAAGAATGCCTACCACCTCCTCGCCGGTGTGCCCGCTCACGACACCAATGACACACTACTTTGGGCTTCACGCGTCCCCATTAAGGTTTAGGTCTCCGGATGGCTTCTATTCAAGGATCGACTTAACTCCAAGGCCAACCTCTTCCACAAGACCATCGTCCCCGACACCACCTGCGCCCGGTGCACTGCGCCAGATGAGGATGCCGCACATATTTTCCTGTTGTGCGCAGCCTCGGTGGCCATTTGGGCAGCCCTACAACTCCCTATACCCTCCTCCATCGACGATATCTGGGACATCGCCACACCGCCTGGTCAGGACGACGACATTTGGCCCTCGATGGTGCTCACTATCCTCTGGAAGATCTCGGACTCCAAAAACTCCTTGGTCTTTCAAGGGAACCGTCACTCCGCTCGTGTAACCTTACAAAATATTCCTTATGACTTTGCTCTTTGGACTGCTAGATTTAGGGGTACTGTTTAGAAGGTCGACGCCATGTCATGGCGCCAATACCTCTCTGTGTGCGCTAGCGCAACTCTGTAAACTGGCATGTTGGCACTTTGAGTAATGCATTCGGGTGGGGACCCTCCCCCCTATTGTTTAAAAAAACTACATAGTCCCTCTGTGCGGGTTTATTAGGGCCGAAAACCATTTATCTTAACCATGGCACATAGTAATTTGCGCACATTAATCCTTTCATCTCACTTCCAATGCACTCTCTCATATGCCTAATCTCACATGCAACCAATTAAAAAGCATGCGTGCATTGTATTTATATTCAGCCATGAGACAAGCAACAATACCACTCGTTACAACCAATGAAATGACTACATGCATGTAGGTTTCCAAAGCAATGACTTATAAAGGCGAACATGCTTGTGCTACTCTTAGGCCTAATAAATCCCGAAGAAGGGAATACATGCCCACGCATATATGTTGCACGCATGCATGTTCCTGGACTTCATTGACCGAGTCCATTGACATCCATATAATAATATATTTTGGAGATATATAGATCAGTCATCGCTATTATTTTTTGGGCCAGTACTAGGCACCGCGTCGGCCTAAGTTTTTGGTCAATCGCCCAACAGTCGTTCAATTCGGTCACGCAGAACAGTCTGATCGTGACTTCATCTTCTTCATCCTCGCATACACATGGGAAATCCCTTCCCCGTCTCTATGTCGCGCGACTCCACCTCCCCGTGTGATGCTCCGGCGAGGATAGTGGCTGTCGGCCGCTCGCACCGCGACGCCTCGTAACGCCGCCCCTCCGTTGCAAATCGAAGACCCTTCTGCCGCTCATCAATTCCGGTTGAAGACCCACCGCCAACATGTTGCAAACTCTCGCCGTTGACCGGTTGTAATTCCAATCGTTGAAGCTCTATAGTTGCAGCGCTCGATGCGCCACCGCCGCCTTCGCCGTCGACACTCGCTGCACGGGATTGCATGAACGGCGACACCAGTCAATGACTTTGAATTTGATGTAGCAAAAAACTTCGCCAGCTGTAGCAAAAACGACAACGGTTGTAACAAAAAACCAACGATATACCATCCTCAAAATGGGGTTGCAGCTCTAGATAACACGGATGTAGCTTCGTATATGTACGGTTGTATCATTTACATCTGTCGGTTGCAGCTTCCTAGTCGTAGGTTGAAGCCGTCTGCCACTACCGGCCATAAGTTCACCTTCGTTGGATGCAACATGTCAGTCCACTTGTTGAAGCTTTTTTGTAACCGGTCGTAGCTTTTCTGCAGCGCGGTTGCAGCTTCCCGATCTCTCTGACTGCATCCATTTGTCATCGCCGGCCATAGAACTGCACAGCCGCCGATTGTAGCAAAAAGCAACGACAGTTGTAGCAAAAAAACGATGCAGTTGCAGCAAAAAACAACTGTGGTTCCAGCTCACTTATTGGTTGAAGCAAAAACCAACTGTGGTTCCAGCTTTTGCATCGGTAGTTGTAGCAAAAAAAATCCGGTTCCAGCTTCGTCATCTGCTCGTCGGGGTTGCAACCATTGTCTTGGTCGTCCATGGAGGCTCGTCGGGCACTCCTTGGCACGGCGGGTCCCAGCACCTGCGTCACTGGAGCCCTGACGTACAAAAAAACGGGAGGAAGGATAGCTGAGAGTGCGCACAGGAATGGCAGCTCGAGAGAACGACGACGAGGTAGGATGTGCACGGTGGAAGGAAAGAGAAAGACACGGAAGGAGGAGCAATTGGGAGGGAAGCTCAACACAGGATTAGGCCTCGTGGTTGGGATCCATCACCCTACGTGTCACGATTTTACTTGTTGTAGCGCGCACGTGGGCGCGACCGGCCGCATACAGGGTTTTCTTATTTATTTTCTGTGGGTATATATATCTAGCTAGCTATCTCCATCGTAAATAAACCTAGCCGTAATAGCATCTACATTTGGACCCTTCAACCCCGCCTCGAACGCCCGGGCAGGCCGCCCGGTCACTGACCGGTCACGAAAATGCGACCCAAACGGGCCTCTCAAACGGGCCTCAAACGCCCCGACTGACCGGCACCCCTCATTTCCAGCCCAAATATGAGGCGGATATGGGCGAGCCCGGGCACGCCCGTCACGTCGGACCCGACATCCTGACCCACTAGTAGAAAACAGGGCATCAGTCCTGGTTCCAGAGGGCCTTTAGTCCCGGTTCTGCAACCGGGACGAAACGATCGGGACTAATGCCCATCACTTTTAGTCCCGGTTGGCTTACGAACCGGGACTAAGGGAGCTCCACGTGGTCGTCGTGGGGCGCCCAGGCAGGAGGACCTTTAGTACCGGTTGGTAACACCGACCAGGACTAAAAGGCAGCCACGCGTCAGCAGCTGCCAGGCGCTGGTTTTTTTTTTTTTTTGAAAGGAGGGGTTTAGGAGTTTTGGAGGGTTAGGGGTTTCATATTGTGTTTCCCCTTTTCTTTTTGTGTTTACCATTTTTATTTTATGCTTTTCATTCAACTCGACGCTAGCTACTACATATAGCAATGAAGGAACCATTACACAACATCGTCATGATCAATATATAGAGAGAAGTGACCTCTCTTTCTCCGTGCTTGGTCGAACAATGCAACAAGTTTTCGTAAATCTATTCGACGCTATTACATATAGTACACGTTCATGCATATATACAATATAACATCTCTTACGATCCTAATATCTAATTACCAATATCGCATTTCATATTCCGATGGCATTCTCCGTCTTTAGGTATGACATGCTCAACAAAGAATCCCGCCAATTCCTCTTGAATTGCTCGTATGTGATCAGTTGGTAGGAGTTCGTCCCGCTTCCGCCAGATCTAATTTAAAGAAGGGGAAACTCAACACAATTGATGGTAATAAAATTAAAATGTGAATATTGTTTACGTACTTCAAATTGTTCTGGAGATATGCCCCGCTCAGAGGTCGAGTGGCGACTGAACTCGCAAACGTAGTATGCACATAAATTAGTGCCGGATGCCTGCCACAAGCACTTTACGAGAATAGAATTCAATCAAAATGATAATCAAGCATAATAATGGTATTGAAACTAGAATCAATGAGAGACGATGCGTGGTACTAGCTAGTAGTACTTACTTTGGGGTGTGAAAATGCAGCTCCTTTCTCCAGTCACCCCTAGCCTGGTTGGTGAACTTTTTCCAAACCCTACACGGCAAAGAAAATGATTACTTGATGTCAGGAAATGAACGAAAGTTGCCGATATGGTGCGATAATGATTTAACTTACTTCTGAAGCATTTCACTCCTGTTCGTCCACTCCTTAGGATCTTTACGTCTCGAGTCCAAGACAAGTACTACTCCCTCGTCAGGCCGAATGGCTAGCAGAATAAAGTGGAAACTGCACACGCATAACTCATCAATTACACATAACCTCGAGTAAGCGAAACAGAATGTGCACGTACAAGACAGTAACACTCACTGGAAGTTGTAAGGAAATAGTATTTCCCTTCTGTTTTGTTGTCCAAGTAACGCCCGTAGCAAGTTTGCTCTGTTTCACGGGGGCTTTGTTTTAACGTATGTTCATTTATGGTATTTGGGTTAATGAACCCAATGTCATAGATTTGTCATTTTCTGCAATCGATGATCTTCAATCTGCATATAATATAGTGTGAGGATAATTATACATGCAATGAACGAGCTGAGATAGAGACTTTACAGAAAAAATACTTACAGATAATAGGAACTGACGATAGTTTTGTCGAGGTCCTTTTGATTGTATAACTGGAAAAAATTCTTCAAATTCAACGAACAACTCCTGGACTCCATTGAAGAAGTGCTCATCTTTAATTCCCACGAAGATATTGCCGGTCCCGTCCTTGCAGGCTTTCAAGTACCATTCATGCAATTGTCGAATCCTCGTTGGTAGACCCTTGAGCTCCTCACGTCTGACGAGAGGCTTCCCGTGCTCGTATCTTACGGATGCTACTACCTCGGCCTTTTCGAACTGTACCGAATCGGGCAAGTAATCACCAAGAGTGATAGCAAGACCACCGGCCGCTATCTCCGGATTATTAGCGATATCGGTAAACACCTTGAGCGAGGGGCACGATTGGTTTTCTTGTTCGCCGAGCTGGTGAATTCTTTTCCCACTTCTTGCACCACTGCTACTTAAGCTTCCCGACCGCTTCGCTTGATCAAATGTCTTTTGAATACAGCGGTCATAGTTTGATTGCGGCAGAGGCGGTGGTGGTCGCCTAAGGGCATCCAGAGTTCGACGCGCTTTTACCGGATCTACTTTCTCCTTTGGAGGCAGACGTTTCGGTGCAAGCTGGCGTCTCACTTCTTCATCCACGATCTCGTTGAGTTCCTCCTCAGTCCTCTCGTAAGGTAACTTGGGAGGAGCCTTGAGGCTTGGGCCAGCTCTGAATTTCTTCCCTGTTGTACTGCTGCTAGTCGCTGGAGCGGCGGCGCCTCTCTTCCCCCGTTGCTGAGGCGGTGGAGGAGGCGGAGTCCACTGACGCGGCGGAGACAGCTGAGGCGGAGGAGGATTCTACTGAGGGGCCTCCTCCGTCGGAGTCCGCTGACACGGTGGAGTCCGCTAAGGCGGCGGAGACGGCTGACGCGCTGGAGACGACTTAGGCTGCGGAGATAGCAGAGCTGGACTGTGAGGAGTCTACTGAGGGGCCTCCTCTGGCTGAGTCTGCTGAGGGGCCTCCTCCGGCTGAGTCTGCTGAGGCGGCGTCCAGTTTGGAAGCAGGATGTTTTCCTTTTTCCATAGACAGGTAGTCCTTAAGGCCTTTTCAAGAAGAATCTTCTCTTCACCTATAGGGTACTCAAGCTCCAGCCCCTCAAATACGTCCATTATTTCATCCACCCCGACAATAGCAAAGCCAGCTGGAACCGGAGCGAAATGGTAAGTTGCATCAGGTCGAGGAGGTAAGACATAGCCAACCGCCACCTTCAAGGACCTCGTGTGCAATGTTCATTATCACACAATTCTACCATCTCCATAAAAGTGAGCAGTGGAGTAGAATTGCACACAATTCGCCATTAGCACACAATATTCATTATCCGTGATACCATCCACGGGGTAGCGAGGAGCCGTGCTATCAGGCTGAACGAGCTCCGTGGAAGCCACGCTGCTTCTCTGCTGAGATGGTGGGGTAGCATCGTGGGTATTATCCATAGTTTTAAATAGCCTGCTATAGCCCCGCTATAGACTTTTCAGCAGGGTGCCGCTAAATGGTCTCATGTACAAAATGCACGCTATAGCCCGCTATAGCCTTTTTGGAGGTCCGGCGCTATTTGCCATAGCCCGCTATTTAAAACATTGGTATTATCCAATGAAGGATCTTCGTGCCGCTGAGATGGTGGGCCGGTAGCTCGCTGGCTCTCAAGTGCCTCTAGTTTCGCTAATCTTTCATTGATATTCTGCATTTCGCTTGCTTCCTCTTTCTTCTTTCTCTGTCAGCTTCTATAACCAGTGTTGTCGGGAAACTGAAAGCACATTTCCTTCCTTGGTGGTTTTGGTAATTAATAACAACATATATGTCATTGAACTAATGTTTCCACTAAGTATATTTCAGGAAAAGTTCAATGATAGGTTGGCAAAAGGATTGTGGAGAAACCCCAAGATGCAAGGAAATGGATTATCAAAGCTTCAAGCAAGAGGACTCTACATTTTACTTTGTGAGAAATCACTTTGAGTCCATAGGAAAGCCAATACTATTAATAGGGGGTAAGGTACTGTTGGTGAACAAGATGCTCGACGTGCACAAGTGATAGTCACCAAAAACACCCACAAACTCTCCCACAAAAGTCTGTCCAAGCCTATCTTGAAAATCGGTGCCACCAAGAATTCCCACTCGGTCCCACCGATTCCCAAACTCAAACAGACCCATGCCAAACCCTAGCCCTTCGGTGCAACCGATTCTGCATCGGTGCCACCGAGTTCAGTTGCCATCTTTCTGTTTAGCTATTTTCAAGCATCGGTACCACCGAGTTTTGCCAATCGGTCTCACCGAGATTTGGACCGACTTCCTGGTTAGCTATTCACAAGAATCGGTACCACCGAGTTTCGTGAATCGGTCTCACCGAGTTTTTGGACCAACTCTCTGGTTAGCCATTGTCAAGAATTGGTACCACCGATATTTGAGAATCGGCATCACCGAGTTGTGCAATCTGACCGTTGGTCACCTAATCGGTACCACCGAGAGTTATCTATCGGTCTCACCGAGATTCAAAAGTTACTGCCTTTTGGTCACTTCGGTACCACCGAGTTTTACACTTCGGTGTCACCGAGTTGGTCACTTTAGGTGTAACGGTTGGATTTTTGGGGATGCCTATATATACCCCTTCACCACCACCCACTCGAAAGAGAAGCACTCAGAACTATTCCATACTTGCCCCATCCAACTTTCTGAGAGAGAGCCACCTACTCATGTGTTGAGATCAAGCTATTCCATTCCTACCATATGAATCTTGATCTCTAGCCTCCCCAAGTTGCTTTCCACCAAATCAATCTCTTCCACCATAGCCAAATCTGTGAGAGAGTGATTGTGTCTTGAGGAGTCTATCATCTTGAAGCACAAGAGCAAGGAGTTCATCGACATTACCGAGCCTATTACATTTTGAAGGGTGGTGCCTCCTAGATTGGTTAGGTGTCGCTTCGGAGCCTCCTACTTCGTGTTGTGGAGTTGAACCAAGAAGTTTGTACGGGCAAGGAGATCGCCTACTTCGTGAAGATCTACCCATAGTGAGGCTAGTCCTTCGTGGACGGAAGCCGTTATGGAATAGTCAAGGTTGCTACTTCGTGGACCCTTATGGGTGGAGCCCTCCGTGAACCCTCGCGACCGTTACCCTCCGTGGGTTGAAGACTCCATAAACGTGGACGTACGATAGCACCACCTATCGGAACCACGGGAAAAATCTTTGTGTCTACAAATTGCGTTTGATCTTTCTCCCTACCCTCTACTACATATGCTTGTTGTTACTTTCCGCTGCTATACTCTTAGACATGCATGTGTAGGGTGTACTTGAATTGCTATAATCGCTAAAATCTGCCATAACTTAAAATTGGGAAAAGGTAGAATTTTTATTTGCTCAAGTAGTCTAATCACCCCCCCCCCCCTCTAGACATACTTTCGATCCTACAGAAACCCATGCACCCACGGAACGGAGCCTGATGTGCCTCGTGTTCGTCCAGGGTGTTCAAGATTCCCGAGAGCCACCAACCGGGACTAAAGGGCTGGTGCTGCCGCAGCCAATAGTTTAGTCCCACGTCGCTAGTTGAGAGGCGCCCACACTGGTTTATAAGCCGCGCTGCGCCTGAGCTGTCGAGCTCCTCTCTAATGCAGGCGGTACATGCCTAACCTTTGTCTCTGCCATGTTGGACCTGCTGGGCCCGCGGGCCTGCATCCTGGCCCATGTACAGATGGGTTTCAAGTCGTATGCACGCCGTGGTGGCCTAGTAGGCGGCATTTTTTTATTTATTTTTTTGTTATTTTAGTTTGCTATTAAAGTTTTTAACAAAAAATACTTTATGAAAATTCTTTTTGCTATTAAAGTTTTTAACAGAAAATACTTTGATAATTTTAGTTGCATAAATTTTATATAATTTTAAGTTAATATTATTTTGATAATAACTAGAGGTTTATAAAAGCTTTTTCGTTGATTCTTTTTGCTATTGAAGAATATTATAGTTTTGTTTTAGTTGATCATAACAAAATATTTTAATTGATTCTTTTTAGTTCATTCTTTTTGCTATTATAGTTTTATAAAAGCTTTTTAGTTCATTCTTTTTGCTATTAGTTCATTCTTTGAGCTAAATGACCCTAAAATTGACAAGCACTAAAAATGAACTCTGAAAAGGTTGAAACTTGGCATGGTGTCATAATTTCACCCACATAGCATGTGCTAAAAAGTTGAGAGGGTTACGGGAAAAACTGGATGCACTTCGTGTACAAACTGGACAATCTCTTTCGAAGTATCAGGGTTCCGGACGAAAACACATCTACTACAAAGGGATTTCATTTTTTTAAACTTATTTTAACTCCAGAATTTTTGTGTGTTCAAAATGCACCATTCAAAGCAACATCATCAATTTTCAACCCTTTTGTGACTTCATTTGCTATTTTTCATGCATTTAATGATTTATTTTAAGCTAAATGACCCTGAAATTGACAAGCACTACAAATGAACTCTGAAAAGGTTGAAACTTGGCATGGTGTCATATTTTCACCCACATAGCATGTGCTAAAAAGTTGAGAGGGTTACGGGACAAACTGGATGCACTTCGTGTACAAACTAGACAATCTCTTTCGAAGTATCAGGGTTTCGGACGAAAACTCATCTACTACAAAGGGATTTCATTTTTTAACTTATTTTAACTCCAGAATTTTTGTGTGTTCAAAATGCACCATTCAAGGCCACATCATCAATTTTCAACCCTTTTGTGACTTCATTTGCTATTTTTCATGCATTTAATGATTTATTTTGAGCTAAATGACCTTGAAATTGACAAGCACTACAAATGAACTCTGAAAAGGTTGAAACTTGCCATGGTGTCATATTTTCACCCACATAGAATGTGCTAAAAAGTTGAGAGGGTTACGGGAAAAAATGGATGCACTTCGTGTACAAACTGGACTATCTCTTTCGAAGTATGAGGATTTCGGACGAAAACTCATCTACTACAAAGGGATTTCATTTTTTTTATCTTATTTTAACTCCAGAATTTTTGTGTGTTCAAAATGCACCATTCAAAGCCACATCATAAATTTTCAACCTTTTTCTGACTTCATTTGCTATTTTTCATGCATTTAATGATTTATTTTGAGCTAAATGACCCTGAAATTGACAAGCACTACGAATGAATTCTGAAAAGGTTGAAACTTGGCATGGTGTCATAATTTCACCCACATAGCATGTGCTAAAAAGTTGAGAGGGTTACGGTAAAAACTGGATGCACTTCGTGTACAAACTGGACAATCTCTTTCGAAGTATCAGGGTTTCGGACGAAAACTCATCTATTACAAAAGGGATTTCATTTCTTGACATGTAACTGCACTGATATTCTAGATCAAAGCCATCATCAGAATAGTTGTGGAGAGAAAGTCTTCACTTTTTCTTTGCGTGTGTCCTTGCTTATTGCGCCGTAACCATGGATAATCTTCATCGTTTAACAGGATGCTTGGGTCAACCTTCACTTTGAAGGGAGGAATTTCATGAAACTTTTCATAATCTTCAGACATGTCTGTCTTGTCCTCCACTCCCACGATGTTTATTTTCCCTGAAAGAACTATGTGGCGCTTTGGCTCATCGTTTGATGTATTCGCTTCCTTATCTTTTTTTTTCTCGGTTTGGTAGACATGTCTTTTAAAAAGAAGATAAGAACAAGAGGCTCACCACAGTGGTGCCGGCGACGAGATCGGCGCGGGCGATCAACGACGGTGAGGACGGGGACGGGACGGGACGGACCGCCAAACCTAGACAGATCTTGGGGAAAATGGAGCTTGGAGGTCGAGCTTGGAGAGGAGAAAGCTTAAGCATTGCTCGGGCATTCCATCGAACACCTCGTGTGCATAGGAGGTGAGAGCAGTGCAGCACACACCTCCCACACACCGGCCGGCCAAAAAACAGAGGAGTGAGCGGGCAGGGGCAAGCATATATATAGGCATCTCTTTAGTCCCGGTTGGTGGCTAGAACCGGGACAGAAGACTGCCCTTTAGTCCCGGTTCCAGTAACCAACCGGGACTAAAGGGACTGCGCCAGGAGCGAGGACCTTTAGTCCCGGTTCGTGTCTGGAACCGGGACTAAAGGGGTCAGACGAACCGGGACTGGTGCCCGCCGAGGCCCGGCCGATGTCCTGGCCTCACGAACTGGGACTGATGCACCCATTAGTCCCGGTTCATAACACGACCGGGACTAATGCACTTATCTGGCCTGGACCAAAGCCATGTTTTGTACTAGTGACCCCACCGCAAATTGCAACAAATCCACCCCGCAGAACTGCTGGATCCATTTGTTGTTATCCTCTTCTTCCTCCTCGCGTCGTCCGTCTCCCAGTTCCTCCATCGCGCGCGCTCCGTTGCCTAGTAGCCTCTGCCCCCCCCCCCCTCGATCGCTCGGTAAAAGGGATCATCTCTCCCGACCTCTCCGCGGAGGACGTCGTCGCCGGTCCGGAAGACACCGCGGTACATCCAGCAACTCTCTAACTCTGCCTTGCGCCGGATGTGTTCAACAGAATGTCTGATCGGATTTGTTGGTCAAATTTTTAGGGGAAACGATGGATTTCAATGCTTCGTCCGGCGAGGAGTATGGACTGATGGAGCTTGATCAACTGATTCAAGATGAGTTCTTCGATTCATCGGATTCGGACGAAGAAGTGGACATGATCATTCTCATGAGCATGCAAGAGGAAATGGACCGGGAAATGGAGCATATTCTCAATTTCAAGGGCTCGGTCAAAGGGAGAAGAGTCATCAATCGGGATAGGGTATCTGGAGCAAAGCTACTGCAGAAGGATTACTTTTCTCTGAACCCAACTTTCCCGGATGATCCATGGTTTCGTCGTCGTTTTCGCATGCGAAAACCATTGTTTTTGCGCATTGTGGAGGGAGTGGAGGCACACAATGACTACTTCAAGCTCACAAGGGATTGTTGCGGTCAAATCTCTTTCTCTGCCAAGAAGAAGTGCACGACTGCTATGAGGATGCTTGCACTTGGTACTGCGGCAGATGCCGTTGGTGAGATGGTCACGATGGGGGAGAGCACTGATGACCCACAAGTATAGGGGATCAATCGTAGTCCTTTCGATAAGTAAGAGTGTCGAACCCAACGAGGAGCAGAAGGAAATGACAAGCGGTTTTCAGCAAGGTAATCTCTGCAAGCACTGAAATTGTAGGTAACAGATAGTTTGATAGCAGGGTAATTTGTAACGAGCAAGTAACGGTAACGGTAAGCAAGATGCAGCAAGGTATCCCAATCCTTTTGAGGCAAAGGACAGGCCAGAACAATCACTAGTAATAGGCAAAGTGTTCTTGAGGGTACACGGGAATTTCGTCTAGTCACTTTTATCATGTTGGTTTGATTCGTGTTCGCTACTTTGATAATTTGATATGTGGGTGGATCGGTGCTAAGGTGCTGTTCTTACTTGAACAAACAACCTACTTATGATTAACCCCCTCGCAAGCATCCGCAACTACGAGAAAAGTATTAATACAAAGTCTAACCATAGCATTAAACATGTGGATCCAAATCAGCCCCTTACGAAGTAGCGCATAAACTAGGGTTTAAGCTTCTGTCATTCTAGCAACCCATCATCTAATAACTACTCCATAATGCATTACCTTAGGCCCAAGAATGGTGAAGTGTCATGTAGTCGACGTTCACATGACACCACTAAGGGAATCACAACATACATATCATCAAAATATCGAACACATATCAAATTCACATGATTACTCGCAACATGACTTCTCCCGTGACCTCAAGAACAAAGGTAACTACTAACAAATAATAATCATGCTCAAGATCAGAGGAGTATTAAATAGCATAATGGATCTGAACATATAATCTTCCACCAAATAAACCATATAGTAATCCACTACGCAAGGTAATCAACACTACTAGTCACCCACAGGTACCAATCTGAGGTTCCGGTACAAAGATTGAACACAAGAGATGAACTAGGGTTTGAGAGGAGATGGTGATGTTGAAGATGTTGATGAAGATTGGCCTCCCAAAGATGAGAGGGGTGTTGGCGATGGCGATAGCTTCAATTTCCCCCTCCGGGAGGGAAGTTCCCCCGGCGGAATCGCTCCGCCGGAGGGCAAAAGTGCTCCTGCCCAAGTTCCGCCTCGAGGCGGCGGCGCTTCATCCCGAAAGTCCTCCTCTTATTTTTTCTAGGTTTTTTTGGGAATTTATACCAGAAGATGGGCACCGGAAGTGGGCTAGGCTGAGCACAACCCATCAGGGCGCGCCCAGGGGGACCTGGCGCGCCCTGGTGGTTTGTGCCCACCTGGGGGGCCTCCTCCGGTAGTTTTCAGCTCCAGTATTTTTTATTAAATGTAAAAATAATCTCCGTAAAATTTCAGCTTCATTGGAGTTGTGTAGAATAGGTATCTCTGACGTGCTTTTCTTGGGTCTAGAATTCCAGCTGCCGGTATTCTCCCTCTTTGTGTAAACCTTGCATATTATGAGAGAAAAGGCATTAGAATCACTCCCCAAAGGATTATTATTCAACAAAACGAAGTAAATAACAGTAGGAAATCATGATGCAAAATGGACGTATCAACTCCCCCAAGCTTAGGCCTCGCTTGTCCTCAAGCGAAAGCCGATATTGAAAAGCATGTCCACATGGTTTGAGAGAGAGAGGTGTCGATAAAAACAAAATACGGACATAGAAGCATCATGCTTATTAACATAACAACAACAAACTCTAACATAAGAACTTATTTCAATACATTCTTATCATAAAGCTTCTCATGAACAAGTAACAATTCATCACAACATAGAAGTATGAAGCATAAACCTTATTGGAAACCAACAAACTATGTTCTCAGTCAACTTTGCAACTACAATTCATCATATTTTCAGGAAGGATCTCATGTTGGAGCCTTTTGGCAAGTCCACATACTCAACTATCATTTAGTCTTCTATGATTGCTAACAGTCACGGCATACCCATGAACAAAAAGTTTCAACCAGACACGTAGGAAGATAGGGGCTTATAGTTTTGCCTCCCAACTCACTCACCTCAAGGGTGATGTCAACAATAATAACTCATGCCCACCCATATCCAACTGGATATATGTGCCTAGATATTTCCTCACCATGTGATGCTTGCAAAATAAAAAGTAAAAAGGAATAGGGAAGAATACTTTGACTCTTGCATAAAAGTAAGTGCATAAAAGTAAAAGATAGGCCCTTCGTAGAGGGAAGCAGAGGTTGTCATGCGCTTATTGGTTTGTATGCTCAATCCCTTAATGCAAAAGAATGTCACGCTATATTGCCCCCTATGATAGCAACCTTTATTATGCAGTCCGTCGCTTTTATTACTTTGCCATCATAAGTTCGTATAACACTCAATTTTCTCTTACACTAATTGATCAAAACACCTTTAGAAGCAATTTTTATTGCCTTGTTGCACCGATGACAACTTACTTGAAGGATCCTTCTCGATCCATAGGTAGGTATGGTGGACACTCAAGGAAAGAGTTTGGGTTTGGGTTTTTGGATGCACAAGTAGTATCTCTACTTAGTGCAGAATTTTTGGCTAGCAAAGATATTGGGCAAGCGCCACATGTTAAAGGATCTATGACAATATAACTTCTATGTGGATATGAACAAACATAATTCATTACATTGTCTTCCTTGTCCAACGTCAACAATTTTGACATATAATATTTGAGGGCGGGTCACAATCATAAAAGATGTCCAAGATAGTGTATTTGCATGTGAATCTTCTCTTCCCTAATTAATTCTTTCATGAATTACATCATTGACCAATGCTATGTTTGTCAATCTCCAACAAATTTTACTACTTGTACTTTTCCTTATGTGATGTCATTACTCACCATAAGATTTAGCATATGATTCTTTTCATTTGTTTCCTTTTCTTTTCTTTATTTGATTGCAACAAGAAAGTAGAGAAGCAAAAATTCAAACTAAACTTTATTATATAACTTTCACTCGATTACATAGATAGATAGGCCACGAAACCAACACACGAAAATAGATCACGCTAAACTTTTATTCAACTAAAGCAAAAGGAAACTAAAGATAGAACTAAAATAGGTAAAGGTGAATAAAAGTGGTGGTGATACAATACCGGGGCACCTCCCCCAAGCTTGGCTCAAGCCAAGGGGAGTACCCATACCCGTGTACTCAAGTCTCCTTTGGTGGTGGTGGTGGTGATGAAGAAGGTGGAGGTGTTGATGTAGGTGGTGGTGAAGTGATGTCACACTTTAGCTTCAAAAGATGCTCCAATTTGCGGATGACTCCCCTAAGGTTGTCGATGTGTTCTTGCAGCAAGATATTTTCACGGATGAGAAATTTATTTTGAACACGAACCGCTTCGAAGGCTCTAAAGGCTTCGATTTCAATAGGGGTGAGATGACTGTAATATGGTTGAAGGATATCTTCTTCCTCTCCTTCCTTTGTTGGCATGACTATCTCCTTCAGGGAGATAATCCACCTTTGCCTCATTGTCCTTTTCCCCCTTGTTGGCTTCTTCCGGCTCCCCCCTCTTCAACTCTATCTTCATTAGCCAGGCATCTTCTTCCACATTGCTAGGAGAGGGAGAAGACATGATGCCTGACTTGACAGATCTGATAGGAAAACAGCAGGGAACAAGAACAGAGGATTTCTCTATGATGCGGTCGTCAAAACAGTCGGGGGTATATATAGAGAATTTTTATTCTTGGAAAACAAGTATATGGAAGGAAAACGGAGTCGGGAAGGCATCCGAGGTGGGCACAACCCACCAGGGCGCGCCCAGGGGTGCCTGGCGCGCCCTGGTGTATATTGCTCACCTCGATCACCTTCCGGTTTATTTTTTTTATTTCCAAAATTCTAAAATATTCCAAAACTGACAAAAAATATTTTTGCAGATTTTTTGGAGTCCTTTTACTTACCGTATCACATACCTCTTATTTTTAAGTATTCTGGAGTGTTCCGGAAGATTTCTTTTATGTGTTCCTCCGGTGTCATAGTTTGGATAACATTGCTTTCAACGTTAATTGGCGTACCTGAGATATAATGCTTAATTCTTTGTCCATTGACCACCTTCGGGTTAGTACCTTCGGCGTTATTAATCTTGATAGCTCCAGAACGATAAACCTCTTCAATAATATATGGTCCTTCCCATTCTGAGAGAAGCTTTCCTGCAAAAAATCTTAAACGAGACTTGAACAAAAGAACATAATCTCCTATTTTGAATTCCCGCTTTTGGATTCTCTTGTCATGCCATCTTTTTACTTTTTCTTTGAATAGTTTGGCATTTTCATAGGCTTGGGTTCTCCATTCATCTAGTGAGCTAATATCAAATAGCCTCTTCTCACCGGCAAGTTTGAAATCATAGTTGAGTTCTTTAATTGCCCAAAATGCTTTGTGTTCTAGTTCTAGAGGCAAATGACAAGCTTTCCCATACACCATTTTATATGGAGACATACCCATAGGATTTTTATAAGCTGTTCTATAGGGCCAAAGTGCATCATCTAATTTCTTAGACCAATTCTTACGAGACCTATTGACAGTTTTTTGTAATATTAATTTTATTTCTCTATTGCTAAGTTCTACTTGACCACTAGATTGAGGATGATAGGGTGATGCAATTCTATGGTTAACATCATATTTAGCAAGCATCTTACGGAAAGCACCATGAATAAAGTGTGAACCACCGTCGGTCATTAAATATCTAGGGACTCCAATCCTCGGAAAGATAACCTCTTTAAGCATTTTAATGGAGGTGTGGTGATCGGCACTACTAGTTGGAATAGCTTCTACCCACTTAGTGACATAATCAACCGCAACTAAACTATGAGTGTACCCGTTAGAGGAAGGAAAAGGCCCCATATAATCAAAACCCAAAATGTCAAATGGTTCAACAACAAGTGAATAATTCATAGGCATTTCTTGACGCTTACCGATATTACCAATTCTTTGACATTCTTCACAAGACAAGACAAACTTACGGGCATCCTTGAAAAGAGTAGGCCAATAAAATCCGGATTGCAATACCTTATGAGCAGTTCTATCTCCCGCATGATGTCCTCCATAAGCTTTGGAATGACATTTCCATAGGATTTGTTCCTATTCATGCTCAGGTACACAACGCCTAATAATACCATCTACTCCTTTATAAAGATGTGGGTCATCCCAAAAGTAATGTCTCAAGTCATAGAATTTTTTTCTCTTTTGTTGATAAGTAAAGGTAGGTGGTATATATTTAGCAACAATGTAATTAGCATAATCAGCATACCAAGGTGTGTTGCATGACACACTTATTGCAGCTAGCAGTTCGTCAGGGAAACTATCATCAATAGGTAGTGGGTCATCAAGAATATTTTCTAACCTAGACAAGTTATCTGCTACGGGGTTCACAGCTCCTTTCCTATCAACGATATGTAAGTCAAATTCTTGAAGCAAAAGAACCCACCTAATGAGTCTAGGTTTAGCATCTTCCTTTTCCATAAGATATTTTATAGCAGCATGATCGGTGTGAACAATAACTTTGGAGTCAACAATATAGGACCTAAATTTATCACAAGCAAACACAACTGCTAAAAATTCTTTTTCCGTAGTAGCATAATTTTGTTGGGCACTGTCTAGAGTTTTACTAGCATAATGGATAACATTCAGTTTCTTATCTACTCTTTGTCCTAGGACAGCACCAACAGCATAATCACTAGCATCACACATAATTTCAAAAGGCAAGTTCCAATCAGGTGGTTGAACGATAGGTGCAGAGGTTAAGGCTTTCTTGAATGTTTCAAAGGCTTCCACACAATCATCATCAAAGACAAAAGGAATATCCTTTTGCAAAAGATTAGTAAGGGGCCTAGAAATTTTAGAGAAGTCTTTAATGAACCTCCTATAAAAACCAGAATGACCAAGGAAACTTCGAATACCTTTAATATCTTTAGGACATGGCATTTTCTCAATTGCATCAACTTTAGCTTTATCCACCTCAATACCTCGTTCAGATATTTTATGCCCCAAGACAATACCTTCATTAACCATAAAGTGGCACTTCTCCCAATTCAAGACAAGATTAGTTTGTTCACATCTCTGCAAAACTCGATCAAGGTTGCTTAAGCAATCATCAAAAGAAGTTCCGTAAACGGAGATCATCCATGAAAACCTCCACAATCTTTTCACAAAAGTCAAAGAATATAGCAGTCATACATCTTTGAAAGGTAGCAAGTGCATTGCATAAACCAAAAGGCATACGTCTATAAGCATAGGTTCCAAAAGGGCAAGTAAAGGTGGTTTTCTCTTGATCGGATTGTGACACAGGTATTTGAGAGAAACCAGAATATCCATCTAGGAAACAAAAGTGTGTGTGCTTAGATAGTCTCTCTAGCATTTGATCAATGAATGGTAGAGGGTAATAATCTTTCCTAGTACCTTTATATAATTTTCTAAAATCAATTACCATTCTATAACCAGTGACAATTCTTTGTGGAATGAGTTCATTTTTATCGTTGGGAACAACGGTAATACCTCCTTTCTTAGGGACATAATGAACGGGACTTACCCATCTACTATCAGCTATGGGATAGATTATACCTGCTTCTAGAAGCTTTAATATTTCAGTTCTTACCACTTCTTTCATCTTGGGATTCAATCGCCATTGGTGATCAACAATGGGTTGAGCATCAGGTTCCATATTGATCTTGTGCTGACATAGAGTGGGACTAATGCCCTTAAGATCATCAAGAGTATATCCAATAGCAGCCCGGTGCTTCCTTAGAACTTTCAATAATCCCTCTTCTTCATGTTCTGAAAGGTTAGCACTAATAATAACAGGATATATCTTTTTCTCATCAAGATAAGCATACTTCAAAGTGTCAGGCAATTGTTTCAATTCAAACACGGGATCACCTTTAGGTGGAGGAGGACCTCCAAGAGTTTCAATAGGCAAATTGTGTTTCAAGAGAGGTTGTTGTTCGAAGAAAATTTGATCTATTTCATTTCTTTCACGCATGTGCATATCATTTTCATGGTCGAGCAAATATTGTTCTAATGGATCAGTAGGAGGCACATCAATAGAAGCAAGACCAATTATTTCATCCTTACTAGGTAACGCTTTATCACGAGGTTGTCTACTAAACTTGGAAAAATTAAACTCATGAGACACATTACCAAAACTGACACCGACGGTTTGTTTTTCACAATCTATCTTAGCATTGACGGTGCTCAAGAAAGGTCTACCAAAGATAATGGGACAAAAGTCATCTTGTGGGTTACCAAGGACTAGAAAATCAGTAGGGTATTTCACTTTCCCACACAAGACTTCAACATCTCTAACAATCCCAAGTGGTGTGATAGTGTCTCTATTAGCAAGTTTAATAGTAACATCAATATCTTCCATTTCAGTAGGTGCTATTTCATCCATAATTTCTTGGTATAAGGTAAAAGGGATAGCACTCACACTAGCACCCAAATCACATAAACCATGATAGCAATGATCTCCTATTTTGACTGAGACAACAGGCGTGCCTTCTATGGGTCTATGTTTATCTTTTTCATCAGGTTTAGCAATTCTAGCAGCTTCGTCACAAAAGTAGATAACATGCCTATCAATATTTTCTACCAAGAGATCTTTAACCATAGCAAAACTAGGTTCTACTTTAATTTGCTCAGGGGGTTTAGGTGCTCTTATATTACTCTTATGAACCACGGTTGATACCTTAGCATGTTCCTTTATCCAAACAGGGAAATGAGGTTTTTCAATATAAGCGGTAGGCACAACTGGATCAACATTGTAAAATATGGTTTGTTCTTTAGCTATGACCGGTTCTTTAATTTCTTCTTTAATAGGGGGGTGATATTTAAACCACTTCTCCTTAGGGAGATCAACGTGAATAGCAAATGCTTCACAGAAAAGGCTACTTTCTCAGAGTCAAGTCCATATTTAGTGCTAAACTTGTGAAAAGTATCGGTATTCATAAAATATTTAACACAATCAAATTCAAGATTTATACCTGACTCATTACCTTCGTCGAGTTCCCAATCTTCAGAGTTGCGTTTAATTCTTTCTAAGAGATCCCACTTGAAATCAATAGTCTTCTTCATATAAGAACCAGCACAAGAAGTATCGAGCATGGATTGATCATTATGAGAAAGCCGAGCATAAAAATTCTGAATGATAACTTCCCTCGGAATGTCATGATTGGGGCATGAATATAGCATTGACTTAAGCCTCCCCCAAGCTAGAGCGATACTTTCTCCTTCACGAGGCCAAAAATTATATATATAATTCCGATCACGATGAAGTAGATGCATAGGATAAAACTTTTGATGGAATTCCAATTGCAAACGATTCCAGTTCCACGATCCAAGATCATCACATAGCCTATACCATGTCAATGCTTTTCCCTCCAAAGACAAAGTGAAAACCTACTTCTTAACTTCATCTCCGGATAAACCTGCAAGCTTAAATAATCCACATATTTCGTTCACATATAAAAGATGCATATCAGGATGTTCAGTTCCATCTCCTGCATAAGGTCTAGCAAGCAGTTGTTCTAGCATACCCGAAGGAATTTCATAAGTAACATTTTCAGTAGGTGCTGTAGGTTGAGGGGTAACTAATTGTGGTTCCGGTCGAGGTGAAGATACCCCAAACAAACCCCTCAAAGGATTGTTCTCCATAGTAGCAAGTAGCAATAAATTTCAGCGCGTAGTATAAGTTTTTCCTTACCGATTTCCACTTACCAAGAGCGCTTCACTCCCCGGAAACAGCGCCAGAAAAGAGTCTTGATGACCCACAAGTATAGGGGTCAATTGTAGTCCTTTCGATAAGTAAGAGTGTCGAACCCAACGAGGAGCAGAAGGAAATGACAAGCGGTTTTCAGCAAGGTAATCTCTGCAAGCACTGAAATTGTAGGTAACAGATAGTTTGATAGCAGGGTAATTTGTAACGAGCAAGTAACGGTAACGGTAAGCAAGGTGCAGCAAGGTAGTCCAATCCTTTTGAGGCAAAGGACAGTCCAGAACAATCACTAGTAATAGGCAAAGTGTTATTGAGGGTACACGGGAATTTCGTCTAGTCACTTTTATCATGTTGGTTTGATTCGTGTTCGCTACTTTGGTAATTTGATATGTGGGTGGACCGGTGCTAAGGTGTTGTTCTTACTTGAACTAACAACCTACTTATGATTAACACCCTCGCAAGCATCCGCAACTACGAGAAAAGTATTAAGACAAAGTCTAACCATAGCATTAAACATGTGGATCCAAATCAGCCCCTTACGAAGTAGCGCATAAACTAGGGTTTAAGCTTCTGTCACTCTAGCAACCCATCATCTAATAACTACTCCACAATTCATTCCCTTAGGACCATGAATGGTGAAGTGTCATTTAGTCGACGTTCACATGACACCACTAAGGGAATCACAACATACATATCATCAAAATATCGAACACATATCAAATTCACATGATTACTCGCAACATGACTTCTCCCGTGACCTCAAGAACAAAGGTAACTACTCACAAATAATAATCATGCTCAAGATCAGAGGAGTATTAAATAGCATAATGGATCTGAACATATAATCTTCCACCAAATAAACCATATAGTAATCAACTACGCAAGGTAATCAACACTACTAGTCACCCATAGGTACCAATCTGAGGTTCCGGTACAAAGATTGAACACAAGAGATGAACTAGGTTTTGAGAGGAGATGGTTCTGTTGAAGATGTTGATGAAGATTGGCACCCCAAAGATGAGAGGGGTGTTGGTGATGACGATAGCTTCGATTTCCCCCTCCGGGAGGGAAGTTCCCCCGGCGGAATCGCTCCGCCAGAGGGCAAAAGTGCTCCTGCCCAAGTTCCGCCTCGAGGCGGCGGCGCTTCGTCCCGAAAGTCCTCCTCTTATTTTTCTAGGTTTTTTGGGAATTTATACCAGAATATGGGCACCGGAAGTGAGCCAGGCTGAGCACAACCCATCAGGGCCTCTGTTGGAAATATGCCCTAGAGGCAATAATAAAATGGTTATTATTATATTTCCTTCTTCATGATAATCGTTTATTATCCATGCTATAATTGTATTGATTGGAAACTCAAATACATGTGTGGGTACATAGACAACACTGTGTCCCTAGTATGCTTCTAATAGACTAGCTCGTTGATCAAAGATGGTCAAGGTTTCCTAGCCATAGACATGAGATGTCATTTGATAAACGGGATCAATCATTAGGAGAATGATGTGATGGACAAGACCCAAACTATGATCGTGTCAGTTTATTTCTATTGTTTCTGCATGTCAAAGTATCTGTTCCTATGACCATGAGATCATGCAACTCACTGACACCGGAGGAATACCTTGTGTGTATCAAACGTCGCAACGTAACTGGGTGACTATAAAGATGCTCTACAGGTATCTCCGAGGGTGTCTGTTGAGTGTGCATGGATCAAGACTGGGATTTGTTACTCTGTGTGACGGAGAGGTATCTCAGGGCCCACTCGGTAATTGATAACCCACAAGTATAGGGGATCGCAACAGTTTTCGAGGGTAGAGTATTCAACCCAAATTTATTTATTCGACACAAGGGGAGCCAAAGAATATCGTCGAGTATTAGCAGCTGAGTTGTCAATTCAACCACACCTGAAAGACTTAATATCTGCAGCAAAGTATTGTTGGAAATATGCCCTAGAGGCAATAATAAATTGGTTATTATTATATTTCCTTGTTCATGATAATCGTTTATTATCCATGCTATAATTGTTATGATTGGAAACTCAAATACATGTGTGGGTACATAGACAACACTGTGTCCCTAGTAAGCCTCTAGTTAACTAGCTCGTTGATCAAAAGATGGTGAAGGTTTCCTAGCCATAGACATGAGATGTCATTTGATAACGGGATCACATCATTAGGAGAATGATGTGATGGACAAGACCCAAACTATAAACGTAGCATATGATCGTGTCAGTTTATTGCTATTGTTTTCTGCATGTCAAGTATTTGTTCCTATGACCATGAGATCATGCAACTCCCTGACATCGGAGGAGTACCTTGTGTGTATCAAACATCGCAACGTAACTGGGTGACTATAAAGATGCTCTACAGGTATCTCCGAGGGTGTCTGTTGGGTTGGCATGGATCAAGACTGGGATTTGTTACTCCGTGTGACGGAGAGGTATCTCAGGGCCCACTCGGTAATACAACATCACAATGAGCCTTGCAAGCAATGTGACTAAAGTGTTAGCCACGAGATCTTGTATTACAGAACGAGTAAAGAGACTTGCCGGTAACGAGATTGAACTAGGTATAGAGATACCGACGATCGAATCTTGGGCAAGTAACATACCGAAGAACAAAGGGAACAGTATACGGGATTAACTGAATCCTTGACATAGAGGTTCGACCGATAAAGATCTTCGTAGAATATGTAGGAGCCAATATGGGCATCCAGGTCCCGCTATTGGTTATTGATCGTAGAGGTGTCTCGGTCATGTCTACATAGTTCTCGAACCCGCAGGGTCTACACACTTAACGTTTGGTGACGATTAGTATAGTTGAGTTATTTTGTTGGTGACCGAAGGTTGTTCGGAGTCCCAGATAAGATCCCGGACATGACGAGGATCTCCGGAAGAGTCCGGAGGTAAAGATTGATATATGTGATAATAGTGTTTTGATCTCCGGAAGGGTTCCGGAATTCACCGGAAGAGGTTCCGGATGTTTACCAAAGTGTTCGGGTGCAGCAACACTTTATATGAGCCAAAGGGGTAAAGCCCACGAGGTATTGGAAAGTGCAAAAGGAAGTTTTGCTGCTGCCTTAAGCGGTACTGCCGCTGGTAAGGCAGTACTACCGCGTAAGCGGTACTACCGCTTGTGTGAAGCGGTACTACCGCTCAAGCGGTACTACCGCTCGCGAGCGGTACTGCAGGGATCCGAGTTGGACTCTTTCCCTGCGGGCCAAACCGACCTTGTGCGGGCAAAACCGACCTGGACGAGGCTTTTACTCCAAGTTTAGACCCCAAGGCTCAACATATAAATAGAGGGGCAGGGCTAGCACACGGGACACATCAAGATTTCCCAAGCCGTGTGTCGGCAACCCTAACCCTCTAGTTCTCCCGTCATAATCTCCGTAGTGCTTGGCGAAGCCCTGCAGAGATTGTTCCTCACCACCATCACCACGCCGTCGTGCTGCTGGAACTCATCTACTACTTCACCATCGCTCGCTGGATCGAGGAGGTGAAGGCATCATCAAGCCGTACGTGTGTTGAACGCGGAGGTGCCGTCCGTTCGGCACTAGTTCATGATCGGATAGAGGGACGACTTGCGATTTGGATCGCGGAGACGTTCGACTACATCAAGCGCGTTTCTTAACGCTTCCGCTTAGCGATCTACAAGGGTATGTAGATTCACTCTCCCTCTCGTAGATGCTCATCACCATGGATAGATCTTGTGTGCACGTAGGAAAATTTTGTTTCCCATGCTTCGTTCCCCACAGTGGTATCAGAGCCAGGTTTATGCGTAGATGAGATCTCGAGTAGAACACAAACGAGTTGTGGGCATGGGTGTATACATATTGCTTGCCGTTACTAGTTGATACTTGATTTGGCGGTATTGTGAGATGAAGCGGCCCGGACCAACATTACTCGTACGCTTACGAGAGACCGGTTCCTTCAACTGACATGTAACTTCGTTGCATAAAGATGGCTAGCGGGTGTCTGTCTCTCTCACTTTAGTTGAATCGATTTCAATGAAGAGGGTTCTTTTAGAAGATCAAAAAGCAATCACTACACCACGTTGTGGTTTTGCGTAGGTAAGAACGGTTCTTGTAAACCCGTAGCAGCCACGTAAAATTTGCAACAACAATTAGAGGACGTCTAACTTGTTTTTGCAGGGTATGTTGTGATGTGATATGGCCAATTACATGATGAGATATATGTGATGTATGAGATGATCATGTGTTGTATAGAATATCACGACTTGCATGTCGATGAGTACGGCAACTTGCAGGAGCCATAGAGTTGTCTTTAATTATTTTCGCCGTTTTGCTTTACTTTATCGCTATGAGTTAGCAATAGTCGTGGAAGCAACAGTCGGCGCGACAACCTCATGGCGACACGTTGATGGAGATCAAGATGATGGAGATCATGGTGTCATGCCGGTGACGATGGAGATCATGCCGGTGCTTTGGAGATGGAGATCAAAAGCACAAGTTCATGGCCATATCATGTCACTTATGCATCTTATTTTGCTTAGGACGACGGTAGCATTATAAGATGATCCCTCACTTAAATTTCAAGATAAATTGTGTTCTCCCCGAGTGTGCACCGTTGCGAAAGTTCGTCGTTTCGAGACACGCCGTGATGATCGGGTGTGATAGACTCTACGTTCACATACAATGGGTGTAAGCCATGTTGCACATGCGGAACACTCGGGTTAAACTTGACGAGCCTAGCATGTACAGACATGGCCTCGGAACACAAGAGACCGAAAGGTCGAACATGAGTCATATAGTAGATATGATCAACATGAAGATGTTCACCATTGAAACCACCTCAACTCACGTGATGATCGGACTTGAGTTGGTGGATTTGGATCATGTTACACTCAAATGACCGGAGGGATGTCAATTTGAGTGGGAGTTTTTTAAGTAATATGATTAACTAAACTCATTATCTTGAACAATAGTCTAAGTTGGCTTTGCTATATTTATGTTGTAGATCGTGGCTCGCGCAGTAGCACCCCTGAATTTTAATGCGTTCCTAGAGAAAGCTAAATTGAAAGATGATGGAAGTAACTTTGTGGACTGGGCCCGTAATCTAAGGATTATCCTTACGGCTTCCCAGAAGGCTTATGTCCTTGATGCACCGCTTGGTGATCCACCCGCTCCAGTTGAGTCTCTAGACGTTGTGAACGCCTGGCAGGCTCGTTCTGAAGATTACTCAATAGTTCAATGTGCAATATTGTATGGCTTAGAACCGGGACTTCAAAGACGTTTTGAACGTCATGGAGCATATGAGATGTTCCAGGAGTTGAAGTTTATCTTTCAGAAGAATGCCCGGATCGAGAGATATGAGATCTCCGATAAGTTCTATGCTTGCAAGATGGAGGAGAACGGGTCTATCAGTGATCACGTACTCAGAATGTCTGGGTACTCCACCCGTCTGGCTAAATTGGGGATGCCCCTTCCGCCAGAGGCTATCACTGACAGAGTTCTTCAATCATTGCCACCTAGCTACAAGAGCTTCGTGTTGAACTATAACATGCACGGGATGAACAAGTCAGTCGCCGAGCTGTTTGCGATGCTGAAAGCCGCTGAGTCTGAAATTCAGAAGGAGCATCAAGTGTTGATGGTCAATAAAACCACTAGTTTCAAGAAAAATGGCAAGGGTAAGCAGGGTAACTCCAAGAAGAGTGGCAAAGCGGTTGCTCCTCTCGTGAAGAAACCCAAGGCTGGACCCAAACCAGAAACTGTGTGCTTTCATTGCAAGGGAACTGGACACTGGAAGCGGAACTGCCCCAAGTATTTGGCTGACAAGAAGGCGGCCAACAACAAACAAGGTATATATGATATACATGTTATTGATGTGTACCTTACCAACTCTCGTTGTAGTGCCTGGGTATTTGATACCGGTGCGGTTGCTCATATTTGCAACTCAAAAGAAGGAACTGCGGAATAGACGGAGGCTGGCAAAGGACGAAGTGACGATGCGCGTGGGAAATGGTTCCAAGGTTGATGTGATCGCCGTCGGCACGCTCGCTCTTCGATTACCATCGGGATTAGTGATGAACCTGAATAATTGTTATTTAGTGCCTGCGTTAAGCATGAACATTATATCTGGATCTTGTTTATTGCGAGACGGTTACTCATTTAAATCAGAGAATAATGGTTGTTCTATTTATATGAGTAATATCTTTTATGGTCATGCACCCAATATGAGGGGTTTATTCTTATTGAATCTCGATAGTAATGATACACATGTTCATAACATTGATGCCAAAAGATGTAGAATTGATAATGATAATACCACTTTCTTGTGGCACTGCCGTTTAGGTCATATTGGCGTAAAACGCATGAGGAAGCTCCATACTGATGGACTTTTGGAGTCACTTGATTTTGAATCACTTGACTCATGTGAGCCATGCCTCATGGGCAAGATGACCAAAACGCCGTTCTCTGGAACAATGGAACGGGCAAGTGACTTATTGGAAATCATACATACTGATGTGTGCGGTCCGATGAGCATTGAGGCACGCGGTGGTTATCGTTACTTTCTCACCTTCACTGATGACTTGAGTAGATATGGGTATATTTACTTAATGAAACACAAGTCTGAAACATTTGAAAAGTTCAAACAATTTCAGAGTGAAGTTGAGAATCATCGTAACAAGAAGATTAAATTCCTACGATCTGATCGAGGAGGAGAATATCTGAGTTATGAGTTTGGCAGTCACTTAAGACAATGTGGAATTGTTTCACAACTGACACCGCCTGGAACACCACAGCGTAATGGTGTGTCCGAACGTCGTAATCGAACCTTATTAGATATGGTGCGATCTATGATGTCTCTTGCCGATTTGCCACTATCATTTTGGGGTTATGCATTAGAGACAGCTGCATTCACTTTAAATAGGGCACCATCGAAATCCGTTGAGACGACGCCATATGAACTTTGGTTTGGCAAGAAGCCAAAGTTGTCGTTTCTTAAAGTTTGGGGATATGATGCTTATGTCAAAAAGCTTCAGCCTGAAAAGCTGGAACCCAAAGCGGAGAAATGCGTCTTCATAGGATACCCAAAAGAGACAGTTGGGTATACCTTCTACCTCAGATCCGAAGGCAAAGTGTTTGTCGCTAAAAACGGAACATTTCTTGAGAAAGAGTTTCTCTCGAAAGAATTGAGTGGGAGGAAGATAGAACTTGATGAGGTTGTTGAACCTTTACTTCAACCTGAGAGTAGCGCAGCGCAGAAAGATGTTTCTGTAGAGCCTACATCAGCTGAAGAGGAAGTTAATGATGATGATCATGAAGCTTTGGATCAAGTTGCTATCGAACCTCGTAGGTCGACAAGGACGCGTACTGCTCCTGAGTGGTACGGCAACCCTGTCTTAGAGGTCATGTTGTTGGACAACGATGAACCTACGAACTATGGAGAAGCGATGATAGGCCCGGATTCCGAGAAATGGTTATAGGCCATGAAATCCGAGATTGGATCCATGTATGAAAACAAAGTATGGACTTTGGAAGTAATACCTGAAGGGCGTAAGGCCATTCAGAACAAATGGATCTTTAAGAGGAAGACGGACGCGGACGGTAATGTCACCGTCTATAAAGCTCGACTTGTGGCAAAAGGTTTTTCACAAGTTCAAGGAGTTGACTACGATGAGACCTTCTCACCCGTAGCGATGCTTAAGTCCGTCAGAATCATGTTAGCAATAGCTGCCTTTTTCGATTATGAAATTTGGCAGATGGATGTCAAAACAGCGTTCCTTAACGGTTTCCTTAAGGAAGAGTTGTATATGATGCAACCAGAAGGTTTTGTCGATCCAGAGAATGCTGACAAAGTTTGCAAACTCCAGCGATCCATTTATGGACTGGTGCAAGCATCTCGGAGTTGGAATCTTCGCTTTGATGAGGTGATCAAAGGATTCGAGTTTATACAAGTTTACGGAGAAGCTTGTATTTACAAGAAAGTGAGTGGGAGCTCTATAGCGTTTCTAATATTATATGTGGATGACATATTGCTGATTGGAAACAATATAGAAATGTTGGAAAGCGTGAAGGAATATTTGAACAAGAGTTTTTCAATGAAGGACCTAGGAGAAGCTACTTTCATATTAGGCATCAAGATCTATAGAGATAGATCAAGACGTTTAATAGGACTTTCACAAAGCACATACCTTGATAAGATTTTGAAGAAGGTCAAAATGGATCAGTCCAAGAAGGGGTTCTTGCCTGTTTTGCAAGGTGTAAAGTTGAGTAAGACTCAATGCCCAGTGACTGCAGAAGATAGAGAAAAGATGAGTGTCGTCCCCTATGCCTCAGCCATAGGCTCTATCATGTATGCAATGCTGTGCACAAGACCCGATGTCAGCCTTGCCATAAGTATGGTCGGAAGGTTTCAAAGTGATCCAGGAATGGAACACTGGACGGCGGTCAAGAATATCCTGAAATACCTGAAAAGGACTAAGGACATGTTTCTCGTTTATGGAGGTGATCAAGAGCTCGTCGTAAAGGGTTACGTCGATGCAAGCTTTGACACTGATCCGGATGACTCTAAGTCACAAACCGGATACGTATTTATTCTTAATGGGGGTGCGGTTAGCTGGTGCAGTTCCAAGCAAAGCGTGGTAGCTGATTCTACATGCGAAGCGGAGTACATCGCTGCCTCGGAGGCGGCGAAGGAAGGTGTCTGGATGAAGGAGTTCATGACAAATCTTGGGGTAGTGCCTAGTGTGCTTAACCCAATGACTCTGTTTTGTGATAATACTGGTGCCATTGCTCTAGCCAAGGAACCAAGATTTCACAAGAGGACCAGACACATAAAGCGATGTTTCAATTCCATCCGCGATTACATCAAGGAGGACGACATAAATATTTGCAAAGTACACACGGATCTGAATGTTGCAGATCCGATGACTAAACCTCTTCCAAGGGCTAAACATGAACAACACCAGAACTGCATGGGTGTTCGATTCATTACAATGTAAATCACATAGTGATGTGAACTAGATTATTAACTCTAGTGCAAGTGGGAGACTGTTGGAAATATGCCCTAGAGGCAATAATAAATTGGTTATTATTATATTTCCTTGTTCATGATAATCGTTTATTATCCATGCTATAATTGTTTTGATTGGAAACTCAAATACATGTGTGGGTACATAGACAACACTGTGTCCCTAGTAAGCCTCTAGTTAACTAGCTCGTTGATCAAAAGATGGTGAAGGTTTCCTAGCCATAGACATGAGATGTCATTTGATAACGGGATCACATCATTAGGAGAATGATGTGATGGACAAGACCCAAACTATAAACGTAGCATATGATCGTGTCAGTTTATTGCTATTGTTTTCTGCATGTCAAGTATTTGTTCCTATGACCATGAGATCATGCAACTCCCTGACATCGGAGGAGTACCTTGTGTGTATCAAACGTCGCAACGTAACTGGGTGACTATAAAGATGCTCTACAGGTATCTCCGAGGGTGTCTGTTGGGTTGGCATGGATCAAGACTGGGATTTGTTACTCCGTGTGACGGAGAGGTATCTCAGGGCCCACTCGGTAATACAACATCACAATGAGCCTTGCAAGCAATGTGACTAAAGTGTTAGCCACGAGATCTTGTATTACAGAACGAGTAAAGAGACTTGCCGGTAACGAGATTGAACTAGGTATAGAGATACCGACGATCGAATCTCGGGCAAGTAACATACCGAAGAACAAAGGGAACAGTATACGGGATTAACTGAATCCTTGACATAGAGGTTCGACCGATAAAGATCTTCGTAGAATATGTAGGAGCCAATATGGGCATCCAGGTCCCGCTATTGGTTATTGATCGTAGAGGTGTCTCGGTCATGTCTACATAGTTCTCGAACCCGCAGGGTCTACACACTTAACGTTTGGTGATGATTAGTATAGTTGAGTTATTTTGTTGGTGACCGAAGGTTGTTCGGAGTCCCAGATAAGATCCCGGACATGACGAGGATCTCCGGAAGAGTCCGGAGGTAAAGATTGATATATGTGATAATAGTGTTTTGATCTCCGGAAGGGTTCCGGAATTCACCGGAAGAGGTTCCGGATGTTTACCGAAGTGTTCGAGTGCAGCAACACTTTATATGAGCCAAAGGGGTAAAGCCCACGAGGTATTGGAAAGTGCAAAAGGAAGTTTTGCTGCTGCCTTAAGCGGTACTGCCGCTGGTAAGGCAGTACTACCGCGTAAGCGGTACTACCGCTTGTGTGAAGCGGTACTACCGCTCAAGCGGTACTACCGCTCGTGAGCGGTACTACCGCTTGTGCGCGGTACTGCAGGGATCCGAGTTGGACTCTTTCCCTGCGGGCCAAACCGACCTTGTGCGGGCAAAACCGACCTGGACGAGGCTTTTACTCCAAGTTTAGACCCCAAGGCTCAACATATAAATAGAGGGGCAGGGCTAGCACACGGGACACATCAAGATTTCCCAAGCCGTGTGTTGGCAACCCTAACCCTCTAGTTCTCCCGTCATAATCTCCGTAGTGCTTGGCGAAGCCCTGCAGAGATTGTTCCTCACCACCATCACCACGCCGTCGTGCTGCTGGAACTCATCTACTACTTCACCATCGCTCGCTGGATCGAGGAGGTGAAGGCGTCATCAAGCCGTACGTGTGTTGAACGCGGAGGTGCCGTCCGTTCGGCACTAGTTCGTGATCGGATAGAGGGACGACTTGCGATTTGGATCGCGGAGACGTTCGACTACATCAACCGCGTTTCTTAACGCTTCCGCTTAGCGATCTACAAGGGTATGTAGATTCACTCTCCCTCTCGTAGATGCTCATCACCATGGATAGATCTTGTGTGCGCGTAGGAAAATTTTGTTTCCCATGCTTCCTTCCCCACAAGTATTTAGTAGCAAAGTAGTATGGAAGTAACGGTAACGATGGCAAATGAGACAGTAGCAATTTTGTAGTGATTGTAGCAGTAGCAACGGAAAAGTAACTTAGCAAAGATCAATATGTGAAAAGCTCGTAGGCAATGGATCAGTCATGGATAATTATGTCGTATGGCATTCATCATGCAACGGTTATAACATAGGGTGACACAGAACTAGCTCAAATTCATCAATATAATGTAGGCATGTATTCCATATATAGTCATATGTGCTTATGGAAAAGAACTTGCATGACATCTTTTGTCCTACCCTCCCGTGGCAGCGGGGTCCTAATGGAAACTAAGGGATATTAAGGCCTCCTTTTAATAGAGAACCGGACCAAAGCATTAGCACTTAGTGAATACATGAACTCCTCAAACTACGGTAATCACCGGAAAGGATCCCAGTTATTGTCACCCAGGGGGATGCGGATCATAACTCGTAATAGGTGTCTACAACTTGCAAGATAGGATCAAGAACACATATATATTCATAAAAACATAATAGGTTCAGATCTGAAATCATGGCACTCGGGCCCTAGTGACAAGCATTAAGCATAGCAAAGTCATAGCAACATCAATCTCAGAACATAGTGGATACTAGGGATCAAACCCTAACAAAACTAACTCGATTACATGGTAAATATCATCCAACCCATCACCGTCCAGCAAGCCTACGATGGGATTACTCACGAATGGCGGAGAGCATCATGAAATTGGTGATGAAGGATGGTTGGTGATGACGACGGCGTCGATTTCCCCTCTCCAGAGCCCAAAACGGACCCCAGATCTGCCGTCCCGAGGAAGAACAGGTGGTGGCGGCGGCTCCGTATCGTGAAACGCGATGAACTCTTCTCTCTGATATTTTTCTCCACGAATAGGAATATATAGAGTTGGAATTGAGGTCGGAGGAGCTTCAGGGGGCCCACAACACAGGGGGGCGCGCCCTAGGGGGGCACGCCCCCCTGGCTTGTGGCTAGGTGGTGGACCCCCTCCGGTTGATTCTTTCGCCAGTAATTTTTATTAATTCCAAAAATATTCTCCGTAAATTTTCAGGTCAATCCGAGAACTTTTATTTCTGCACAAAAATAACACCAATGCAATTCTGCTGAAAACAGCGTCAGTCCGGGTTAGTTCCATTCAAATCATGCAAATTGGGGTCCAAAACAAGGGCAAAAGAGTTTGGAAAAGTAGATACGATGGAGACGTATCAACTCCCCCAAGCTTACCCATTGCTTGTCCTGAAGCAATTCAGTTGACAAACTGAAAGTGACAAAGAAAAACTTTTACAAACTCTGTTTGATCTTGTTGTTGTAAATATGTCTAACTGATGTTCAGATTTTCAGCAAAGATTATAGACTAACCACATTCACAATAACTCTTAGGTCTCAGATTTACTCATAACAATGGCATAATCAACTAGCGAGCAATAATAATAAATCTCGGATGACAGCAATTTTATCAAAACAATCATGATACAATATGATATAATGGTATCTCGCTAGCCCTTTCTGAGACCGCAAAACATAAATGCAGAGCACCTCTGAAGAACAAGGACTGACTAGACATTGTAATTCATGGTAAAAGAGATCCAGTCACAGTCATACTCAATATCAATTAACAACAAAGCATACAAATGACGGTGGTGCTCTCCAACTGGTGCTTTTTATAAGAGGAGGATGACTCAACAGTAAAGCAAAATAGATAGGCCCTTCGCAGAGGGAAGTATTGATTTGCAGAGGTGCCAGTGCTCGAGCTTTTAAAACAGGGATGAATAATAATTTTGAGCGGAATGCTTTCATTGTCAACATAACAACCAAGAGATTTCACCATCTTCCATGCTAGATACATTATAGGCGGTTCCCAAACAGAATGATAAAAAATTTACTCCCCCTCCACCAATCAATCACACTCCACGGCGAGCCAAATCCACGGGTACCGTCCATACTAGCAACAATCCTAGGGGAGTTTTGGTTCATTATATTTTGATTTGATTTTTGAGCATGGAACTGGGCATCCCGAATACCAGCCACTTTCTCGTGAATGATAGTGAATCAACACATATCGTGAGAATAACCCACCTAGCATGGAAGATACTGACAGCCCCCAGTCGCTACATGAGCGATTCAGACATACAAAACATAATATTATTTGAAGGTTTAGAGTTTGGCACATGCAAATTTACTTGGAACGGCAGGTAAATACCGCATATAGGTAGGTATGGTGGACTCATATGGAACAACTTTGGGTTTATGGAAATGGATGCACAAGCAGTATTCCCGCTTAGTACAGGTGAAGGCTAGCAAGAGACTGGGAAGCGACCAACTAGAGAGCGACAACAGTCATAAACATGCATTGAGATTTAACCAACATTGAATGCAAGCATGAGTAGGATATAAATCACCATGAACATAAATATCGTGGAGGCTATGTTGATTTTGTTTCAACTACATGCGTGAACATGCGCCAAGTCAAGCCACTTGAATCATTCAGAGGAGGATACCATCCTATCATACTACATCACAACCATTTTAAAATGCATGTTGGCACTCAAGACAAACCATTATACACTCTTAGCTAATTAAGCATGGCATGAGTAACTATAAT
This sequence comes from Elymus sibiricus, assembly GCA_039707655.1. Taxonomy (NCBI): domain Eukaryota; kingdom Viridiplantae; phylum Streptophyta; class Magnoliopsida; order Poales; family Poaceae; genus Elymus; species Elymus sibiricus. The sequence goes on along the minus strand of CM077675.1, from coordinate 471,651,938 downwards.
CTCTAATTGTCATTGCAAACATGTTTCATCCATAATGAGCTGAATCCAGAACGATGAGCTAATCATATTTACAAAAACAAAATAGGTCGAGTTCGTACCAGCTTTTCTCCATCTCAATCACTTCATCATATATCGTCATTATTGCCTTTCACTTGCACGACCGAACGGTGTGAATAATAATAAGAGTGCACGTGCTTGGACTAAGCTAGAATCTGCAAACAATAACTCAAAGGAGAAGACAAGGCAAGATGGGCTCTCTGTAAGATAAACAATAATGCATATGAGAACCACTCAACATTTTCATTGTGGTCTTCTCCTTACGACCCAAAGAAAAGAAATTCCAAAACAAGAACAAGAAAAACTATTTACATGGGAAAGCTCCCAACAAGCAAAAGAAGAATGAGAAATCTTTTTGGGTTTTCTTTTAATGCTACAACTAAACAAACTAGAAGGTAAAGCTAGAACTAATTTTTTTTTGGATTTTTCAAAAGGTTAATTAAACACACAAGAAGAAAGCGGAAAGAAGAAATAAAATACCATGGATGATACAATGAAAAAGTGTAGGCACCGACTACTAAGATGAGTGTGTGAACATGAATGTAATGTCGGTGAGAAATACGTACTCCCCCAAGCTTAGGCTTTTGGCCTAAGTTGGTCTAGGGCCATGGCTGGCCTGGTTAATATTCGAAGTCATAGTTGGGGTTGTACTAGGCTGCGGCGGCTACCGCCTGAACGGCTGCAGCGCGGAGGCGAGCGGCTTCCGCCTCTCTCTCGTACTCGTTTGCCTCCTCTCTGGTTATAAAGTGTCTCCGTTTTTCCTAAAAGTTAAAGGAGGCAGGAGCAGGAAGGGTAATATGGACAGCACGCTATCTATCAAAAATTAGTCAGTACAGGAGGGATTGTTCGTTCCTCTCAAGAAACTGGTAGCGCACCATAGCCTCATAATCAAGAAAAGCAGGTGGTAACTCAATATCATTCCCCCTTATGGGTACCCCAAGATAATTAGCTACACGAGTGGCATAGATCCCGCCAAAGAAATCTCCTTCCTTAGCATTTTTATGTAGCCTCCTAGCAATAATAGCCCCCAAATTATATCATCTATCACCCATTACCGCACTCTTAAGAATACTAAGATCAGGTACACAAAGGTGGCTATGATCATGTTTACCGTTAATACATCTTCCTATGAAGAGAGCAAAATAATGTATAGCAGGAAAGTGAATGCTCCCCAAGGTAGCCTGTGTAATGTTTGTAGTTTCTCCCACAGTGATGCTAGCCAGAAAATCATTATATTCAGTTTTGTGAGGATCACTATAACTGCCCCATTGTGGAATTTTGCATGCACGGTTAAAATCTTCTAGGTCCATAGTATAAGATTCATCATAAAGATTTAATAGAACAGAATGCGTATTACGCCTGGATGAAAATTCAAACCTCCGTACGAAGGAATTAGTGAGTTGATATTATTACTTGCATTGGTCTGAAACGAAATCTTCAAGGCCAGCATTTTGAATGTATGCGTAAAATTCTTCCTTGAAACCGGCATGAGCCATGAATTGATCCGACGGCCATTCACAAGGCCGCACTTGAGCTTCCCTCGGTGGTTCAAAGTCGGGCTCACGTATCGCGAATCTCGGGGCCTTCTTGCTCGAGGAACCACCTTGGTATATTCTCCTCAACATCTTTCTTTCTCTGAAAAATTTCTGAAATTTTTAGTGACTCAAAATAAAGGTGAACAAAACTCAACAAAACTTATAGCAACTACTCCCACAAGTGCCTAGAGGCTATATCATGCATCAAAACTACTTGGGACCATCCAAATTTGACATGCAAGCTCAAGAACAAGGTCACCACAGCAGTAAAAATTTGCAATATATAAAGCACTAAAACAAAAACTAATTGGACCATTGGAGGAGTCACATACCGAAGATCAATCCCCCAAAACAGTTTTGCAAATGGAGCTTTGCACAAGGAGATCGAAAATGGCAGCAAAATGAGCTAGGACATGGGTTTGAGCAATGGTGGGATTTTTTCTAGAGGAAGACAAAGTGGATGGGTGCTGGAATAAGTGAGGGGGCCCTACGTGGGACCCACAAGCCAGGGGGGCGCGCCCAGGGGGGTGGGCGCGCCCTGTAGGCTTGTGGCCCACTGGTGCAGCTCACCTGATGTGTCCTCAGTGCCAGAAATTCTTAAATATTCCAGAAAAAATAATACTACATTTTCAGGGCATTAGGAGAACTTTTATTTTCAGGACAATTTTTTATTGCACGGATAAATCAGAAAACAAAAGAATAATAGCATTTTTACTTTATTAAATCTAATTAACAGAAAGTAAAAGTTGGGTACAGAAGGTTGTGCCTCCTAAATTCATCCATCTCATGCTCATCAAAAAAAGAATCCATCAATAAGGTTGATCAAGTCTTATTGACAAACTTTTTTCGAATGACACGGAACCGGAGAATTTTCGAATAACACTAGGTTACCTCAATGGGGATATGCATGTCCCCAACAATAAGTATATCATATTTCTTTTTGGTAGTAGGGAGAGGGAATTCAAAATCTCCAATAATAATCGTTGAAATTTTTCCAATGGAGTTGATACTATGAACTTGAGGTTGTTTCTTCGGAAAGTGTACCGTATGCTCATTACCATTAACATGAAAACTGACATTTCCCTTGTTGCAATCAATAACAGCCCCTGCAGTATTCAAAAAGGGTCTACCAAGGATGATCGACATACTGTCGTCCTCGGGAATATCAAGAATAACAAAGCCCGTTAGGATAGTAACATTTGCAACTACGACAGGCACATCCTCACAAATACCGATGGGTAAAGCAGTTGATTTATCAGCCATTTGCAAAGAGATTTCAGTAGGTGTCAACTTATTCAAATCAAGTCTACGATACAAAGAGAAAGGCATAACACTAACACCGGCTCCCAAATCACATAAAGCGGTTTTAACATAGTTTCTTTTAATAGAGCATGGTATAGTAGGCACTCCGGGATCTCCTAGTTTCTTTGGTATTCCACCGTTAAAGGTATAATTAGCAAGCATGGTGGAAATCTCAGCTTCCGGTATCTTTCTTTTATTTGTCACAATATCTTTCATATACTTAGCATAAGGAGACATTTTCAGAATATCTGTCAAGCGCATACGCAAAAAGACAGGTCTAAGCATTTCAACAAAACGCTCAAAGTCCTCATCATCATTTTTCTTGGATGACTTAGGAGGAAAGGGCATGGGTTTCTGAACCCAAGGTTCTCTTTCTTTACCATGCTTCCTAGCAACGAAGTCTCTTTTATCATATTTTTTATTCTTAGGTTGTGGGTTATCAAGATCAACAGCAGGTTCAATCTCCACATCATTATCATTACTAGGTTGAGCATCAACATGAACATCATCATTAATATTATAACTAGGCTCATGTTCATTACCAGATTGTGTCTCAGCATCAGAAACAGAAATATCATTTGGGTTTTCATGTGTATCTATAACAGGTTCACTAGCAGCATGCAAAGTCCTATCGTCATTCTTTTTCCTTTTATTACTAGGACGACTAGGCGCATCAGTAGTAATTCTCTGAGAATCTTGCTCAATTCTCTTAGGATGTCCCTCAGGATACAAAGATTCCTGATTCATTTTACCACCTCTAGTCACAACTCTAACAGAATGATCATTGTTCTTACCATTCATCTCATTAAGCAAATCATTTTGTACCTTAAGTACTTGTTCTACTTGAGTAGTTACCATGGAAGCATGTTTACTAATAAGCTTAAGATCATTGATAGTTCTACTCATATAATCACCTAAGCGATCAAGCATGTAAGCATTATGTTTCAATTGTCTACTAACATAAGCATTGAAATTTTCTTGCTTAACAATAAAGTTATCAAACTCATCCAAGCATTGGCTAGCAAACTTATTATAAGGATTATCACCTTCATCAAATCTACGGAGAGAATTTACCTCTACTACCTGTGTCGGGTTATCAAAACCATGTATTTCTTCAATAGGTGGTAGATTCTTAACATCTTCAGCTTTAATACTTTTTTCTTTCATAGATTTCTTTGCCTCTTGCATATCTTCAGGACTGAGAAATAGAATACCTCTTTTCTTCGGAATTGGCTTTGGAGGTGGTTCGGGAATAGTCCAATCATTATCATTGCTCAATATATTATTCAATAGTAGTTCAGCTTGTTCAACAGTTTGTTCCCTGAAAACACAACCAGCACAACTATCTAGGTGGTCCCTAGAAGCATCGGTTAGTCCATTATAAAAGATATCAAGTATTTCGTTTTTCTTGAGAGGATGATCAGGCAAAGCATTAAGTAATTGGAGAAGCCTCCCCCAAGCTTGTGGGAGACTCTCTTCTTCAATTTGCACAAAGTTAAATATTTTCTGCAAGGCAGCTTGTTTCTTATGGGCAGGAAAATATTTTCCAGAGAAGTAATATATCATATCCTGGGGGCTATGCACACAACCAGGAGCAAGAGAATTAAACCATATCTTAGCATCACCCTTTAATGAGAAAGGAAACAACTTAAGAATATAGTAATAACGAATTTTTTCCTCATGACTAAATAGGGTGGCTATATCATTCAATTTAGTAAGATGCGCCACAACAGTTTCAGATTCATAACCGTGGAAAGGATCAGATTCAACCAAAGTAATTAACTCAGGGTCGACAGAGAATTCATAATCCTTATCAGTAACAAAGAAAGGTGAAGTAGCAAACTTAGGATCATATTGCATTCTAGCATTCAAAGATTTTTCCTTCCACTTGCATAGCAATTTCTTAAGATCATCTCTATCCTTACAAGCAAGAAAGTCCCTAGCTACCTCTCCTTCCATAACATAACCCTTAGGTATATTAGGAAATTCATATCTAGGAGAGATAGGTCTAGCAGGTGTCTCATAGTGTTCAGTTTCAATAATTTCATCAGTTTCAGAAATATCATCAGTTTCAGCATTGACTCTAGCAATTTGTTTATCAAGAAATTCACCCAGTGGCACAGTATTATCAAGCAAAGTATCATCATAAGCATCATGCATAGCAGAAGTGGCATTATCAATTACTTGCGACATATCAGAATCAATAGCAGGTGGTGGTGTCGCAAATTTAGTCATAACAGAAGGTGAATCAAGTGCAGAGCTAGATGGCAGTTCCTTACCTCCCCTCGTAGTAGAGGGATAGATCTTGGTTTTTGGGTCTTTCAGATTCTTCATAGTGATCAACAGATACAAATCCCAAATGACTCAGAGAATAGAGCTATGCTCCCCGGCAACGGCGCCAGAAAAAGGTCTTGATAACCCACAAGTATAGGGGATCGCAACAGTTTTCGAGGGTAGAGTATTCAACCCAAATTTATTGATTCGACACAAGGGGAGCTAAAGAATATCCTCGAGTATTAGCAGCTGGGTTGTCAATTCAACCACACCTGAAAGACTTAATATCTGCAGCAAAGTATTTAGTGGCAAAGTAGTATGGAAGTAACGGTAACGCTGGCAAATGTGACAGTAGCAGTTTTGTAGTGATTGTAGCAGTAGCAACGGAAAAGTAACTTAGCAAAGATCAATATGTGAAAAGCTCGTAGGCAATGGATCAGTGATGGATAATTATGTCGGATGGCATTCATCATGCAACGGTTATAACATAGGGTGACACAGAACTAGCTCCAATTCATCAATATAATGTAGGCATGTATTCCATATATAGTCATACGTGCTTATGGAAAAGAACTTGCATGACATATTTTCTCCTACCCTCCCGTGGCAGCGGGGTCCTAATGGAAACTAAGGGATATTAAGGCCTCCTTTTAATAGAGAACCGGACCAAAGCATTAGCACTTAGTGAATACATGAACTCCTCAAACTACGGTAATCACCGGAAAGGATCCCAGTTATTGTCACCCTGGGGGATGCGGATCATAACTCGTAATAGGTGTCTACAACTTGCAAGATAGGATCAAGAACACATATATATTCATGAAAACATAATAGGTTCAGATCTGAAATCATGGCACTCGGGCCCTAGTGACAAGCATTAAGCATAGCAAAGTCATAGCAACATCAATCTCAAAACATAGTGGATACTAGGGATCAAACCCTAACAAAACTAACTCGATTACATGGTAAATCTCATCCAACCCATCACCGTCCAGCAAGCCTACGATGGGATTACTCACGAACGGCGGAGAGCATCATGAAATTGGTGATGAAGGATGGTTGGTGATGACAACGGCGTCGATTTCCCTCTCCGGAGCCCAAAACGGACCCCAGATCTGCCGTCCCGAGGAAGAACAGGTGGTGGCGGTGGCTCCGTATCGTGAAACGCGATGAACTCTTCTCTCTGATATTTTTCTCCCCGAATAGGAATATATAGAGTTGGAATTGAGGTCGGAGGAGCTTCAGGGGGCCCACAAGACAGGGGGGTGCGCCCTAGGGGGGGCCTAGGGGGGCGCGCCCCCTGGCTTGTGGCCAGGTGATGGACCCCCTCCGGTTGATTCTTTCGCCAGTAATTTTTATTAATTCCAAAAATATTCTCCGTAAATTTTCAGGTCAATCCGAGAACTTTTATTTCTGCACAAAAATAACACCAAGGCAATTCTGCTGAAAACAGCGTCAGTCCGGGTTAGTTCCATTCAAATCATGCAAATTGGGGTCCAAAACAAGGGCAAAAGAGTTTGGAAAAGTAGATACGATGGAGACGTATCGGTAATACAACATCACAATAAGCCTTGCAAGCAAAGTGACTAAAGAGTTAGCCACGGGATCTTGTATTACGGAACGAGTAAAGAGACTTGCCGGTAACGAGATTGAACTAGGTATAGAGATACCGACGATCGAATCTCGGGCAAGTAACATACCGATAAACAAAGGGAACATCATACGGGATAACTGAATCCTTGACATAGAGGTTCAACCGATAAAGATCTTCGTAGAATATGTAGGAACCAATATGGACATCCAGGTCCCGCTATTGGTTATTGACCGTAGAGGTGTCTCGGTCATGTCTACATAGTTCTCGAACCCGCAGGGTCTGCACACTTAACGTTCGGTGACGTTTTGGTAGTATTGAGATATATGTGTTGGTGACCGAAGGTTGTTCGGAGTCTCGGATGAGATCCCAGACGTTACAAGGAGCTCCGGAATGGTCCGGAGGTAAAGATTTATATATGGGAAGTCATATTTTGGCGACCGAAAAAGTTTCGGGTTTTTCCGGTATTGTACCGGGAAGCTTCTAGAAGGTTCCGGAAACTTCCGGAGGAGTCCGGAAGTCCACCAAGGGTTTCACCACGTCCCAATGGTTTGCATGGGCTGAGGGGAGGCGCCCTGGCCTTATTGGGCCAGGCGCACAAGTCCCTCAAGGCCCATGTGGCTTGGGAGAGGTGGAAAGTCCACCTGTTTATGGAAAAGGGAGGGAATTGGACTAGGAGTCCAACTCCTCCCCCTTGGCTGCGCCCTAGGGCTTGGAGGGGCTGATCTCCACGCCCCTCCACCTATATATAGAGGGGAGGGGGCGCCCCAAGAGCACACACGAAGCCCTTGGCGCCCCTCTCTCTCCCTAGATCGTTTTCTCCTCCGTTCGCGGTTTCGGTAGCGCTAAGCGTAGACCTGCCGGGATAGCACCACCACCACCTCCACCACGCCGTCGAGTTGCCAGAGAACTCATCTACCTCTCCGCTCTCCCTTGCTGGATCAAGGAGGCGGAGATCGTCATTGAGTTGTACGTGTGCTGAACGCAGAGGTGCCGTCCGTTCGGTACTAGATTGGACGGATCGTGATTGGATCACGAGACGGGTCGTGATGGGATCGCGGGACAGCTTGCGATTTGGATCGCGAAGACGTTCGACTACATCAACCGTGTTTCTTAACGCTTTCGCTTAGCGATCTACAAGGATATGTAGATCCACTCTCCCTCTCGTAGATGCTCATCACCATGGATAGATCTTGCGTGTGCGTAGGAAAATTTTTGTTTCCCATGCAACGTTCCCCAACAGCCTCCTCCGGTAGTTTTCAGCTCCAGTATTTTTTATTCAATGTAAAAATAATCTCCGTAAAATTTCAGCTTCATTGGAGTTGTGCAGAATAGGTATCTCTGACGTGCTTTTCTTGGGTCCAGAATTCCAGCTGCCGGTATTCTCCCTCTTTGTGTAAACCTTGGATATTATGAGAGAAGAGGCATTAGAATCACTCCCCAAAGGATTATTATTCAACAAAACAAAGTAAATAACAGTAGGAAATCATGATGCAAAATGGACGTATCAAGCACATGCCTGAAGACTACTGTCAATTTTGCCCGTGCTATGGTGGAGGTGTTTGGAGCAGAGTATCTGAGAGAGCCAAATGCACAGGACATGGAGAAGTTGTTGGCTATTGGAGAGGCCAAAGGGTTTCCAGAAATGCTCGGATCAATCGATTGCATGCATTGACAATGGAAGGACTACCCCAAAGGTTTGCGAGGAATGTACCAAGGTCACACAAGAGAGGCCACCATCATACTAGAGGCGGTGGCATCACATGACTGATGGATTTGGCATGCTTTCTTTGGAATGTCAGGTTCTCACAACGACATCAACGTGCTTCAACGATCTCCGGTGTTCCAGAAGCTTTGCAACGGGGAATCACGTCCATGCAACTACACCGTCAACGGCCGAGACTACAACATGGGATACTATCTTGCCGATGGCATATATCCTCAGTGGGCTGCATTTGTGAAGACCATATCCGAACCACATGGAAACAAACAAAAGCACTTCGCAACAATGCAAGAAGTAGCTAGGAAGGATGTGAAGAGGGCATTCGGAGTGCTGCAAGCGCGTTGGGGAATTGTTCGTGGGCTGCAATGATGTGGGAATCAGAAACTTTGTGGCAGCTGATGACATGTTGTTTTATTTTACACAATATGATCGTCGAGGATGAAGGTGATAGTGTAGATCAAACCAATGATTTTGAAGCACATTGAGAACAAGTTGAAATCCCTGAAGATCAGGATGCAGTTCAGCTTATGAACTTTCTGCATATGCATCAGAATCTCTGAGATCATCACGTGCACGCGTAACTACTTAGTGATCCGGTGAAGGCATATGTGGACCCACAATGGAAATCAAAGAGCAGATCATTGATTGTGCACTTCAAATAAATTTAATGTAAACACTTCTTATGTTCGGTACCAACATTTGTTTTACATGCGACATTTAGTATCGGGTAATCGACGTGCATGCCTTTGCATGAATTTGAGAGTCCAGATATGAGGTACGTGGATGCGTGCGGACGCGTCCGCGCGCGTGTCCGGTCGCGTCCGCGAGCGTACAGGGAGCCGAATTTGCCCAGTAACTAGCTCTCATTCGTACCACGTACAATTTGTGGCCTTCATTTCATCGTACCTGCGATTGCCCATGCGACAGAAGTTTGAACGCTGGCAGGATTAATCAGTGTGGCCCTGCATGCATGCATGCACATTGTTTTGCATTATATTGGCTTAAGCCATTCATGGCATATGCTTTGGCCGATTCGGCTGGCTCCAAAGGCTAGGATAGTGTATCAAGTTTAGTACTCCCTCTTCCAAAATAAGTGACTCGACTTTATACTAACTTTGCACTAAAGTTAGTAGAAAGTTGAGTCACTTAATTTGGAACGGAGGGAGTAGTAAACTTGGTTGTTTTGCGCGTACATTTGAACTTGAGTGAAATGCACAGCTAGTCCACGAACTTAAATTGATTACACGTTTTAGGCTAACAGCACGGAAAGTGATCAGATTTAGTCCACAAACTTATTTATTTGATCAAATAAGGACAGAACCGGTTAGAGATGATAAAAACTGGCCACGTGTCTGCCAGGTCAATGTTTCTTAGAGCATCTACAACCGGACCCCTCAAACCCGTCTCAAACGCCCGGTCAGGCCGCCCGGGCACTCACTGGTCACCAAAATGCGACCCAGACAGGCCTCTCAAACCGGCCTCAAACGCCTGGTCTGACAGGCACCCCCCATATCCATCCAAAATATCAGGCGGATATGGGGGAGCCCGGGCACGCCCGCCTGGCCCGCATCGACCCAACATATATTCGTCCTCATCCGCTTGCCGGACCAAACCCTAGTCACTTCACTTCACTCCCCTCCATTCCCATCTGCCAGCCTAGCTCACCTCCGGCGATCTCCGGCCTTCTCCGCCATGCCGGGCAGCGGATCCGAGTCCTTCACCTCCTGATCCGTCGACCACGACCTCATCCCACGCAGCCCCGAGGAGGAAGTGGCCGTCCGGCTTGCGCTCCGCCGCTCACGGGAGGCGGCCGCCCGACGGCAGCGCTCAGACTCGCAACGCCGGGAATCCATTGCGGGCGCTGCGGTGGATGTCGTGGTGGACGTCGGCTCCTCCCAGGAAGGATCCGTCATCGACCTCACGCCCACCGGCACCGTCCGGGTTACGGGCTCCGACGAGGAAGAGTAGGGCATGGGAGATGGCGGGAGATCGAGTCCCGTGAGCCGGCTAGTGTCCCATGTCCTACTCTACCTCGCCGGCGACCGGACCGGCGCTACGAGGGGCGCAACCAGCCGCTGGACATGGGCACGGCGGAGCCGGACGACCTCCTCTTAGTATTATGTTTATGTTGCATGGAATAATATGGATTTGAGATTTCTAATTTGAGGTATCCGGATGTAGAATGCATTATTTGAGGCGTGACCGGTCAGTGTCTGCCGACGCGCCTAGGCGCGTCCACGGGCATTTGAGGAACCGGATTTGCAAGTTCCGGTTGTAGATGCTCTTATACCGTTCGTAAATTAACAATATTTTACAGGGACTTTTTTGCAAACTAACCGGTTTTTCACGCAAACTAGCTTAGCTAAATGGCGTATAGAGTAAAAAATAGAAATTTGTATCGCATGTAATTTGAACCTAGAACCTTTTGATGTTAGAAATCAGCTACTGACCAGTTAAACAAAATCCGATTTCTTTCTGATTTGATGTAATTTGAACCTAGAACCTAGATCCCATGCAATCACCTAATCGATTTCTTTCTGATTTGGTTTATAGATTTCCTTATATTCACCATCCTATCAACTTCATGTTTGCTTGTTTCCTGTCTTTGACATTAATTTTTTGTAAAGCACAATTTAAAAAATATACTATTGTGGTGCATGGTAAGGTTAATGTCAACGTAACTAGGAGTATAATATATATAGGCTCGGGTGCAATTTAGTAAGCAAATGATATTGTACTCTAGTGGTCCACAGCTTGTTCCTAACTCCAACTGTTGTAGGTTCGAATCACATGGATCCCTTTTATTCTTTGTATACGTCATTAGCTAATTTGGGTTGCTAGAAAAACTTGTTAATTTGCAAATAGGTCCCTATAAAAAATAGATAATTTGGGTTGCTAGAAAAACTAGTTAATTTGCAAATAGTTCCGTATAAAAAATATTCCCTCCGTTTTTATTTAATCCGCATATTAGCTTCGGTCAAAGTCAAGCTTTGTAAACTTTGACAAAGTTTATAAACAAAAATATTAACATATACAATAACAAATCAATACCATTAGATTTATTATTGAATGTACTTTCACATCATATAGATTTTTTATGATAAATATTTATATTCTTTTCTATAAACTTGGTCAAACATTACGAAGTTTGACTTTAGTCAACTCTAATATGCGGAGTAAATAAAAACAGAGGGAGTAATTGGTTACAGAATGGTCTAAGAAACACTGATATGGCAGACACATGTTCGGTTTTCCCCCTCTCGATTTAGTTTTGGCCTTAATTGATCAAATAAAGGAGGTTATGAACTAAATTTAATCACTTTTTGAGTTATTGGCCTAAGAGCATCTCCAATAGATGATGTATATTTTGGTGCTTCCAACAGGTGATGTAAAAATTTGAAGCACCAAAATGTACTTTTTATATCTTCGAAAAAGGCTCAACTCCAACAGATGGTTCAAAACGGAGATGTAAAAGAGCGACTCCAACAGACGGTCCAAAACGAAGATGTAAAACTGGCCGCTGGCTGCGCGGCTGTTGTTCAGCCGCGGTTTTGCATTGAAATATCACTTAAATTTTCAAATTAAAGTGCATCATCATCATAGTTTCAAATCTCTAACAAAAGTGCATCATCATCATCATAGTTTCAAATCCCATTATGAAAAGTGCATCGTCCCAATCAAAGTTTTTCGCCCTACAAATTAAAATGCACATGAATATCATTCATGCGGGTCATCAACACCACCGGCGTTGTGAACCGTGGTACGATCATCATCATCACCGGCTTCTTTGTCGACGTTGTGAAGCGGTGAAGTCTTGCCGGGAGCACCACCAGAAGCACCTTCATTGCCTCCCATGCCGGTCATGTAGCCGACGAAGCCACCTCCAACGCCACTCATGTTGCCGCCATAGCCACCTCCGAAGCCACCCATCATGTTGCCGCCAAAGCCACCTCCCATGCCGGTCATGTTGCCTCCAAAGCCACCTCCCATGCCACCAAAGCCACCTTCCATGTTGCCACCGAAGCCACCTCCCATGTTTCCGCCAAATGCACCATTGATGGCACCTCCCATCATGTTCATGTAGCCACCCATGCCTCCTCCCATCATCATTTGCTTCATGAGCATTTGCTTCTTCATGAGCATTTCATCGCGACAAAGTTCAACATAGGCCTTTGCCTTGGGATCAAGAGTAGATGTGTCCATAAACATAAACTTGAGTGCCTTCTCCTCGACCATCTTCATCTCCTCGGCCGCGGCCTTTTTCTCCTCTAGGTCCACCTTCCTCTCCTCGGCCGCCGCCAACCTCTCCTCGGTCGCCGCCCTCCGCCGCTCGGCCACACTCCTCTCCTCTATTTCCTTGAGCTTCAACATTTTTTTCTTCGGCATGCTCTTTCCTCACCATGACAATGGCATCAAATCCTTCCTTGAGATCATTTTCTTCGGCCTTGGCTCCCATCACTTTCTTGTTTCCATCGGGCCTATAAGATTTTGTCGCGGAGTGAGGAGTGGGGCTCCTTCTCTCCTCACCGGCGACATCTTCTTCATCCTCAATCACCACACTCTTCTTCTTCAAAGCATCAAAAGTCTCTCTGGTTTTCCACTTCTGCTCATCCTTGAGCTCTTTGTAGCAATGATGAAAAGTGAAAGCTTTTCCTTTCTTCTTCTTCTTCTCGCCTTTCATGTTCCTCTCTCGAAACAATCCTTGCGCAATCATTTTCTACAATAAAACAACCAACACGTCATCATCAAAATGTGGAACAATCCAATATTTGAGAAAGCACGCACGAAGAGGAAATATTTACCAAGTCACTATCACCGCAACCACTTGGGTTCATGCGAGCAACATTTGACAAGCAACCGGCCCACTTTTGGCATTCGGCGTTGATGGTGGACCAACGTTGACGAAGAGAGTCGCTCGAATGGAAGTGACCACTTGTGTTGCGCTCATCGAGGTAATCCTTGATGCATTGCCAATAGGTGTTTACCGTTTGGTCGCTTCCAACGGATGCATCTTGAGAGACTTTCTTCCATGCGGTGCATATCAACACATCCTCCGCATTGGTATAATTTCCACTTCTTCCCTTCGTAACAAAGCCCTCATCGTCCATGTCAAGATTGTCATCACCATATTGGGTTTCATATTTCTTGTGACACATACTCGTGCGACACATAATCATCATTTGCCACATTTGTCGCGTGCATGAAAGCTTCATCATCAAGACTACAATTGGACGAACAAACATTCAATATCACATTCAATTTGAAACAACAAACGAGAGCACAAACGATTTTTTTTTTACATTTATGACATATCATCGAACTTGTTGGAGGCGGTGGCCGTCGGCGTGGCCACATCTTCCTCCACGGTCGGCGGTGGCGGCGGCGGAGCTCGAGGAACGACTCCTTGGCTGCTAGAGGACGCCGTCGGCCGTGGCTGCGAATCGTCGGCCCGAGCCGCCGTGGCTGCCTTCGGGATTTTGGCCGGCCGAGCCGCACTTTCGGCCGGGTTGCGGCCGCGATTCGCTGGCCGTTTGCCTCCACCTCGTGCCTTCGTCACCTTCGTAGGAACCGCCGGCGCGGTGGCGACCGGCCGGGGCGGTGGGCGGGGGGCGCCGGCATGGACGCGGTCGCGGAGGGCGAGTTCGCCACAGCGGCAGCGGCGGCGGCGACGTGGGTCAGCCCACTGGCTGCGGTGGCGGCGAAGAAGGTGGCGGGGTCGTCGGCTTCGAACATGGCGGCGGCGGACGGCGGGGGGGGGGGGGGGGGGGGGCAGCGGACGGGTGGGTGGGCGGGGAAATGAAATGAACGGGTAGTTGGTGGTTTCGCGGGCGGCCGCTGTTTTACATCAGATGTATCTCGTGATGCAAATTTGCATCACGAAGTGTTGTATTTTACATCTCCGGGAGGCGGTGATGTATTTTTTTTTACATATAGACCATCTGTTGGAGCAGCGACCAAAAGTTGGTTATTTTTACATATGGACCGTCTATTGAAGATGCTCTAATGTGTGCAATCAGTTATAGTTTATGGACTAGTGACGCATTTCGTGTAATGGTAAGGTGATGACACACTCAATTGTAGGCGTCCCTTTGGTAATGGTAAGGAAAGAACCCATACAATTGAGTGTATCATCACCTTCTTTCAGAAATAGTGTGTCATCTTATTTGACAATAGTGTAACAAATGTGTATGGAAACATTGCGCGTGGGAGATTTATGGTGCATTAGTCTCATGAAACACACATTCGATCCGCTGTATATTATAGAAAAGTACAATGCATTAAAACACACGGCTAAACGATACAAGATAGCGAGAATGTCTCGAAAAAGTATTCTAAAGATGAAACATAAAGCCAAGGGCAAGTTTAACACATCGCCAGGACCCGACGGACAGCACCTAAGCTCCACGACAGCGTCTGAGGATGGTGAGATGGACTTTCACCCGAAGCGCTTGTACATGAAAGAAACCTGCAAGGCTGCAATGCACCCATGGGGACGCATCAATGAGATCCCACGGTTTTTTTTTTTTTTTTTGCATGGCAAGTGCATATGTTTCATTAAGACACAGAAAACACATCAGCGTACAAACACACGCACTCACGCGAAGGATCCGGAAGGATACCTACCCCTGGACAATTGCACAAACAACCTGCAGAAAGACAACAAGAACACTCAAGGCCAAAGAAGCTGAAGTGCATCCACGCTCGCCTTTGGACTCCGTCGCCGCCACAAGGGAACGCCAGAGACAACCCAAATGCCTGGAGAAGCACCATCACAGAACAAGCTGCTTTCGCGGACCTCTCTTGAACGCTGCCGAAGACGACAGCGTCAACAGAGTTGGGGAACATCGGCCGGGACGAATCCCGTACATCTCCAGGCGCAGCTCGTCTTCCCCGCGGGGAAGAGCCACAGGAGCCACCAAACCAGCTGCCACACCGCCCCATCCAGAGGAGGAAACCATCGGACACCACCGCGGCCACCAAAACAGACGGCCTCCGCCGTCCGCACCTGTACAAGCAGCTGCCACGCCCAACGCCGACCGCCGGAACGCTGCAGCAGCACCTCTACCAACTCCACAGCAAGGCCTGTACAACCCTCGCCATGACGAAGACAGAGCGGGAGGACAAAAGGCTCCACTGTCTGGTCCGGCCATCGCCTTTGCCGCGAAAACCGCACCAGGAGCACGAGCACACACCAGATCGACGGATCCTGGAGTGCACGACGCCGGAAGCTCCTCGGTTCTGCCAAAAATGGCATCGCCGAGATGGGGAGGGAGCTCCAGCCACCTTATGCTACGGCGCCGCCGTCACCACCATCCTCGGGACGACGCCGGGGAGCCCTACCCTACTATCTACAAGCCTCGGGCACAAATCGAAGGTCCCTCCACTCTTCAGCCGCCGCAGCGACAGCCGGAGAGGGAGGGGACCGGCGATCCGGCCTTCGGCCGAGCAAGGGATCTCGTCTCCTCCCCTTTCGCCTCTCATGGGAACTGTTCACAGGAGAGGGGAACGGGTTCGCTGTGACTAATGAGATCCCACGGTTGGGGAGGCATCAATGTGACGCTGGGAAACGTACACCCGACAAGATTCCAACAAAACCGTTAACACGATTGGATCGACGTGACGATTATATGTGGCCTCGTTTAATAATATCGCGTGAACAGTCCATGGCTTCAATTCTGCGGTCGGCCGGGCGCCCGGAGCCATTAACTGCCGCCTTCGCGCGCCTTCGTACGCGGCGTCGGGAGTAGCTTGTTTTTGGTTTGTCTGGCGCGCGTTTTGATTCCAGGCGTTCTTGTTTTTTGCTAGATCGAGCGGACCTGTGCGCGCGCGGCGCCCGGCTGGCGTCGACCTGGAATGGCAGGCCATGAACAGTGGGAGTACGTAGTGCCTAGTGCGTGGTCTTGGCGATGCGATACGGCTGTGATTCCAGTGATCGATGTATGTAGCGTGAGCAGTGGTGCACGCGCCGTGGTTGCACCCGCACGCACGGATCAAACAGTGCGTGCTTGCTAGCTAGGCTTGCATGTACGTGCACCTATTCCATCGGTCCTACGACGTACTGTCACAAGAACGCAGGTGACCTTCAGGCGCAACTATCGCGTTCGTAACAGGACCTGCAGCCGGAACTCTCAGGATAGTTCGGTCATAAAAAGCAACCCAATTAGAATCCTCGGGTCTCAAACGCCTAGACTGATCGGCACCCCTTAGAGCAACTCCAACTGGCCGACCCAAACGGACAAAAAACGGACGTCCGTTTGGGTCGGCCGCCCGCGCGGCGTCCGCCCTCTTTAACATTTGGGTCGGCTGTGCGCCCAACGCGCGGACTCATATATGCCGGCGTGGCCGGCTGACCGCCCTTTTTGAACACATATCACAAATTTTGCATTGCTACACATACATATTTTGCATTTAATTTCACAAAGCAAACATTATGAAAGAATAACTCATCGGCGGAGTCCATTTTTGTACCTTGGCAAACTGTCGAACATCTTGCGGGCGTCGACGAAGGAGCCGGCCGGCGAAGGGAGTCGCGCCGCCCTCGGACCAGCTAGCTGCCCTGGCGGCGTCAGACGAGTGTGCCTGCGTCCGACGAGCGTGCCGGTGTCAAGACGAAGGAACTGGCCGGGGGGCGGCGAGGCGGCTTCTTGGCCGCGGCCTCGGCTGTGTCAGGGGAGTGGGGGCGGGAAGCTTTCGGTTCCCCGGCGGCAAGACGGCGGGGAGCGGGGCGACGTGGGAGGTGGCGGCGTTGCAGGCGACGGCACCGGCACCGGAAAATGGGCGGCGGCGTCGGCGACGAAGGAGGAGGGTTTGTTGTTGGAATGGGAGAGGATGGCCAATGTGCCACCGACCAGCGGGCCAGGGGGAGTAGGCGGGCGCGCGCGCGTCCGTCTCGTGTCCGCGCCGACGCAAATTCGGCTCAAAAATGGGTCGGGAATGGGTCGGCAGGCGGACGAAAAGCGGACACGCGTCCGTTTGGGTCGGCGCGTTGGGCCGACTTTTCTGTCCGCGCCGACCCAAACGGACGCGCGCGGACGAAATGGGTCGCCGCGTTGGAGTTGCTCTTATATTCTGTCTAAATATGAGGCGAATATAAGAGCGTCCGGAGGCGTCCGTCACATCGGATTCGGCCCAAGCTGGCCCACCCGACCCCACATATATTCCTCTCCATCCGTTCGTCGGATTAAACCCTAATTACCACTTCACTCTCCTCCCCTTCACTCCCCTTCGCCAACCGAGCCCACTCCCGACGATCTCCGGCCTTCTACGGCATGACGGACAGTGGATCCGTGTCCTACACCTTCAGATCCGTCGACCCCGAGCTCATCCCACGCGGCCCCAAGGAGGAGATGGCCTCCCGGCTTGCGCTCCGCCGCTCCCAGGAGGTGGCTGCCAGACGGGAGCGCTCGGACTCCTTCCGTCGAGAACCCATCGCGTCCGCACAACCGGTGCGTGGATCCGCTGTCGCTGTCTCACCGGAGGCGGTGCGGTCCGTCTGGCATCCGAACGTGGTGGTGGACGTGCAACCCCTCTGTTCGCGTGCCGAGCTGGAGGACGAGAGCGTCCTGGGACGCAAACATGGCACGACGTGCTCGCCCTGAGAGGCAGCGGGTGCGAGTGGCGGCGGAAGCCCTCACGGCGGTGGACGTTGGCGAGGCGGAGTCGCACTCTCGGATGACCCGTATGGTGTACCACTGCGGGCACCACAACCGCATCGTGGTGGATGTCAGCTCCTCCCAGGAGGGATCCATCATCGATCTCACGTTCACCGGCACCGTCCGGGTTGCGGCCTTCAACGAGGAAGAGTAGGGCATGGGAGACGGCGGGAGCTCGAGTCCCATTAGCCGTCTAGTGTACCATGTCCTACCCTACCTCACCTGCGGCCAGACCAAAACTTTGGGGAGGGCAGCCGGCGGCCAGACATGGGCACGACCAGGGGCGGTTTCAGGCCCTAGGTAGACAGGGCCTTCGCCTGGGCCATGCTGGGGAGATCCTTCGTTGACTGTAGCACAAATTGCAATGTACATTATTGTAGCATACTATAGATGCAAGGCTTGCCTAGGAGGTTGTGTGATGCTAGGTCCGCTACTGGGCATGGCGGAGGCGGACAAGCTCTGCTTTGTTATTGTTTTAGTAGCATGTAAAGTAGGGTTTGAGGTTTCTAATTTGTGTATCCAGTTGTAGAATGCATTATTTAAGGCTTGACAGGTCGTTATCCGCGGACGCGCCTGGGCGCATCCGTGGAAGTAGTCGAAGCAGAGGGGGATGAAGACGGGGATGGATCAGGAGCAGTCGCGTCGAGGCACTCCCCAAAAACCTTGTCGCCCTTCTCCCGGGATGGATCTTGAAGGACGGGGTTCCGGAGGCACCTTCTCTCCCGACCAATCATGCAACGGTCATCGGGATGGGATCGTTGTAAGCAGCACAATGAGGCACGATGATGGAGTGGCTATCTCGACTGCACTGGCCAACACCTCAAATATATGGGCCATCGGGTAGACGGGCCTAGGCCAGCCCCACGACCGACTCAACGAACAGCCCACGATCTAACCTTTTGGACAGTAGCACTTTCGTAAGCAGCTCGTTAATTCATTGCTGGCAAAAATAAGTGCATAGATTTGACCTCGGCTCTACTCATTTCCATAGCCCGGGACGCGTGCGTCGCGTCGTGTCGAGATAAGGCGGGCGGCAGAGAAGGAGGAGCACCCATGTGCAGCTCCTTTCCTCCCAAACTTTTCATGACAATGTGTTAGAATAGCCCTTATAAAATGGTCCAACTCTCACTGCACTAGTTGTACGATACAAAACGAAAGTACCCTTTTGAGCTTGAGCTCAAATGCACCCACATGAACAGTAAAATCAAAAAAAAATACCAAAACATTTCAAAAAATCCTGAATTTTTTTTATGATGAACATTGACAAATTTTCTAAGTGCTTGCAAATTTTCATCAAGAGATCACATTTTTGTAAGGCGTGGTAAAAAAAAATCAGTGTTTCAAAATGCTTTCAAAAGTAGCATTTTCAGATCATCGTTTTTGTTTTTTTTGTCACGCCTTCTTAGAATGTGATCTCAAAATGAAACTTTGCAAGCACTTAGAACATTTGTCAAAGTTTATCACAAAAAAAAATCAGAATTTTTTAAAATGTTTTGAATTTTTTTTCGATTTTACTGTTCATGCGGTGCATTTGAGCTCGAACTCAAATACTCCACGTCCGATACGAAACTGTAATATAGGCCAAACCTCATCTATAATTCAACTCGAGCTCCGTTGGAAGGAATGCGTGCGTACCTACGTAGATTTGCGCCGGGAAATAGTTCAATACTCCTGCAAATAGAGAGCAGAAAAGCCCTCCTTGGTTAGCTACTTTTTCTATCGACGGGAGCTTGGTTAACTAGGAGTACTTTTTTTTAGGGAACTAGGAGTACTTAATTAGCTCCAAACCGAATTACACACGCAATCATCTTATCGGATCGGCGGGCGGCGCCGGCGCAGCTGGGAACGGGGGTGATTTAAGTCGCCGGCACGATCGGGCGATCTGATTTGCGAGCACCTGTTCACGGCGGTCTGGCGCCGTACCGCCGTGGGATCCGCTGCCGACCGACCAGCGGACAGCAGCAATTACTGCGTCTGCGGCCCACTAGGCCCGCAATGTATTTTGCTTTGGTATTTTATATGGTGTCTGGAGTCTGCAGGTGTGCATGGATGCATTAGCAAAACGAGCTGATTCTGAATAATACGATCTGATTTCTCTCCGTAAAAATGGAAACCACTCTCAGTCGGACAACTCCCAAGCTAGCTGTACACCTCGGTTGGCATCTCTCAGTCCATACTGATAGCCATTTGATACTAGTACAAAATTTAGATCGGATGATTCTTAGCATCCACTTGGAAACAGCTATATTTCCCATTCCTTGAGAAATATAGCAAAAGGTCATCTACACCGTGTGCCACCACCTCGTAGAGCGTGGTTTTTCCTGCCCCTCACAATTATCCGCGCATGATGGTGTCCGTACATGTAATGTGAGCTGTGGTGCGCGCACCGTGGTTGCGATCCGCTGCACGCACGGGTCCAACAGTGAGCCAGGCTGATTCCACTTGCATCGTACGTACGCCTACCTAGTCCTACGTACATACGTCATATGCACGCAGGTGGCGCCCACGCACGCACGCACGTACGCACGTAGTTCATCCATGTGTTGCTCGGTTTTTCAGGCGGGTCACGTGTGTTATCATGCTCCTACATATGATGTGAACTGCGTAGAAAATAAATCGATCGATATTTTTTTGAGTTATTTGGATTGCTTACCACATGTGTCACATGGTATAAATCGATCGATATGATACTTATACTCGTACATAGCAAGGGGAAACTCGCTAATTGCTTGCTTGGTTTGAGCCGCCGGCATGATCTAGCGATCTCTGAATTGCACGGAGCTAACTGTTCACGGCGATTTGGCGTCGTACCACCGTGTGGGATCTGCTGCCGGCCGGGCCGCCGGCAAGAGCAATTAAGGTGCCCTCGCCCCAAGTCCCATCTTTAGTGCGCTTGCGGTCCACTGGGCCCGGAATGTATTTCCTTCGTTAGAACTATGCCCTTTTTTCATGCATGGTGGTTAATTGGGCGGGTAGTGATTTTCAGGAAAAAGGAAACTTTTTTACAGTTTGAATAAATAAAAGGCAAAAAGTAGTCAATTTGGGTGTTTGGTCTAGTGGTATGATTCTCGCTTCGGTTGCAAGAGGTCGTGAGTTTGATTCTCGCAACACTCCAACTTTTTGGCCATCGGTACATTTTGTTTTGGGAGAAATGCCATTGTGTACATGAAAACTCACAAGGGTAGCAAAGGCCCTCTTTTCAAAAAACTGACAAGCCCTGGAGCATATACACTCCACTGCCGTGTTTTTTACCGTATCATGCACATCTAGGACCCTTGTGTACAGTTCTTATTTGTGTCATCTCTTTGTGAGGTTTTAGAGTTTGTGTTCGCAAACTCAAGTACATCGAAATCAGAGTTCGTATGCATCATCTTTGCGTTTTTGGTGTTGAAGATTTTGTCGGTTCATATTTGAGAAAGGGTCTCTTCCTTATCCTATTTACATTTATTCTTCATTACTAGTTCTTATTTGGATAGTAATTGTCGTCATCGATCCAACAAGTTTTAATTTGCTGATTTCGGAGTCCATTTGCAGAAGTTATGACAGATTTAGTCATGAAGAATCCATCTGTTTTGTTTGGGCAAGATTTCAGCAACCAAGCGATAGTACCGCCTGGTACCACGGTAGTACCGCTTAGGTGGTACTTCCGCCGTGGACCACCGCAGTGTGTACCGCTTGGGAATCTTCTTCCGTGCAACATTTTGTTGCCTAATTTCTTTTAGCGGTAGGACGGTAGTAACCCGGTAGTACCGCTTAAGCGTTACTTCCGCTGGCTACTACCACTCCTAGTACCGCTTAGGAAATACCTTCTGTGCTGGTTTCTATTGCACATTCAACATTCATGGTACTTGGGATGTAGTTATTCGGTAGTATCACTCTGTGTGGTACTTTCGCTCTTGCACGACTTCAGTACCGCCGGTTTCTCAGTAGCTTGTGACAATTAGCGGTAGTACTGCTATTGTGGACGGTAGTATCGCACCAATACTTCTGTACTCCCTCGCCCTCAGGTTGGATCTACCACTTGAAGTGGCAGTACCGCTCCTTGGAGCGGTAGTACGGATTTACCGCCAGCTGAGCATAGCGGTTGGATTCGAGCCCCACTATAAAGGGGGGGGCGTCTTCTTTCCCAATGGACCTTATCCTTTGAGCTCATGTTTTCCCTCCATTGTTGACCCTCCTTGAGCTTGCTAACTCTCAATCCCTTCAATAATTCTTGCTTCTTTTTGAAGGAAAAGAGAGACAAGATCTAGATCTATGTTTCTATCAATCACTTTCTCCTCTAAGGGAGGGGAACTCCTTGGATCTAGATCTTGTATTTCTTTGTGTTCTCCTTGTTCTTCCTCTCGTATTCCTTCATAACTTTTGTTCTTGTGGTGGGATTTGAGAGTGAGGAACTTGACCACTTCGTGTGTTCTTGCCATTGCATTAGTTGCATTGGGTTGAGTTCTCTACGGTGATACGTGGAAGTAAAAAGTTGAGAAGCTTATTACTCTTGGGTGTTTGGGCACCGTAGAGCTTGTGCCTCTTGGATGCTTGGGCGTCCTAGACGGTTGGTGGTGTCTCGGGGCTCAATCATTGTGGTGTAAAGCTCTGGGCAAGCGTCGGGGTCTCCAATTAAGTTGTGGAGATTGCGTCGAGCAATTTGTACAGGTTCGATGACCACCTCAAGGGTTACCTTGTACGGGTTCGGTGACCGCCTCCATGGGTCACCATTTGTACCGGTTCGGTGACCGCCCTCAATGGTCGCTTACTGGAATCAAGGGATCTTGCATTGTGCAAGGGCGTGAGGAGAATACGATGCCCTAATGGCATTTTGGGGAGCATTGTGGCTCCACACCGCTCCAAATGGAGATTAGCATTCGCAAGGGTGTGAATTTCCAGATACATTGTTGTCTCCGCGTGCCTAGGTTATCTCTTATCCGAACCCTTTACTTATACACTTTACTTTCTGATAGCCCTCATGATTCAAGTTATATATCTTTCTATCACAAAGTTGTTTATATTGCTTAGCATAAGTTGTTGGTGCACATACTTAAAGCTAGTGTATTTAGGTTTTGTGTTTGGCTAATTAAACGTTAGTTTTATTTCGCATTTGTTTAAGCCTAAACTGTAATTATTTTAAAGAGCCTATTCACCCCGCCCCCCTCTAGGCGACATCCACGTCCTTTCACCGAGCTCATTCCATGTAGCCTTGAGGAGGAGATGACCGTCTGATTTGCGATCCAGCGCTCCTGGGAGGAGGCCACCCAACGACTGCGCTTGGCTCCTTCCAATGTGGATCCATTGCGTACGCCCAAATGGCGAATGGATACGCCATGAGGTGTGTCGCCGCTGCCTCACCGGAGACGGTGCGGTCGTTCTGGCGTCCGAACACGGTGGCGTACGTGCAACCCATCGTTAGCGCGCAGAGGCGGAGGTGGATGCATCACTACTAGGAGAATGCTTATAGATAGGATTTTAGCAGTAGCGTCTGTTAAACGGACGGTGCTACTGCTAATTAGTAGTAGCGCGGTCATAGAAATGCGCTACAGGTATTCCTTTAGCAGTAGCGGTGGACTTTGAACCGGCGCTACTGCTAATCGGTCCCATCCCGACCGACGGGGGCGACCGGTAGTAGTAGCGGCTGTCAGAGAGCAACGCTACTGCTAAAGGCATAGCAGTAGCGCTCTTCCCGTCCCCGCGCTACTGCTAAGTATTGGTCCCCTGGACTTATCATCTTCTCCCGCGCGCCCCTCACTCCTCACTCTCAGATCTATCCCTCGCGCCGCCGCTCCCACATTTCCGTGCCGGCGCTCCGACGCGCCGACCCTCCCCACGCGGCGGCTCCTACGCGGCGGCCCTCCCTGTCCCGGCCGTCCCCACGCGGCGGCTCCCCGTCCCGGTCATTCCCACGCGGCGGCTCCCCGTCCCGGCCATCCACGCAGCGGTATCTCTCCCTCTCCCTCCTCTCTCCCATGGATGGATGAAATTTAGATGGTTAGATGAATGGATGGATGAAATTTAGAATGTTAGATGGATGGATGATGTGAATGGATGCATTTAGATGCTTGTGAATGGATGCATTTAGATGCTTGTGAATGGATGCATTTAGATGGTTAGATGGATGGATGGATGCATTTAGATGGATGCATGCATTTAGATGGATGGATGCATGAATTTAGATGAATGGATGCATATAGATGAATGGATGCATATAGATGAATGGATGCATTTAGATGAACGGATGCATGCATTTAGATGGATGGATGGACACATTTAAATTGTGTTACAAAGGTGCTTCGTGTCGTAACCGTAAAAAAAATGTTTAAACATGCACACTTTCGTGGATTGCATCTAAACCATTGCTCCTATGGATCTGATTTCTTTATGAGATTTGTTTTATGTGATGTCTACTTAATATGTCCATTGTTAAGCAAATGTCATGCCAAATTTACAGGGATTCCCATGTCTCCTAAACGTTCTCGTGAACAGGAGTTGAAGTGGCGGAGGCAGTTGCTGGCGCGGGGAAAAAGGATTGACGATGCAGTATTCGGATGGAGAGATTGTATGCGGGAGCTGAAAGAGGCAGAGAATAAGTTCTGGGAGACTCAGTCTGGTTTCTAGGAGCACGAAGTCAATGCGTGCAAGTCTTATGCCGAAACACAACTAAAAGTTGCGGCAGACGTCATCTTCGCGGAGGCCAACGCTGCAGAGCATGCTCGGATGCCGCCTCAGAGTAGTCCCCACTTGGTTATGGAATGGGCGCTACAACAAGTGACATCTTCGTGTCCGGCTCAGAGAGCCCAATGGGGAAGTGTGGTCGGGATACTTCCGCCGAGAATGCCCCCACCACCACCAGATTCTGCTCATTAATAGTATTGTAGTAAGATTAATAGTATTGTAGTAAGTTTATTGGTCTCGATCTAACAGTTCGGTCTGGACTTGTAAGGTTTTTGAAGTCTAGTTATCTGTTTGAACTTAAGTTGTCATCAATTAATATATATATAAACCCAACCACTTCTTACTAATGACACTGCTGCTACATGAGACCCACCAGCGATACTGCTAGTTACGTTAGTGATGTCATTATCAGTTAGCAGTAGCGCTGGTTAAAAGGCGCTACTGCTAATATTTAGTTGTAGCGCTGGGCAAACGGCGCTACTGTTAAGAGTTAGCTGTAGTGCCGTACTAGTAGCGCGGGAGCCAGCGCTACTACTAGCCCTATTTCCAGCGCTACTACTAGCCTTTCTCCTAGTAGTGCATGGGCGTCGTTGGACACAAATATGACGTGGTGCGCCCACCGTGCGAGACAGCGTGCGCAGGAGACGGTGGCAGCGCTTGCAGCCGTGGACGTTGGCGAGGTGGAGTCGGATTTTCCGACGCCCCGTATGTTGCAACAATCCGGGCGCTGCAATTGCGTCGTGGTAGACGTCGTCGTCTCCTTCAGGACGGATCCATCATATATTCTCACGTCCACCGACACCATCAAGGTTCCGGGCTTCGACGAGAAAGAGTAGGACATGGAAGATGGCGGCGCCTCATGGCCTGTGAGCCGGTGCGTGACCCATGCCCTACTCTACCTCGTCGACGACCAACATTTTAGGAGCAAATGTATATGCATCAAATGGTGTACGCAGTCGGCCTGCAGCGCGGTTTCATACCTGCATCTGTACTATACGCGGTAAGCTACTATCAACAATGTTACTTGGCCATCCGAAAAGAAAAAGGAAAAAAATTGTTACTTGGAACCGTGGAGCAGCCGCACGCCCGCACATACACTCAGTGCCACACATCTTCAGACACCTTCTACCTGTATTTTCGTAGTATTGTTTTTTGTTTCCTCAGATCTTTGCATCAGCTGGTGCCTCCTAGTTCTCACCGATCGATCGCTCTCGTTTTTACTAGATGTATCTCTGCGTCATGCGTACGTACTTCACCATGCACCGCACTGGTTAGTGGTTACATTGTTTTTTTTTTTTGCAATGCATGCATGCATGATAATGGTGACTTGGTGAGCAGAAGTAGTAGGCGAGAAATGCACGTAGATACCCTTTTTTTTACAGTATATGATTACTTGGTGAGTAGCACGTACCATGTGCCGATGTGCATGCCATGCCATGCCATGCACAACCACACGTCCACACGGCCATCAAGTCATCCGTGTACGTATGCTCTGCTAGAGATATTCTGCAACGCATCCACGGATCTACCCGCTGACGGCAAAGTTAGTTTTCCTGCAGCCGGGCCCCAGTTTGTCGTGGAACAAATCGGGTCGATCGATCCACATATAGGAGTAGTTTTCAGGACACATGCAACCAATGGTTCATTTGGGCAAGGCGTCGATCCAAATTTGATGGTAGTGCATCTGCAAAAATCTGGTACGCAGAGGATGGCAATTAACCTGTGGATGCAGGCGTCGATCCAAATTTGACGTACTCTGGCCTCTGGGCCGTATATTTCGTGGGGCAAATGATGCATGGATTGACAAAGATTTGAATGTTTCTCCCCTGTTTATAAATTGGCTGCAGCTCGTACGTGCTGCAACGGTGAAGAAACAGATATCCGCAGGCTCTAGGATGCTCTTGGCAGAAGATCTTGGCACTGATATCTCTCAGTAATTAGGATATCTTGGTATTAATAGCTCTTGGCTGCACAATATTTACTACTCCCTACGTACAAGTGGTCAGTTGTTTCTCGTTTGTATATCTCTCTTTCTCATTTACTCCCTCCGTTCCTAAATATTTGTCTTTCTAGAGATTCAACTATGGACTGCATACAAAGCAAAATGAATGAACTCTAAATTATGTCTATATACATCCGTATGTAGTCCATCGTGAAATCTCTAAAGAGACAAATATTTAGGAACAGAGGGAGTAGACGACTAGAAATAACACCAAGATTACTAGTACCAGTTGAAAATTAGATGACCTCCTGCAGATGGTGCAGTTAGAGCATCTACAGCCGGACCCCTCATACCATCCTCAAACGCCCGGGTAGGCCGCCCGGTCACTGTCCGGTCACAAAATATCGATCCAGACGGACCCCTCATACCCATCTCAAACGCCCGGACTGACCGGCACCCCTCATATCCATCTCAAATATGAGGACGATATGAGGGGTCGCAGACGCGCCCGGGCACGCCCGGTCAGTCCGCCATGTAGGACGTGACCCCACCCCGGACCACCTTTTCTCTTTCTTTATTCATTCTACATATGAGGAAAAATATGAGAGATGCGGCTGCATGGATGAAAAAGTAGGGGTTCAAAACGGACACGCCCGGTCACTGACCGGGCGTGTCCGCGGGCGTTTGAGGGGCCGGATTTGCAAGTCGTGGCTGAAGATGCTCTTAGTAAAAAGGTAAAAAAAAAACATCAAGGTAGAATTACCAGTCACTCGCGTTTCACTAATCAACTGAATATAGCGCCCGTCCTGTAGACAAGGTAATCAATGCCAATCTGACAAGTTGGTTTATAGTAGTATTATTGTATCAACTAGGTTGTGGGCTTTATCCTCGCAGCAGTCGAATTTCTACATATCAAGGTGGTACAACCAATGAGTGAGTCATTAGATCATCGCTGAACACCATGTTGGCTAGCCACCTCTACTATGGGTGCCCATGGACAGGCCCCTCTGTGATCTAGTGTCTAGTCCATGAGCTTTTTCATTATATTTTCGCTACACAATGTACTTTTTATATATAAAAAAGAGAGTTAGAGGTGTTGGACTCCAACACCTAACCCATAACACCCTCCTCCCCCTAAAAACCTTATCCCAAATCTAATCGTTGTCTTGTACACATATAGGAAACCCGTTTCAACTTGTTAAACCGAAACACCATGGCTCCTAAAAAGAAAGCTCGAAAATAGCATGAAATAAGGAATCCAATCCAATGATAAACATCATATGGGGCAGCAAAGTTAGTGCAAGATACACTGGGATAAATACATAGGATTAACATTTCTGTGCCACCCTTCGTGTCATATCACAGGCAGCCCATGGGCATAGTTAGCGCAAGATACATTGCTACAAACATTCATGAAAAAATTCTTCGGGAAAATAACATTATTTATATACACAACCAAATAGACAGGAAACAGACCAAAAGATGTCCACGTCAAACAACTCCATGGAGCGAAAGTATTACTTGGTTGGTACTGTCTTGGAGCCTCATCCCCACATGAGCCTATAGATCATGAGGATGCATGTTGCATCAAAACGCAATCAACGGTATGTATTCTCCATCATATAAAAATTAGACGTCTTTTATTATCAGTGAAGCATCGCTCTTTTATCATGATGGACCATGAGGGTGTTGCATGAAGATACAACCAACGGTATGTATCCTTCACCGTAAAATAATCGGACAACTTTTGTCGTACATGAAGCAACGGTCAACCCGTTTGGGTGGATAAAGACACAAACAAGATATTTGCGCGACAACATTGAACTCAAATCTCTCACCCCTACAATGCCCTCTCCAAATAAACTTTCGTCCCGCATTATAGATAGAGCAACAATCCATACAAGGAGCATCCAAACATCTTATCAAGAAGGACGGCTGGGGCAACAGAACAATCGTGCCCAAGAAAGCATAAAAGAAATAGGAAGAAAGACACCTAGTGGCAGCCGCCAAGCGGCACTACAAAGATGATAGTCGACGTGCCTACAATGCCCGGCCCGCCTTGATGCATTTATAATGAACATGCTAATAATTGAAAAATTAAAATGTGTAATAATCATAAATTTATTTGATTTAAAGTGGCTGATTGCACTAATGTACTGACCAGCAGTTAATCATACTAGCGGGTGAAGGCACGGCGACACGCCGCTCCGTGCAAGTGGCCTTGACTTATACACTTGTTATTGTTGTTTAAAAATTATAATAACAATAAAGTACACATGTCGGATGAGTGGAAAAGTACAACTTGTTGAACATTATGGGGTACATTGCATTGGCCAGATGGTACAAATTTGCTAATGAGAAAAGAAAAGCTAGTGAAGTACATTAGTTTGTTTGAAGGCTAAGGTATCATAAGAAAATGTGAAACAAAAGATTGACATGCTAAAATAGTTGGATCATTTAGTAACACATATGATTTGCCTCTCCAGTGGTGATAGTACATTCCTTTTTTTCATTTACTTTGAAATGTTCAAATATCTACTCCAAAGTAGGAGGCCGGCCGTGGAAAAGAAGTATCCTATGCAATGGCGTCAAAAAGTAGTTGTAGGTTCTCCTTCTTGTAGCATTTTCTAGATCTCTAATGGCTAAGTGTGAATTTTTTCACATAAAGGACACCATAATCAGCGAACAGGGGCTTAGAACACGATCCTTATATAATGTTATGCCATCAGGGTTTAATTCATAGACTTGGCACTGATGCTCGTATTTTCCTGGATTTATTCCATGCCTTCCGGTAATATGCATTCAGTGGGAGGAGGCGTTCCCGTCGACTACAAAAGCGTCGGCGATGACTTCGTAAATCTAAAAATGTTGCGTCGGCTCAGTATCAGGTGTGTACTCATAGGGTAAGGTGTGCGTGCGTGCGTTCATAGGGATGATTGTATATGCGTGTATGCTGACATATGCATTGTATTGCGTTAAAAAAGGTAGCAAACACAAAAGAAAAAACCAGTACGTAGAGCGAACCGACTTGTGGTTGGATGGTTAGGAGGACAATGGTATCCCTACCCATCAGGGTTCAAGTCCCAGACTTGACATTTGTACTCGCATTTTTCTAGATTTATTGTAGGCCTTCCGGTGATATGCGCTCATTGGGAGGAGACGTTTCCGTCGACTATGAAAGCGTCTGTGGAGACTTCGTCAATCTCAAGATGATGTGACAGCTCAATCTCTCTGAGGTGCTCATGTGGATAGGATGTGCGTCCATGCGTTCATAGGGATGAATATATGTTTGTATGTATGAACGTATGTGTTTGTACTGTGTTAAAAAAACCAGTACATAATCTGCACTCAATTTCAAAATGATGTAACGGTTCAGTCTCTCAGAGATGTTCATATGAATATGGTGTACGTGCGTTTATATGTATGAGTATATGTGTATATATGACTGTATGCGTCTGTAAAAAACAAGTATAATATGTACTGTGTTAAGAACGTACTGTGTTAAGAAAAACAATACATAGTAAATCAAAGGAAAAAATATGAACACGTGTCAACAGGAAAGCCACTCTTATCAATACACTTGAAACGCACGGTAGCGCAGCTAGCTTAGCAGCTTTAATATAGTACTCCCTCCGTCTCAAAATAAGTGTCTCAAGCTTAGTACAACTTTGTATTAGAGTTAGTACAAAGTTGAGACATTTATTTTGAGACGGAGGGAATAGTATATATATATATATATATATATATATATATATATATATATATATATATATATATATTGTTTTTGACATGAATTAATAAAGAGATACTGCGGTTTCAGATCAGCCCGCGCGCGGCGCCCTACAGGTCGTTTCTGCAATGGCTGACAGGGATAAGGGGTCGGGTAGACGGGTAGTGCTATTGCCCTGTGCAGCGATCGCCAGAAGCAAACGTAGGGAATCCTTATCGTGCATGCCTGCATGTGCAAGGGCACGCTATCGATCACTACGGCATGCCAAAACCGTCGACAGATTGCATGCAGTGCAGCATCACGTACCAATCGTAACACTGTCGAAAACTAACGTACATGAAACAACCGTTGAAAATAGCTCCGTCGCCGATTCTACGTTGAAACTGCGCCTGCGCGCAGTATGCCGCCAGCAAGACTGTAGAATCGGGCCGATCCACGTTACGGCGAGCCCGGCGAGACCGGCTCTGATTTTTGAGTAAACGAGACCGGCTCTGATCGGTCGCAGTGGCTGCAGCCTGCAGGGGCAATGGTAAGGGTCGCTCCTAGCGAGCAATGCGCGAAGCGTTGCTAGTGCACAAGAGTTTTTTTTATTTTAGAATTTCACCATTTTATTCAAAACTCTATAGTGCCTATTACATGAATGATACACCAGAATAACGCACTATGCCGACGGCTAGCCCGAACCCCGTCGGCATAGGCCTATGCCGTCGGCTTCAAGCCGTCGGTAACGATATGTACTTGTCAATCATCGGCATAGTATCCTATGCCGACGGCGCATAGATTAGCTGTCGGTAAAAAAGAAGACGGGGTGTCACCTGACGGCGCCGTCGTCAAGTTCAGCCACATGTGATTGTTCAAATTTATGGATGCGCTACTATTATCGATCTAGCTATAGTAGATATGTTTGAAGATCTAGTAGCTCCGATTATAATGGGTATTACCTTTTTGAGAACTATCAAAGCTACAATTAGTGTTCACGATAGGGGTATAATATTTAACCTTCCCTGGCGATGCCCTTTTGTTAAGACTTCCCTAGAAAGAAAAAGTCGAAGGTCTATTCCAATGAAGGAAGTATCTTAAATGCTACTCCCTCCGTCTCAAAATAAGTGACTCAAAAATGACTCAATTTTGTACTAACTTTAGTACAAAGTTGAGTCACTTATTTTGGGACGGAGTGAGTAGAATTTATGGTGTGATTGTCATTTTGCCCAAACAAACACCATCGTTACCTCAGTTGAGCTAAAAGACTGTAACTAAAAGCGTTTCTTGGGAAACAACCCATGCGGATAAAGGTTTTTGTTAAGTTTTGTTTTTAGTGTTGTTGTAATAAAGAATTTACGTAGAAAAAGAAGAACACGAAGGTAATCTTTAGTGCGCCGCAACCCAAATAGCAGGATTGAGTTGCAGTTTTGGAAACATTCTGAATGGTTTTGGCTGTTTTTTTCCTATGTTTTTCTTATCTTGGTTTTGTGTATTTTTCGTATGGTTTTCATCATTTTTTTCCCTTTTTTATATCCATTCTTTCTTTTCAAATACATGTATACTTTTCCAACACACATTGTAAATGTACACGTCTAACATTTTTTTTATATGCGTTATCTTTTTCAAATATGTGAATGACATTTTTTCAATATACATGTTCGGATAATATTGAAAAAACTACACTTGAACATTTTTTTAATGACATAAACCATTTTTCTTATATTGCACTAACATTTTTCTACATTATATTAAAATCATTTTATAGATCTAACAAACATATATTTTGAAAATTTGAAAACTTTTTAGATATCAATTACATTTTTTGAGTGATAGGAATGTTTCTCTAAATTACACACACCTTTCCTTACATTGTATAATCATTTTCCTAAAAATGCCACAACCGTTTTTTCTGGAATGCGTGAATATTTTCTTAAAATATCATGTACATTTTTTAATAGTCTGAAACAATATTTTTAAAATTAGTTGAACATTGTTTTTATTGTATAATTTTTGTTTAGGAATATCACAAACCTTTAAAAAAATGCGTGAATATTTTTAAATGTCACAAAATTTTAGTTTGAATGCTATCATCATTTTTTAATAGTTGCCAAACAAACACTGCGTTAACATTTTGTAATGCACGATGAACATGAAAGATTATAAGCGTCTTGATCATTCCTAATTAGTAGAAGGCCCATTTAGGAACCACTTGATGCAAACTATCGCTCCGTCTCGCACGAACTGAGACATAGCGCCTCCCTCGCTCATACACCAATTTACATGGGTGTCTCCCAGCGACCTCTAGCAGAACAAGTGAATGAAGCGCAATTTTGTTTTCTATTTTATTTTAGTCGTTTTATTTGTAACCAAAAATAATGAATATGAAAACAATCACATTTTTAAAAATGCTTGTGTATTTCAAAATTTTCAAAACCTTGGAAATTGTTCATGAATTTGAAAAACCTTTCGTGAATTAGAAAATTCACCATGAATTTGAAAAAATAACAATGATAGGGAATTTGACAAAAAATTGCGAATTTGAAAAAAAAAACCTCATGATTTAAAAACTGTTTGCATATTTGATTTTTTTATGTATTTGGAAAATCGCACTACTTTTAAAAAATTACGATTTTTTAAGTATTCTTGAATTCTAAAAGATCTCAAGAATTTAAACAATGTTCATGAAGTCAAATAATATTCACGAAATAAAAAACTATTTACATAGTAAATAAAAATCGTAAGAAAAACCTATGTAGAATAAAGAAAAATAATACTTCTCAAACCTTCCATCAGAGGCGGCCTAGAAACGGCTGCTAGTTCATGAAGACATGTACACATAAATATTCATGAAGTATATTTAAAATTCATGAATTGTAACATCACAAATTTTAGAATTTTGGAATGTTAATTTGTTAAATAGTATTAATTTAAAACATGCTTGTGTTGCTTGTTGTTAGTTAATTTTGGCTTATTTATTAAAATTTTCAAATTAAATGAGTATTAATTGAGAGGGAATAAAAGGACTTCCTTGAATACACATTCTGGATCTCATTTGGATTTTAATATTTCGAAGAATGGCAACTCAAAAATGAAACAAAAAGACAGAAGGTATTATGACTCCTTCAATATTGAAAGAGATGGAAATGTTTTGAAAACATTTTCGATATTTATTGGAGTTTTGAAATGTGTTCGGTATTTTTTGAGAACCCTAAAGTTAATTAGGGGTTATTTATAAAGCCCAAAATAAGGTTTATAAATATATTATATGTAGTTATATAAGTATTTCAACTACAAAATGTTCCGTAGCTCTGAAATAAAATTTTGAAGCCATATGAAATTTAGTAGAACTTTCATAATTGATATAATTTGACTTTCCAATCAAATTCTTTTTTTTTTTTGAGGAAAAAGAGTAACACTCCATTACTCTTGAGCCGATGCCATGTCAGCTCTCATCTCTTCCACTAAATCATCTGGAACACCTGCAACTTTGTACGCGTCTCCCTTTTTCCTCGCCCGGGCCGCCAAGCAGTGAGCCAATTTGTTCTGGTTCCTGTTAACATAGTCCACCCGAGCATCTCTGAATTTTGATAATTCATTCTTGGCATCGTGTATGACTGAAAAACAGGCAGATCGGTTGCTGGCATCAGATTGGATTTCTTTTGCTAAGAAGGAACAGTCTGTTTCCGCGATGATAGGCCCTCTGAACAGTGCCGCTAAAGATTGGAGCCCCAACAACAAAGCTCGGGCCTCCGCTTCCTCAACCGACGAGCAACACTCGATACTTTTAGACTGCGAGAAGATCACCAGGCCCCTGTGGTCACGAGCTACTGCACCAATACATGACTGCCCACAGTCAGCCAAAAAAGAGGCATCAGTATTCAGTTTCACCAGGCCATTGCTTTGGGGGCACCAAGCACCAGACGACGCCAATTTGCAGCTCGATCTCAGCACCTCCATCGCTCCTCTCGCTGCCTCCTTTCCAACAGAAGCATTCCTGAACTGCCCCATACCTTGCTTGTCTTTCATATCTGAAATAGATACATAGCTGTTGTCGTTTATCTCCTCTACGTATTGCTGCAGGAATAAAGCCGATCTACTAACCAACTCTTTCCCTGTACTATGTATACAGTCATCCCGAAGAAACCAGCAACGCCACAGCAGGAACAATACTTTTGTTCTTGTTTCCATATTGCATGGCCCTAATAGATTTAGTAACCAGTCCTCCCCTGTAAACTGAAAGAGCGTTTCGCTGGGGATATTCCAGACCTTTCTCATCTCCGTTCTTAGGGCTTTGCTCTTGGTACAAGAGACTACAGCATGGTGCTCGTTTTCCTCTCCCATTCCACAAATATTGCAGGTACTGTCCAAATCCAAAGTACGCTTCCATTTGTTCAGCTTGGTCGGCAGCGTATTGGTGGCCGTCCTCCACCCGAAGATTTTGATCTTTTCTGGTACCTTGGCCTTCCAGATGATGTCCCACATGCTACGGTTGTGGGATGCGTTCGTAGAACTCGATGCCGCACCCTCAGCCTGATCTTGAAGTGAGGCCGCCAGCTTATACGCACTCCGGACAGTGAACACTCCGGACTTCTCATAATTCCACGCCAAAGTATCCTCCGCAGCCGAATTCGGGATCCTGATGCTACATATCGCATCCGCATCAAAACCATAAAATAGTTGATGAATCAGTTCCGAATTCCATCCACTTCCATCTGCAAGCATCAATTGATTCACCCAACGCAATCTGGACCAACGAATGAGGTTAGCAGGTTTCAGACCACTCTCACGAGGAATCCATCGGTCCCGCTGGATATTAACCTTCCTCCCATTTCCGATCCTCCAGACAAGGCCCACCTTCAGGAGCTCGAGACCATACTCAATGCCTCGCCAAACCGGTGAAGCATCCGATGCAAAAACCGTGTCCAGCAGTTCCCCATTTGGGTAGTATTTTGATTTCAGCACTCTCGCGCACAGACTATCGGGCCTCTGAATAAGCCTCCAAGCTTGTCTCGCTACCAAAGCTTGGTTGAAGAGTTTCATATCTCTAAAACCGATACCCCCTCCTCTTTTAGGCTTGATCATTCTCTCCCAAGACATCCAGTGGACTTTCCTCTGCCCATTTTCTTCTCCCCACCAGAAGTTCTGGATAAGTTTCTCATATTTATCGCAGAAACCTTGTGTCATCTTGAACACCCCCATGCAGTACGTTGGGAGGGCTTGGAGAACAGACTTGATGAGGACCTCTTTTGCTGCATGGGACATGAATCTTTCAGACCAATCCGAGCATCTCTTGATGAACCTCTCCATAATTGGTTGAAAAGATGACTCTTTCATACGCCCCTCTGCCGTAGGTAGCCCCAAATACTTACTCTCGAACGTAGAAGCCGTTATCTCGAGTACACTTTTGATTTCCTCCTGGACATCACTTGGGCACACTTCACTGAACATGATAGAGCATTTGCTGTAGCTTAGGAGTTGACCCGATCCCCTTTGAAACTCATCCAACACTTGCTTCACACACTCGGCCTCCTCTTTGGACGCTTTGAAAAAGAGGAGGCTATCTTCGGCGAATAGGAGGTTTGACACACCCGGGCTGCCTCTAGCGATCTTAAGAGGAGTTAACCTACCCCGCCGAATCTCTTTGTCCAGCAGGCAGGACAGACCATCGGCGACGAAGAGGAAAAGGTAGGGACTCAGCGGGTCGCCCAGGCGGAGTCCTCTCGAGGGTGGGAAAATGTCCAGCAGCTCCCCATTATATTTGACTGCATATCGCACTGACGTAACACAGCACATAACTCACTGCACCCATTTGTGATCAAAACCCAACTTCAACAGAGCCTCTTCCAGGAAGCCCCAATCCACACGATCGTAAGCTTTCGCCAAATCCAATTTAAAGGCGCAATGAGTATTCCTAGGCAATTTGTTGTTCTGGATCTTGTGAAAACACTCAAAAGCGATTGTAGCATTATCCGTAATTAGACGCCCTGGGATGAAGGCACTTTGGGTTTCCGAAATGAGCTCATCCAGGAAGGGTCTTAGGCGATTCACCATACACTTAGAAATTACCTTGTATATCACATTGCATAGACTGATAGGGCGAAAGTCCTTTAATTGCTCCGGGCTGTTTCCTTTGGGTATGAGCACTATGACTGTATCGTTGGTACCCTCCGGCATAACTCCCTCTTGAAAAAACTTCAGGACCGCGTTCACCACATCTCTCTTAACTGTGCCCCAATTCCTTTGGTAGAATCTGGCGGGAAAACCATCGGGTCCGGGTGCCTTTAGTGGGCCGATCTGAAAGAGAGCGTCACTAACTTCCTTCTCTGAGAACTCTTTAACCAGTGCCGAATTCATGTCACTTGGCACTCTGTTCGTCAAGCAGTCTACAATGACTTTAGGATCCACTCCACTTTCTTTAGTGTACAGGTTTTTGAAAAAGTTTGTTGTCATCTCCTGAAGCTTGGCCCGATCCTCTACCCAATTCCCATCTCCATCTTTTAATTTACTGATGTTGTTTTTCTTCCTCCTCCACGTAGCTTTGCGCTGAAAGTACTTGGTATTTTTGTCTCCCTCCCGCAGCCAGAGAGCTCTCGACCTTTGCCTCCACATCATTTCTTCGCGATGCAACAGTTCGTCCAAGTTCTTAGCCACCGCTTTTATTTCTTTATCTCTGGATGCCGAAGCAGGTCGAGACCAAAGATACTCCAGCTGCTTCCTCATGGCTGCGGTTTGCTTAATTATGGACCCAAAATTTCGTTTTGCCCAAACATTCAGAGTCTTTTGCAAGACTGTCAGTTTTTGTGATATCTCAGACAAATTTTCAGCCGGTTTATCCTCATTCCACTTGCTCACTATAGCTTCAGTCAACGAATCCATTCTTTCCCACATATACTCGTATCGGAAGATTTTGTTAATAGGACGCCATTCCTCTCTCTGACCAAATCTGAGCAATAAAGGAAGGTGATCTGATCTGGATGTACAAATATGCTCGACTGAAGCATTTGGAAAAATTGCATTCCACTCTTGATCAGCCACCCCTCTGTCTATCCTAGCCTTCACATTGTCCGCTCCGCTCTGCTTATTGTCATATGTCCATTTCAGGCCTTTGAAGCCAAGATCCAACAAGTTACAGTCAGCAAGCACCTCCCTGAAATTTGCCATGTTCCTTTCGTTCCGCTGAGATTTTGAAAAGTGCTCATGTTGCCAAGCTGTCTCGTTAAAATCTCCTATCATGAACCAAGGTTCATTAGACCTCGGTTTGATTCTACGCAGGAGATCCCACATGTGGTGCCTCTCACTGGCTATAGGTTCTCCATACACAAATGTACCCCGCCATAGCCGGCCATGGGGATTTAGACGAACCAACACATCAATATAACGCGGCCCAACAGCGAGTTTCTTTATTTCAACTTGCTCATCATAGAAGAGAGCTATACTTGCACCTTTTCCTTTCCCGACATGGGAGATGCAGTGCTTGAGACCTAGTCTCCTACGCAGTTTATTGACATAATCCTCGCTCTTTCTAGTTTCCGAGATAAAGACTAGAGAAGGACGGTACGTGCGCACTAAGCACACAAGCTCTTGAACTGTCCGGGGCTGCCCGAGACCCCGGCAGTTCCAACTTATGATCGTCATGGCTCCTGGTGGGTGCTAGCCATTGCACCCACCAGTAGACCGGGAGCCCCAGGCCCGGTTGCTTCCTGTCCGCCATCTTTGCCGGTCTTACTCTTGCCCTCTGGATTCTCCACCGCTCTCTTCTTCTTGTTCTGGTCAGATTCAATACCACCTTCTTCAGTACCTGCACCATCAGAATCACTTTGGCCCCGTGCCTCTCTCTTGCCCAGAACTGAAACTGATGCAACCATGCGCTTCCCGCTGATCTTCAGTGATGTTTTCCTGCCATTTTTACCCTCGTTCTTCCCTGAGTTAGTCTCTGAACTTTCACCCAGCGTCTTGCCAGATCCCTGTACGGCTTCCTCTTTATTCTGCAACGGCTGCACACCCCCAGTGATGAGGGCCTCCCCTTCAGTACTGTTCTTCTGCACGACCGCATCCTCCCCGCCTGTACTGTCCAGGGTCTCCGAGTCCTGAGCGTTCTGGACCGGCGGTGCGTCACCGGCGGACGAGGTGGCAACGCCAACGAAGCGCGGCGTGGGTCCGAGGCCCGAAGGGAAGCTGGATTCTTCAGGAACCTCTGGCTGATCATTCGCCATCACGGGGGTTCCGAGGCCCTTGGGAGGCACATGCTCGACAGAGGACAAGGCAGAGATGTTGTCCACCGTCTTCAGGTTGGTGGAGGCAGAGATGAGAGTCTCATTCAACGCCACCGCATTGGTGGCGTCAACCTTCTCAGCCGTCAGGTTCACCGTGTTCTGGGTTTCCTTCTGATTTGTGTCAGTTTCCATCTCGTCACC
This sequence comes from Elymus sibiricus, assembly GCA_039707655.1. Taxonomy (NCBI): domain Eukaryota; kingdom Viridiplantae; phylum Streptophyta; class Magnoliopsida; order Poales; family Poaceae; genus Elymus; species Elymus sibiricus. The sequence continues at coordinate 471,613,075 of CM077675.1, read as the reverse complement.
CACCGAGAGGCGAGCAACAACCTCCCGCATTTGTTCCACTGCGGTCAGCTCATTTTTGTCATGGCACACAGGCTTGGGAGCACGCCACAGGGGGGGTGACGACTGGGACCCCTGTTTTTGCCCCATCTTCTCTGGCAGGAACCAAGCAGGGGGGTCGTCGAAGTGGACTGGGAACACACCTAGCTCCTTGCTGTACCTCAACTTCTTCTCTTCATTAGGGATATCACACCTCGCTTCCATATGTCCTATGTATCCGCAGAACAAACAAAAATTTGGCAGTCTTTCATACCTCAGGTATACTGTAACCTCTTCCTCTGTGATCTCATCAGCCAGCGTAATCTCCTTTTGCAGCGCCAAGAACAAGGGCAGCTGTACTCTCACTCTGAGAAACTTGTCGCAGATGTTGCCCCTCGAATGCGGATCAATCATCACCACTCGCCCGACTTGGTCCCCCAGGTTGCGGGCAAGTTCCTTGGTGAGGAGGTAGAAGGGGATTCCCCTGAACTGAACCCACATCGGCATATGGGAGAAAGTTACCGAAGCAGGATCAGCCTCCTTCTCCAGGCCGACGACCAGGAATGCATCGCCCTCGTACTGCCATGGTCCACCCTTGATGACGTGTTGCCGGTCTCCATCCTCCGAGAACTCGAGGACGAATTTGCGCCCTTCCTCTGCAGCCAGCTCATGATCACCCAGTTCGCCACGAACCTTCCATACCTTTTTCATGTGGTCGATCAGTTGCTTGGAGTTCACCAATAGAACGGACAGGAACAGTCCGACCGCCAGGAAACGCGTCTGCACCGCATTCCGTGCCCCGGACATGTTGATGACGAGCGTCTTCTTCATAGGCCCCGCACAAGCCTTGGCTATCTCCTTCCCTGGGCGCTGTGAGGAGGTGGGGAGGATGCCCGAGCTCCCAGCTGAAGGCACAGCCGCCATCGCCCTGGCAGCAACAGGACCTGTCGCCTCCTGGAGACTCTTCTTCGCCTCCATCGTTGCCCTCAGGCAAAAACACAAACACCTTGTGTGCACGGGGAGAATCCAATACTGGATGCGTGGGGCTTGGGATGAATTCTGCAGAAGTAGGCTCCCTCTAAATAGTAGATCCTCCATGACCTTGTTAATACCTTCTTTATGCTCTGATTTACTCCCTGTAAATGATAGCATTTCCTTCTCCTCGGGAAGAAACGGCACCCACGAAGCGTCATGTTCTTCATGTCCCTTAATGGCCGAATTAGTTCCGGGCTCCGTTGATTGCGAACGTCCAGGGTCCGGCGGCTCCTTCCACTCAACATTAGAGAGAAGGAAGACACGGGATCTGGCTTTGGCCCTCTCCAAATGAAATCTCAAGAAAGTGACGCGGAGCTTCAGGCTTTCGATGCCTCTTGTGGTAAAGCGGAGGTGGTCTTTGATACTAGCTAAAGACTTGAGATCTTGTTGGGTAGGATTGTAGAGGAGAATCTCGTGGTTGGATTTCGTGGGGCATCGGGTTTCAGGGATTATCCATCGGCGATTTCCGAGGGAGGAGGGGAAATCGCCTCTGGTGGGTTTCGGGAGAGGAACAGTTTCGGGAGCCATAGCTTGCACACTTATTTCTTCTATTTGAATAAAGGGAAATAGATTAAACCTAAGTTCACCCATGCGCACACTGTGCAGCGCAACAGCAGCTCAACGGCCACGAGCAGGCCGGCCCATCCAATCAGTGCACACACGCGTCCGCCGCTCGCATTACATGACTGGCCCACTTGTTAGCCTATCTTTTCTTCCTCTGTCTATTACATGAGGGACCCTACTACCTGATGTCTCCACAGATCGGGATGAACAAGAGACCACCCAAATCTTAACGAATTTGACGGTTCGTCCTTACACAAAACACTACTAAGAACCCTATCCTTTTCTAAACTCAAACGCGACCCCGCGTCCAATTCCCACAAACCCGACGCCCTACCGTGCCCTAGAACTTCACCCCGACATCGTCGGAGTTAAGCCGCCGCAGGAGCACCCGCCGCTTGGTCTCGATGACACCCGAGGTATCCACGAGCTTTCTCTCTCTCTCTTCAACAGTCGCTTTGCCTCGATGTGCCTCTTCTTCTAACGTGATTTCCCCTTGATATAAGCTTGGATTTATGCTACCTCACCAATGTCGGACCTTGCCGACGCCATTGAAGCTCCGCCAAGTTCGCATGCTCGTCGTCACCACTATAGGATGCCCCAGAGAAACCCTAGACTCCCCTAAGTTCACTGGACCTGCGCTACATCCACCCATGCTTTTCCTCTAGAGGGTCGAGGGTTCTTATAGGGGCAGGCTCGCAGGGGCTACCTCGCATGGTGGCCGCGCGAAGTGGGCGATGTGGGCGTGTGTACGATCGTGGGCGCATGCGCGGACTACGGGAGGTGAGGGACGACCCTGGCAAGTGTGGTCAGTCTGCCAGTGGCTCATGGGCGAGGGGTGCTTGCGGGTGGGCTGGCTAGGCTGGCTTGGCGGTGGCGGGGCGTTTTTTTCTTTTTCCTTCGATTTTCTTTTCTGTCTTTTTCTTTATCTTTTTCTGTTTACTTCTAAATTCAAAACAAGTTTGATTTTGAAATTTGACCTAGAAACAAACTTGTTTTAAATTTCAAATGGAATATTTGTGAGAGTGTGAACACTTCTCAAAATGGAATATTTGTCAAATTTCCAAGTATGTTTCAAATCCAACTTTGAAATTATGCAAAAGGTCTAGGTCACTTTTTGGTCTTGTGGTATTTAAATTTCCTTCCGAACAAACAAGTCATGATTGATTTAAATCCCCATTGTTTTGAATTGATTTTTTAGAAATGAATTCCAAAATAAAATCAGTTCAAATCATTTAGGGAATGATTTGACTTGGAACATTCTTGGGACTTATTTGAAGTGCTTGCCCAATAATATTTCAATGGTTTGGGTTCCACCTATTGGCTAGCTAGTTTTTCACTAGCTGCATTGGGATTTCAACCCAATGATCATTCAATCAAGCAAAATACACTAGCAAGCAATAAATCAAAGGATATTGTTTGAAAAAAATTACTTCCCTATGAAACTTTCAACGTACCAGATTTATGAAAAATCTGGGATGTGACAGGCGTTGAAACCTATTCCCCGTCCACACTCGGGCTTGGATGACAAGCCATGAAAAAAAAATGCTTTGGCAGTATCCTAAAGAAAATGTTTGGCGGTGCCTACATCTTCCAGATTACCGGCTTCATAAGGGACACAAACTTGTGATTGAATTTGCTTGTAGAGGTCGGGTGTAATTGATATCATGTTGATATTAATATAATATATCACCCTTTGCGAAAACAATCAAAGTCCAATTGAGATTTTTATGTCCACCAATTAGCCGATGGTCATCACATGGTCAATGTGGTAAGAAACCTTAAAACAAACAATTAGCATATGGTTATGAGACGTGCTTGGGTGGGCACTTGGGTGTAGGAGCATCTCTAGCACATCCGGTAAACCCTCGTCCCACAAAAATTGTTTACGACCTCCTCTAAAACTATTTGTAGGACCGCGAGCTCTCCGGAAAAACAGATCCCATAAACCCGTGCCACAAATGTTTTTCGGGACGAGTTTATGGCATTTGTTCCACGTCGGAGGTCTCGCGGTACCGCAAAAAAATCATAGGATAAATATTGACAAGTGTTTGCATATGAATACACGAAATTTATTATATATACACTAGTAGAAAACAGGCCATTAGTCCCGGTTGGGAAGGGCCTTTAGTCCCGGTTCCCCAACCGGGACTAAAGTATAGAGACTAAAGGGTCCAAGCCTTTAGTCCCGGTTGGCTACGACCCGGGACTAAAGGGGCTCCACGTGGCCACTGCATGGAGCAGGGCTGGAGGACCTTTAGTCCCGATTGGTAAGAATTATTTCGAAAAAAAATTGATTTTTTTTTTGAAATTTTGTTTTTGATTTTTTTAAGTTTTTCCCGATTTTCAAATCTTTGAATTATTTGACAATCTAATCTTTAATCACCCCTCCTCACTGCTCCAGCGTGGAGCAGCCATTCCAAATCGTCTAACTTCCCGATCGGTCACCCATCCTCTCACTACTCCAGCCCCAGCACGCTTAACTTCCCAGTTCTATTTCCCCTAGTTTCCAAGTCTGCACTTGTTGTTTTCCTGACAATAGTAAGCTATCAATCCTATTAACCCTTAGATCTTTATGTCACATGATTTAATTTTTTGAATTCCAAACAATTATTAAAATAAAATAAGTAATAATAATATTGAATTTCAATGAAAATCAAATAAGTAATAATATTATTTTATTCATTTTTTTCCAATTTATTCATTTAATATGGCATAATTAATATCTTTAAATCTGTAAATCAAAATTCGACAAATAATATGTCCATTATTATCAGAACAATGTGAGGAATCTAAATATGACATCATTTATTTATTTTTAAATAAAATTAAAAACAACTAACATAGCAATAAAGTAATATTAACTAATTACAAAAACTAAATTATTGTCAAACAACGGAAACTAAAGTTAATTATATTAAAGTGGCAAAAAGAATTACTTTTTAATATAGCAAAACTAATTCTACCAACTAAAGTGCCAAGTTTCAACCTTTTCAGTGTTCATTTGTATTGCTTTTTAATTTCAGGGTCATTTAGCTCAAAAAAATCATTAAATGCATGAAAAGTAGCAAATGAAGTTAGAAAGGGTTGAAATTTGAAGATGTGGCTTAGAATGGTGCATATTGAATGCACAAAAATCTGGAGTTGAAATAAGTTAAAAAAATGAAATGCCTTTGTAACAGATGAGTTTTCGTCCGAACCCTTGTACTTCGAAGGAGATGGTCCAGTTTGTACACGAAGTGCATCCAGTTTTTGTTGTAACCCTCTCAACTTTTTAGCACATGCTATGTGGTCGAAATGATGATACCATGCCAAGTTTCAACCTTTTCAGTGTTCATTTGTATTGCTTTTTAATTTCAGGGTCATTTAGCTCAAAAAAATCATTAAATGCATGAAAAGTAGCAAATGAAGTTAGAAAGGGTTGAAATTTGAAGATGTGGCTTAGAATGGTGCATAGTGAATGCACAAAAAGTCTGGAGTTGAAATAAGTTAAAAAAAATGAAATGCCTTTATAACAGATGAGTTTTCGTCTGAAACCCTCATACTTCGAAGGAGATGGTCCAGTTTGTACACGAAGTGCATCCAGTTTTTGCTGTAACCCTCTCAACTTTTTATCACATGCTATGTGGTCGAAATGATGATACCATGCCAAGTTTCAACCTTTTTAGAGTCCATTTGTAGTGACAACAATTAAAAACAACAATTAAATGACTAAAACAACTATATAAGCAAAACACTACTGTTTTAATTAAAACCCTAATTTAAATTATTCTAAAAATAACCAAATAAATCTTACTGTGACAGCAATCTAACATGTGACTAGGAGCAAAAAGAATTAAATTTAAAACTATTTTTAAACTCAAGTTATTCACAATCTAGGGTTTGAAGCAAATTTGAACAAATCCAAATTTAAACCATTCAAATTTGAAAACTAATGGCACAAACAGAAACTAGACAAAATTTTGAATCTAATGCAAAAAAGAATCACTCAAAAACATCAAATATCCTAAAAGATATAAGGAATTTAAAACAGAAACTAAAAACAGACAACAAATAGAAAAACAGAAAAGAAACTTTCAAAACCCTTTAGTCCGGGTTGGTATCTCCAACCGGGACTAAAGGTTAGACCCCTTTAGTCCTGGTTTGTATCACCAACCGGGACTAAAGGTCTATCTCTAGTTCCGGTTGGTGATACCAACCGGGACTAAAGGGGCTCGTAGGGGCCCCAGCCTGACGCCAGCCGGCCACCACTTCTTTAATCCCGGTTGGTAACACCAACCGGGACTAGAGGTCACAAATGAACCGGGACTAAAGCCTAGCCGTTGGAACCGGGACTAGAGGTCACATTAGCCCCGGTCCAAAACCCGACCGGGACGAATGCTCCGGACGAAAGGTCCTTTTTCTACTAGTGATACATCACTAGTTCATCACATCCAAAATCATGTGCAAGATACGAGGTAGCAAGTTTAGCCTTATAAATGCGCTACCAAACAAAGCAGAAGATACTCAAATTACCATCGGTCATAGAGAAATCAAGCAACATCCTCATTGTTGCGAAGATCGTCGCCACAACCACTACCCCTAGCACAACCATCTTCATGAACTTGGACCGGATATGAGCACCTCCAAACCCACCTCCACCATCATTGCCGAAACAAACACCACCCCCACCATCATTGCTGAAGCCAACACCACCTCCAAACCCACCTCCCGGTCATTTCACCGAACAGTTGTAGGCGTGACCGGTGGAGCCGCCATGAATGGGGAGGCCGTGGTCGGCCGGAGGCGGAGGAGGAGCCGGGCCTCTTGTCGCGATCGCCTTCTTCCTCGGGGGCTTTGCCTGCACACCGGACGGGCCAGTGGAAGCTGCCTTCTTCCTCCCGCCGGCGGCCTTGACAGGAGGAACCTGAGCGGGGCTGAAAGATGGTGGTGCCTCGCGGGCTGCGCCCCCTTGGACGAGGTGGTTCCCGTGCCGCTTCCTCTTCTTGGCGGCGGCAGAAGGAGTTTGAGCGACGCCGACATGAACGACTGATGGAGGCGCGGTCGGACAGAGCGGCATCATTGGAGGTGGCGGCGACACATGATATGCGGCACCCAGCGGCTGCGGATACTCCATCTTGTCGGTTTCCGGCGCCGCGAGGTCGGAGGCGAGATTGGAGGCGGCGACGACGGCATGGGAGGCGGGAACGAAGGGACCGGAAGTTGGTTTGAGCCAAGGAAAAGGGTATCCGGCAAAAAAATAAGAGCAAGCCCCGTAGATATGACGGAAATGGACCGGGGTTTGCTGGATCCCGCAAAAGAAAAATCCGGATGGTCGAATATACGAGATCTATTATGGTCAGCAAAATCTTCTCCTTCTCGTAAACCGGCGGTTATTTTGGCAGAGGGCCCGGTTTACGTGATCTATGCTCTAATGTGCTTGCATGTTTTGTTTTTGTTGAACAATGTGCTTGTGCTTGCTTTGTGTGCACACAGTTCCTCTTGTAATCTAGAGTTCTAAACAGCAAAATCGATGCTACGTGCATCTATGGCCGGTTGATTAATGAATAATGATTTCCTCTTCCAAATTGATAGTTGGGCCACGCATAAAGATGGTCAAAGACTCTAAATCGATGGGGGGGGGGGGGGGGGGGGGGGGGGGGAGGGCAAGTCCGAGGTCCAAACTGCTCTGTCCGAGCCAGAGCACAGTCAAATTAGCACCAGATCAGAGCAGACGCAATTTGCTCTGTCCAAAAACTATACAAAAGTCGTGTATACACATGCGCGGTCGGGCTGGTGAGGCAGGGATCATTGCCATGAACTCGCGGCGCGATACCAGGCAACAGGGTGGCCAGGATACATGCGATCGTCCTGTCACACCGGCGCCCCGTTCGTCTCACTGCACCGCGGCGGCGCGCGGCGACCGGGCGGCCCAGAACGACGGCGGCAGCCTCCAGAACGACGGCCTCTTCCGCCGCTGCTGCTGCTGCTGCTTCGCCTGCGCCGAGGCGGCGGCAGCGACGGCGGCGGCCTCCTTGTCGGAGCTGAGCATGTCCCACATCACCTGCACGTCGTGGTACCCGCACGTCTGCACGTCCTGGTGAAGGTTCAGGACCCCGCACTCTGCACACCATTATTCATCCCATCAGCCAAACGAAGATTAATCAAGCAGTTTGTTAGTACTCCTTAATACTGTATACTACTACATTATGCAGCAAATTAGTTGCATTGTGTACTACTAGATGCTCCTATTCAGAGGAAAAAAGATCGATCGGGTGATGTATCCGCGTAACCACCATAAGGGCCGCGGATTAGATTAGGTGGTCCAAAGTACTCTACTACTACATGATGCAAACGGGCGGTTGGAAGCACGAGATAACGTGTCCCCAGTCCTTTGGTGTGCAGCGTGCAAAAAGATAACGCGCATGGGCCATGGCCGATCTCTCTGATCCGTTTGTTTGCTTCTTGCGACAATGCCCCTTCACCTAATTCTTTGGAGCACTGCTGCTACCTTCTGGTTGCATGAACTGACCACGAATCCTTTTGTCTTTCCATTACATGTTGGGTAATTTCCTGGTAATTATCAGATATAAGTTGCCAATGGGGTGTCCTTTCTAAAAACAACTTACTACCAAGGCTACCGCAAATTTAGCTAGATGCATGGCGTAGATCCACCGGCTCAGCAGAGAATGGCAGGTTTGCTCTTCCTGCAAAACCTTTGAGCCTGCTTAAGCTAGCATGCAAAGTCCAAGAAAACGAGTTGATTGCATTCTACAGGGTCTACGAAGTTCATCGATCCAGCTCACGCTTCAGGTGGCAGCTCCAAGAAAAGCAGAGTAGCGAGAATAGCGGTGGCTTACGTACCGCCCTTGCGGACGCGGGCGCGGGCGGCGGCGACGGCGAGCCTGCAGGCGCGGCGCACGGGCGCGACCACCCTCGCACGCCACCACGCCATGACGCGCGCCCCCATCCGCCGATGCCGCCGCTGGCGCCGCCGCGTCGCCGGCTGCCTCGCCTCTGCGTGACCGGCGCCGGCGAAGGGCTCCGCCTGGCGCCGGGGACGGCGGCCCAGCCTCGCCGTGGTTGTCACCCGACGGCACAGCCTAGCGAGGAGCTTGTCTCTGCCCTGGGCCCTGGCTCTCCAACAATTAAGCCCCTTGGGAAAACTCACCCACGCCACACTCACTAGATAGCAAGCACTTCTATATAAGCGTACGCTTAAGCGCTGCGGGCCTGCCTACTAGCCGCGGCAGTAGTGCTAATTCCGGGCGTAGAGAAAACGCATAAAACGTGCAGATTATGTTCAAATGAGGCGTGTACACTTTTCATATATCGCTAACTGTCTAACAAACTGTTATTATGCAATACTAATATCTACTTACGAACAAATTCAATCTCTGAATTCGAAATGACCTGTTAGATTCTATACTCTCATCATTTGCCCATCTTGCTGATCCCAGTTCGTAGGATTATTTTATGGTTGCGTTGCGATTCGACATGATCCGCTTCCTGGTTGTTGGGTGGACGGATGGGCTGGAGCGCCCGGTGGTGCACGCGCCCGTACTTCACGTGTGCTCCCCAGTCCCCACCCGGATCGTTTCGTAGCCCGCGCCCTGCAGATGCCGTGGGAGACGGTCATTTGCGAGTTGCGACTGGGTCCTTCTCCCGGGACGATCGAGATTGCGTGGAGGTGATGTGAGTCGTCGTCGCGCCGTCCCAGAAAGATATTGCTCATCGTCACCGTCGTAGCAGGCAGCCGTGTTCGTCCCGTTGCAGCAGTAGAAAACACCAAGTGTGGAGTACCTTGCCTTGATTTCTACAGGTGTCAGCTCGTTTATTGTCCTGAAATTCACGTGCTATCATCTCGAACCACCTCTCGGTGGAACGGTAGAGTTTTCTCAAGGTGTAATGATATAGGCCGAGACGCATATGTGAGTGAGACAGCTGCAGCATCGAACGTCGTCACGTCTGAGATCCAGCAGCCCGTGACACCCACCGTGATCGGTCGGCTATATAGCATCGTCAGAGCAACTCCAACGCGCCGACCCATTTGCAAACCAACCTGTGGTTAGATTGTTAGAGGGACTGTGGTATTCCCAGCCCATCAGGGTTCAAATCCTGGTACTTGCATTTATTCCTGGATTTATTTCAGGATTTCCGGCGATGCGCATTCAGTGGGAGGAGACGTTCCCGTCGACAACGAGGTGCCTACGGTGACTTCGTAAATTTCAAGATGATATGCCGGCTCAGTCTCTCGGAGGTGCTCATAGGGGTAGGGTGTGCGTGTGTGCGTTCATAGGGATGAGTGTATGCGCATGTATATGAGCGTTTGCGTATGTACAGTGTTCAAAAAAAAAAAAGCGTCCCCTCGTGTCCGCCTCGGCCCCACTTGTCGGCCGGCCAACCGCCCCCCGATCGTATTAAATGCGACCAGCTACCTACGGGGCCCGCCTGGCAGTGGGTGGAAGGTGAGCGTGGGTCGTCTTTTTAATGGAAGCGTGCGGCGGGGCCGGCCTCATCCGCTTCCGTCCACATCTGGCCACGCCTGCCCCCACGCCGGCGACCAGCCAAACCCTAGCCAGCCAAAACCCTAGCCAGCCAGCGCGCCATGGGGTTTTTCAACCGGTAGGGAGGGAAGGGCAGCGCCGGCGCGAGCTCTTCGCGCGGGCCCGCTGCGCCGCCGCCGCCGCCACGTCGCAGCTCGCCGCCGGAGCGGGACCGGCTGTACATCCCAGTCCACCAGGCACGGTGGCACTGGCAGTACCGCCGGCCGTTGCAATATCTAGATGTCAACCTGCCACACGGTTGGCATCTGGATCCGCAGCGGATCCCCATTCCGGCGGTGCCGCGCACGCCACGAGCGCACGCCGAGGAGGTTCGCCGGCGGCGTGAGGCCCTCACGCCGGAGCAGCGCGCCATGCCTGCCTACGCGCCGGACTCCCCCAACTGGGAGCGCTGGTTCGCGCTAGAGCACGAGGAGGAGCGGCGCCGGGGCGTGCATGTCGACCACGCCGTCCCTCCGCCGCCACCCGAGGTGCTGCCGGAGAAGCAGGAGGCGGAGCAGGCGTACCAGGCCGCCCTCGAGCTAGCCCTCCAGAACGCGCTGGAGGAGAGCCGCATCGAGGAGGACGCTCGCTGGGATGGCCTGGACCAGGCCCTCGCCCTCTCGGCTGCGGGGGACTCCGTCCACAGCCCGATCTTCGTCCCGCCGCCGCCGGAGCCCATGCCGACGCGGAAGCGCTCGCCGTCTCCTCCCACTTGGATGGAGGAGTCGTACACGTGGACCGGCGTGGTCCGCGAGTGGGTCAGCGCGCCTCCGGTCTGGTACGCCTCGACGGAGGAGGAGGAGCTGGCCCACCTCGAGCGCTGAAAGACGCACTGGCTCGCCCAGGAGGCAGCCGACGGCCAGCGGCAGATCGAGTGGGAGCACGACGAGGAGGCGCTGCGCCTGGAGGAGGAGGAGGAGCAGCGCGCCCGGCTCGCCGCAATGCCGCCGCCGCAGCAGACGCCGGAGGAGGCTGCCCTGGCGGCCTACCAAGCGGCATTCGGATGGGCTGGGCCGCCTCCTGTCTTCATCGACCTCACCGGCGGCGATGGCGATGGCGACGGCAAGGGCAAGGGCAAGGTGGACGACTAGGGGGCAGCGGGCGCGTAGTTTTTTTATGTTTAATTATGTTTTAAGTGGACTTTGGCCGGCAGTTGACCGGCCAGTTATGTTTAATTAATGTTTTATTACGTTTATTTTATGTCACGTGTTATTTTTTTTTCGGTGGCAAATTTGGGTCGGCCTTCCGTTGGGCGCACGCGCCGACCCATTTCGCAAACCGGACACGGGCGTCCGCTTCGCCGACCCAAACGGATAAAAAACGGACAAAGACCGCGTCCGTTTGGATCGGCCGGTTGGAGTTGCTCTCACAGGGCGTGATCTCCGTCGCGCAGACACGATCTGCTTGCCTCAGCTTGAGTCCTACTGATCTGAGGCCACCGGGACCTACCGTCCCGTCCTCTCGCCAATGGCGTGGCAGCCTGCACGGACGGCCAATCATGCCGGGCTTGTGTGCCTGCACTGCACTGCACTGGACACATGAATATGCTGTTACCTGAGACGTGCCAGGTGTGGGGGCACATCACCAAGCCCTCGCCTTCCTCGTGGAATGTACGATGTGGAAACATGGCATGCCATTAGGAGCACGTAAACAGTGGCAGAGACGGCAAGTGATTGCAGACAGCTTCCCATGCCAATCCAGAACCCACATCCATGTGAGGGGGGGAAGCACGGGAGCCACTTGTGAGCTTGGCCATGGATGACAGCACCTCATGATGATGATGCATCGGACTGAATTGCGGTTACTACAAATTCATGCATTATCAGCTTATTTGTCATAATTGTAATCAGTCAAGGGGACAAGCTGACCCTGCGGCAATGATCCCAACATGATTAAAAGGGTTGTCAACAGGAGCATCCGATAGCAGTAGGGTTTTCTCTTTTAATTATGTGCTCGCACATGGGGATGGGGCTCAAGCCTCGGAATAGTAAGTCTGTTCCAAAACAGCGCATAACGTTGCTGATAAGATTAAAATGTTTTTTATTTCACGAGGGAAGACTAAAAGACTGGTGCTAAGTCAAGTGTATCATCAGGATATAAGAGTTAAGGGTTTGCTATTTCTCATTCGTAGTTATTTCTCAATCGATTGAGCTCTAGGCCCTCCCTGAGAGTTAATATGTCGGGGCGTGCGTGTTTGGCCCAAGTATCACTCTTTTTTTCTTAAGCAGAAGAGGGTTTTCCCTCCGATTTTATTTGTAGAAATCAAACCCAGCAAACAAGGACTTCAAAGTAACAAGTACTACCAGCTAAAAGTAGTCTAGCTGTTACAACGACTAAAACGTCAAAAGGCCTGAAGACCAGCAAGCTACGAACAAACTGAAATTGTCATGGGAGTCCAACATTTTGCAAGGAGATAAGAGCATCTACAGCCGGACATATCAAATATGACCCCCTAAACGCCCGCGGACGCGTCCGGTCAGTGACCGGGCGTGTCCCCTATTTGTCCGTCCGCGCAGCCACATTTCTCATTTTCTTCCTCATATGTCCGGTCACTTGCACGTGATTGGTGAAGAGGAAGAGAGAGAAAGAAAAGAATGAATAAAGAAAAAGAAAAGGTGGTCCGGTGTGGGGTCGCGTCCTACGTGGCGGACTGACCGGGCACGCCCGGGCGCGTCCGCGAGCCCTCATATCCTCCCTATATTTTAGATGGATATGAGGGTTCGCGGACAGCCCGGGCGTATAGGGATGATATGAGGGATCCGGTTGGGTCACTTTTTTCCTTCTCTCTCCTGTCCGGTCATTGACCGGGCGCGTCCGCGGGCGTATGAGGGGTCGTTTGAGATGTCCGGCTGTAGATGCTCTAACAAAAGCCAGCTTTCCTTTTTTTGCGGGGAACAAAAGCCAGCTTTCCAATTCAACAACTACCGCTCCAACACAAAAGGAGAGTCCTCAAGGCCAGCAGAACAGAAACCCCAGCACAGGATTGCTTTTCAGGACTCCAGTCTTGGGACGACAATCCTCCACCCTTGAGATGCCCGGTAAATCTCACTTGTCACCCGCTCGATGAGTCTTGCTCTCAGTGTCAGTAGTTTTCCCCTCTCGGTCCTTTATCTGCAACACAGGCCAATCCGAAATCCATCCGCACATTAGTTTGATCAGTTTCAAAGGATCATTTATCCTTTTTCTGTCAAAGATAATATCATTGCGGCATTTCCAGATTGCCCAAAGCAAGGCAGCAGTACCAACCAGTATGAGTTTTTTTTATCATTTTTGGAAAACTTTTTATCCATCTTCCAAAACAATATTTTGTATCAGCGGGAATAGAGCGTAAATCAAAAGTACATCTAATCAAATTCCAAACAAGTCTAGCAACTGAGCAAGAGAAAAAAAGATGGTCAATATTCTCATTCTTCCCACAAAACACACATTTTTTGTCTCCTTTCCATCCCCTTCTTAAGAGATTGTCTCTAGTTAAAATACCTTTCCTGTTTAATAACCACGAAAGGAATTTTATGTTGGCTGGAACCTTAATCTTCCAAAGAAATTTCTGGGGAAATCCACAATCTATTTTGATCAGGTGAAGGTATAAAGATTTAACAGATATATGTATTTTTTGTCAGAAGTGAGCATCCACATTGGTTTATCTTTGCTCCCATACATCAATACTTCCTCACATCTACCATTAAGACTAGCCCAAAGATCTACTGATTCCCCATACAATGATCTTCTGAAAGAAAAATTATCCGAGCCCTTCTCAATAGCATCTCTCACTGAGATACCATGATCATTATTTATGAAATAAAGTGTAGGGTAAGCATCATTTAAATGTTTATTGCCCACCCACCGGTCCGCCCAAAATCTTGTGTTTTTACCATCCCCCAATCTTTTTTAACAAGTTGGTAAAAAAATATCTTTAACTTTAATAAGACTGGACCAAAATTGAGAATCTCCAGTTTTATGATTTATCCCAGAAATACATTTCCCTTTAACATCTTTATCAGTCAGGATTTTCTGCCATAATCCTTCCTCACTTTCTAATTTCCACAACCATTTTGATAGCAAAGCTTTATTAAACATCTCTAAAATTAAAATCCCCAGGCCCCCTTGCTGTTTTGGCATACAGCAAGTCCTCGAGTTGACAAGATGATACTTTTTCTTGTCTTCATCTTCTTGCCACACCAATCTAGCTCTATAGAAGTCAGTTTTCTTCCTCGTCCCAACTGGGAGAGGGTAAAAAGACATCATATAAACAAGAATGTTGCTTAAACAAGATTGCACTAATTTAACTCTCCCAACTCTATTTAGTAACCTCCCCTGCGAACAGGCACATCTTTTTTTGATTTTTTCAGTCATAATTTTCCAAAGCCTCTTTCTAATTCTAACATCAGAAACAGGAAGACCCAAATATTTCAGAGGCATTGAGCCCAATTCAAAAGTAAAAATTTCATGATATAAGGCAACTTTGTCAGTAGCCTCCCCAAATAGAAAAATCTCACTCTTATGAAAATTGATACTAAGACCAGGCATATGTTCAAAAGCAGTTAAACTGAATTTGAGGTGTCTGGCACTCTCCTCGTCATCCTGTAGTAAGACGATTGTGTCATCTGCATATTGTAACATATTAACTCCATTATTAAGGATGGCAATATTACCCATGGGTGCGGGTACCCACGGGTCATGGGTAGTACCCATACCCTACCCATTAAGCCATGGGTAGGGTACGTGTATAGCTTTGTACCCGCGGGTATACCCATACCCTGCCTGCTTGTGAACTAATGTTAATGTTAAGTTGTCATCAGTTAATCATTATTTGGCCATGTGACTCGTCTACTCCTATTAACTTATGAGTATATTGTGATTTCTAATTTTTTATAGTGGTCATGTACTCATGTACCTCTTATTGAGCTGAGATAATTGTTCTTTGTCAAATGTGCTATCAATGAGTGTAAATTTCTAAACAACTTGTGTACTATTTGTTCTACCCGCTGGGTACCCAATGGGTACGGATACCTGTCGGGTATGGGTATGGGTAAAGTTTCATACCCGTGGGTATGGATAGAATTTTGTACCCACTAACTATACGGGTATGGGTATGGTATTGCTCTACCTTGCCCATACCCTGCCCATTTTCATCCTTATCCATTATCATGAAATTCAGTCAACACCCCTTTCACAAAACCTTCTGCTCCGACTTTATCTAAAATAATTGCCAGAGCATCAACTACCAAATCAAACAACAATGGGGACAAAGAATCCCCCTGTCTAAGCCCTTTATGAGTTTTGAAATAAGTACCAATCTCATCATTAACTTTAACTCCTACCTAACCTCCTCTCATGGTGTGCATCACCCAATCACATCATTTGTCAGGGAAACTTTTGAGTTTAAGCATTTTACACACAAAAGGTCATTTTATATTATCATAGGCTTTCTCAAAATCCACCTTAAACATCATAGCATTCTGTTTTTTAGCGTGTATTGTATTTAAATATTAATGTAGGATAACCACTCCTTCCATGATATATCTACCTTTCACAAAGGCACTTTGAATTGGACAGATAATAGGATTAACCACTTGACTAAGTATGTTCATCGGAACTTTAATAATTATCTTGAAACTAACATTTAATAGGCATATTGGTCTAAACTTTTGTATTTGTTTAGCATTCAAAAATATTACCCGGTCTCACTGGCCATGTACCATTGGATGCTAACCGGATAATATGGACTCGAAAAGTCCGGGTCCAGATAAGGTCTGAGTCAGACAGACCCAACATGAGTTCCAGCGAGATGTCGTCATATGTTAGTCTCTAGTATGACATGTGTTATGTGTCCTTAGGCCTAAGCTAGACACATGTACTCAGGATGGCGAACAGCCTGCATTGGGCCAATCAAACGCTACTCTTTAACTGAGTAGTTATCAAGGTAGGTTTCGGCCTTGTCCAGACCCATGCCACAAGACATATTCAAGCAATATGGGATTTTCCCCACCGACTGGAGAGATATATTACTCGGCCCCTTGTTTGATCCAACAAGAATAAGCATGGCCATGCGACAAGGATTATGAGATAATCCCGTTTCAGCAGTCAGGATCACGGTACAAGAAAGAGGTCGGGATGGAACAAGCGGATGACTGTTTCTCCTTAAGCCTGGCAACATATATCATGAGTCAAAGGGAAAAAATGTGACACGTTGCACAGGTTCCCCGAGCTGGCTTCATTGGACACTTGCAGTCGACATGCTTTGCTAGAGGCCGCTACTGTCAAACCGAGCCGAATGTGATGCGACTCGCGACCAAGTGGACGAGAACCTAAGGGGTCGCGCTCATAGGGGAATGAACCTATGAGGCTGGGTCTGGCTTCGCTGGTTGGATGTGATCCGACCAGGACTTGGATCCTGGCCGAACATACTTTGGGCTTTAGGGTCCACGCGGAGCTTATGTGTTGAGCCCGTGATGGATGCATATATATAGTAGAGGTGATGAAGACCTTTCTAGTTAATTGCTTCAGCGTCGTCATTAGGCTTGATACGTATCAAACGTATCTATAATTTTTTATTGTTATATGCTATTATGTTATCATTTTTATATACTTTTTATATATTTTTGTATGGACTAACCTATTAATTTAGTGCCCAGTGCCAGTTCTTGTTTTCTGTTTGCTTTTGGTTTCGCGGGAAATCAATATCTACGGAGGTCAAAATATGTTGCCAATTTAACACGATTTATTTTTGCAAACAAGGAATAGTGAAAGCTTCGGGAAGCAGCGAGAGGAGCCATGAGCTCCCACATGGACACATGGTGCGGCTAGGGGATGGCCACGCCACCTGCCCATGTGCGTCCCCTGGATACCGCATTAGTCCAATTACACCTCTGCAATTCCCTATTTATATAGAAACTATCGGCCGTACCTCCAAAAGAATTTTATCACCGCCCCAAGCCTCTGATTTGAAGAGATCCCATCTGGAGCCCTATTCCAGAGTTCTGCCGTAGGGGGGAGACATTACCGGGAGGCTCTCCATCAACCTTGCTACCTCCATTACCATGTGTGAGTAGTTCCTTGAGGAACTACGGGTCCGTAATAGCAGCTAGATAGTTCTCACTCTCTTTTTGGATCTTCAATACCATGTTCCCCTTCTTCCTTGTGTGACCGGGATCAATCCTATGTAATTTTGTGGGGTGTTTGTTAGGACATGATGAATTGTGATTTTATGATTAGATTGTTCATTGAATCTATTTGAAAAATCTTGAGATTTATTTTCTATATAATTAACTAGCTATGTATATGCTTTACGATCTATTTGTTTTCTCTGGACAAGATTAATGGGTAGATCTTCGATGGGAGTGGTGCATAGTAGTGGGTTCAATCTTACGGTTATTCCTATATCCCAGTGACAGAATTGGACAAGGCAAGTATTTGTATTCCTTTCACTAAGGAGAAAACGATGGGGTTTTATCTTATTGCTAGGTTTCTTCATGTCTACATTATGTCATCTTCCCTAAATCACTACTTTTGTTTCCTATAAACTAATACTTTGAGATGCATGTTGGATAGCAATCTTGGTGTGGAGTAATAGTACTAGATGCAGTCGGATTAACGGTCTACTTGTCACGAACGTAATGCCTATATGAGATTATGCCATGAATGATCATAGTCATACTCGTTGCTTTTCTTGTCAATTTTCCAACTGTAATTTTTTACCATGTCATTTGCATTCTTTTCGAGAGAGATACCTCTAGTGAACCTATGACCCCAGGTCTATTCTTCCATCAATATAGATTCCTACAAAATTGATATTTCATCTTTGCTTTTACTTTTGCTACACAATTACTTATCTATTTGATTTTAATCTCGTAAGTAGCAATACAAGGGGCTTTACAACCCCTTTGCCAAGTTGGGTGAAAGTATTGTTTTGCTTGTGTGAGGGCACTGTTAACCGTGTTAGCTTGGTGATTCCTACTGGTTCGATTAAACCTTGGTTCTCAACCGAGGGGAATACTTTGCTTCTGTGCTATATCACCCTTCCTCTTTAGGGAAACCCCCAACAAATCCTACATGAGTAGCAAAGGAATTTCTGGCGCCATTGTCGGGGAATTAGCTTGTACCAAGTTGGGTACATACACATAAAAATTCTCTTTACTTATTTTATTTCTTGCCTCGTTACCTTTGCTTGCTAAAAATTTCAAACATACCAAAAATACCTTGTTACTATTTTTGCTTGCCTTGCTATCATGTCTACTCCTAAAAATACCAAGCTATGATTTGTCTAGTACTAATAATAATGATTTCATTAGTACTCCTATTGCTCGTTTCGCTACTAGTTCGGAGTCTTATGAGATTAAATATACTTTATTGAGTCTTGTTATGAAAAAACAAATTTCTGGAAATTATAACGAAGATGTTGTTGCCCATCTTAAGAGCTTTGTTGAATTATGTGATATGCAAAAAACTAAAGATGTGGACAATAATATTATAAATCTGAATGTATTCCCATTTTCTTTGAGAGATAGAGCTATAGAATGGTGAGTGTCTTCACTAAAAAACCAGTATTGATTTTTGGACTAAGTGTAAAGATGCTTTTATTGGTAAGTGTTTTCCTCCTTGAAAAAATTATATATTTGAGGAATCAAATTATGAATTTTAAGCAACGTGATCAATAATATGTTGCACAATCATGGTAAAGAATGAAAGTTACGCTAAAAAATTGTTTTACTCATGGATTAAGTCTTTGGATGGTAGTACAAAATTTCTATGCAGGACGAAACTTTGTCTTTATAAACCTTCTAGATTTTTCTGCAGGTGGTACATCCATGGGGATAACACTTGGAGAGGCTATTAATATTATTGAAAACATGAGTGCAAATTATTCCCAGTGGCACACCGAACAAGCTCCAAGTGGTAAGAAGATGAACTATGTCGAGTCATTTCCTCCCTTGGTGAAAAAGTTGATGATGTTATCTCCAAGCTTACTACTAAGAGTGCTACTATTGATCCGAATGATGTGCCTTTTTCTACCTTGATTGAGATAAATAAATAAATTGATGTAAATTTCTTATATATAAGTAATTTCAACAATGCTTATAGGGGCAACTTTGGTAATAATCCTAGATCTTATCCCGGTAATCCTTCAAATTACTATGGTAATAATAATAATAATAATAATAATAATAATAATAATAATAATAATAATAATAATAATAATAATAATAATAGTAACAACAACAACAACAACAACAACAATAATAATAATAATAGGATACGCACTGATCTTGAGAATACCACTAAGTATTTTATCAATTCTCAAAAGTCTTTCAATACTACCATGAAATAAAAATGGAGTAACATTGATAATATGGGTAGAACGATTGATAGACTTGTGCATGAGGGGGTGATGGCTCTATATTTTATGCATCTTTATATATCATGTCCAATTGAAAAAAAATAGTTGTCCATTATACATGATTACCGGTTTTTGCACTATCATTGTGAGCATTGCACATTTAGTATTTTATTTATTTTTATTAGTTTTCTTTGTTTTCTTGAGTCTATGTGTGTTTTGGAACAACCTAGGACCAAGCACGATGAAAGAACCAAGAATGGGTTCGACAAGAAGTCAACGAGGGGCCAAATTTAGCCATTCCGGAGGTCGGAAAAAGTGATTTTTTGAAAATGCTCCTAATCAAGATCTAAGGCCAGGAATGGATCGATGTCATTCATACAAAACCAACGAGTCCAAGAACGTCAAATTCCGAGTTAGTAGAAAGAAATTGTGGTTGTTTTACCAGAGGAGGACAGATTGAAAGACAACCTTTCATGCGACCGCACACGGGCGTTTGGGTGGTCGTTTGATGTGCACACAACTCTGAAAGTTGCCCATCCAAACGGGATTCTTCACGTATTTCATCCCCGTTCAATCCGACGAGATCCTTGACTCATAAAGAAGAGATTGGGGAGAGGATTTGGCTCATCTTGATCCCTTGGATGAAGCCCATCAAAAGAGGAGGCTAGGGAGGCACCTTATATAAGTCATCCTCAACCCTAGCCGCCGTCATCTCATCTCATTCAACATCAACACATCCAAGACCATCTCCATTGTTGCCCTAACACTTGAGAAGAAGGGACAACACCAAGGGAAGAAGGGGGAGGCTCCGTCACCATGGGCATCGGCCTTTGGGCCTGTGGCATTGCGTCGGCGCCGCCACCACCGGTGGCGCCCCCATCACCATCACCACCGGTGGAGCCGCCATCATCATTGTGCAGCCGTGCCTCCTACCTTCACTGGCTTCATGCTGGCTTGTAACTTGTCCCTAACCTTCATATCTATGTTTGAGTACTTGTACTAGTTCTTGAGGATATAGTTGAACCCTTTATAATATTTGTTGCGGTCCAATATTACATGTTCATGATTCGAGTTAGCATTCTCACGAGTGTTGAGAGGAGGCCTCGCTCTCACTATTGCCATGATTGGTCGTTGAGGAATTACTGTCGTTGTGAAGGGTTGCGTTGGGGTAATTTGAGGTGGCAGTAAACGCCTTCGATTCCTCGCCATCACAATTGATAGGGGAGTTACGGAGAACCCTTAGAGAGGCCACGTCCACGGGGTAACCCTTAATTATCATGAGTTGTAACCCTATGGGGGAGACTATGATGGTGGTGTGCATGGCACGAAGTCTACTTCGAGTAGAACGTGTACTGTACCTGGCTCCGCCCACTTAAGCATTTGACCAGTGACTAGAGGATACGATAGTTCATATGTGTAGTGATTCCAGAACCCTCGAGAATGCCTTACTAATCAAGCTTCATCATTACTAACTTAATGTCATTTAATTCATGTTCTTACCTTCTTTTTGGTAGTTTAGTTAATCACCTTTTATTCTAGTTTCCCTAGCAATGATAGAGTAGATTATTTCCAAACTCCAGTTTGGGTGCGTATGTAGTTGCGTGAAGTGACAACGTAGTTGCGGGGTTTGTGGTGCCTTCCTATTTGCTCCATGTGGGATTACACTTTACTTATCATGAAACCGCTACAACAGCCCTGTGCACTTGCAAGTCATCATGTATTTTCTGGCGCCGTTGTCGAGGAGCATAGCGCTTGGTTATTACTTACCCACTCACACTTAGTTTTTTTTGTTTGTTTCTTTATCTTACTGTTTTTTCCTTTAACCCAAAAACACAAAAAATGTCTTCTTTGAGATGTCAAGAATGAAAGTTGTTGTGATCGAACAAGACCATGGAAGAGGAAGGGTACATGTACAATACCGGCGCTCCAAGGAAGGTATATAGATGGGTGAGCAATTTATTCTGTTGGATATTATAGCTAATTCAATCCCTAATGGTTGCATACATTGCAACTCCCTTCACCACATCAACCTTTTCTATGAAGATCACTCACATCCGGTTGTGAGACAGGACAACCATGATGAATACCCTTATGACGATGTTGAAGTCATTGAGGAGATGATTTATTGCTTAGGTCTTATGAGCTTTTAAAGTGGACTGACAGGTTTCCCCGATAATATACTTCGGTGACTAAGCATGAAGGCTTGGTAGGGGAAGTTTATAGCTTTTGTTTAGATAATAATTCTGATAAAAATATTTTGGTTATGAAGTATGAGAAGCGGATGGCCTCCATATCCCAAGACAAAATTTTCCAGGAAAAGAACCTTATGCAGGAACATGAAGAAAACATCATCGAGCCACAAGAAGAGCAATGTTTAGAAAATGATGATCCAGAGGAACACGGAGATGAAGGACGGAACAACTGTTGTCCAGAAACCTCCACCAATGGTAATTGTTTTGATATTATTAATGTGTTACTTGATGAAAATGATGAAGGTTATAACTTACCTGCAGCTCCTCATCCTCTTGATTATAATATTATTGTGAAGTTGCAGCCGCTAAACTTTCAGGCATCTCAACTTAGCTTGGCGCGTTGGTACTCGCCCAAAAGCGAGTACGTATTTACATACATGATGCCGATGCACCGTAAGCGAGTGCGCCTCCGACCAAGCTCTACTATGAGGTGCTCCCAACCCTGGTCGGAGGTAGGTCTCACACTCAGGATTGATATTCCTTGGGATCCGGGTGGATGACCTTATGGAGGATCGAAGCCTAGCTATATCGCTATAAATAAAGCACTGCTAGGGAGGTAACCCAGAAGTCCGTAGGTGTCTTTCTTAGCTTTGTGTCTTGAGTCTAGTTGCATTCATGTTGCATTGGCACTTTTATTTTTTTGCTTTAAGTAGTTACTATTTGAGTTGGTCTCGTGATATTTTCATTGGTAAAATTTATAGCATATCGGTAGCCTGCATTTTTGTTGCATACCTCCTCCTATTTCTATTGCAAATATGCTATGTGTCTGACGTGAGGAGGGAGCACAAAAACTTCCATACAATTTTGCAGCTCAGGAGAGAAGTGGCATTCCATACGACCGTCCCGGTCACATAGACGCTCGCATGAGCTCGTGGCCGCGAGTAACAAGAGGAACAGATCAAAAGATGACCTATCATACGAGTAGACATGCTCATACGGGCGGCCGTATCACCTGGCAGCCACGAAAAGCACCTCCACAGAGCAAAAGACGGCAAACTGAGCAAGCGCTCATGCTTGTACGAGCGCCTGTATGCAAAGACCACCTCAACAAGCAGAATTTCAAATTGAAAGACAATGTTCTGTACGAGCACTTGCACTCGTACGCGGGCTCGTTTGAGAAGGTTGCTTAGGGAATCGTCTACCAAAACGCATGGCGGCTTTCCATATGACCGTAAATGGTCGTTTGAGCGCCCGTATGAAGGCAATAACACCTCCATTTGATTTATTTTCAACGTCTGAGGTCGACAAGGTGTTTTGTAACCGAATATTTGCTTTGTAATTAGTGTTAATTACCTCTGAAACTCCATAGCCAATAATTCTCTACAACAACTATGTTTTCATTTATTTCTTTTTGTAGGTTGGGTATCGTTCATATACTGAATCAATGTTTTTATTTCGTGTGTTATTTTTGCAGGGGCTTGGACCTTATGTGGTGAAATTTATGGTATGGTGCCAACCGTGTAAAAGATTCACACAAGCTACTTGGTTGCTTCAACATGATGAACTTCACTTGCAAGTCCCCGGTAATGTTTTCGAATATGAACCTCGCTCAAATAAAAATTACTTAGTACTGAGTTTCTCGCCTTAAGTGAGGATCTCCCTTTTTCAATAAGGCACGTAGGAGCTGCACACTTGTGTTTTATATCATGTCTCGTGCACACTTCATTCTAACCTAGGAGCAGTATACACTCCTAGACCCAGTTTACCGTCCTGAGCGTGGTGCTTAAGTAGATGAACCGATCCTATTGAGACAAATATTTTTATCACTTGTGTTGCTAATCCTTTGTCACAAAAATATTTTTTTTTCTTTTTAGTTCGTTTTCAACAGGTTCTATCGGAGGGCAGCCACCGGAGCAAAACAAGGAATCACATGAAGCAAGGTCCACGTCTACTAAAAGAGAGGTCATATGCACCTCAATGGTAAAAGTTTCTAACCCTTGCTTAGACTTAAGCTTGGGGAGGTAACCACTTCTTGTGCTCTCTATTAATAACTGCATTTTTCACTTTTGTAATCTTCTCTAGTTTAGTATGAAAAGTTCTAAGCACGGTGAGCTTACTTTTTTGCATGTGTAGTTGTTAGAGCATATTTCTCCATGTGTGGTTTTGGTAATTGATGACAATCCCTATGGACTAATGGTCGCCTTGAGTTGTATTCAAAGGATTTGTCCATAGGCACTTCTTGAAGTCCATCCGTTGGTTTAAAGGAGTTTATATGGTGACCAAGGTGGTATTCAAGGTTTTATCCAAAGATTGGTCATGTGAGAGTTGAGCTTATTGCAAGCATGTCTTGAAGAAGAAGATTGTGCGAACATTCATGTTAACCTTCAAGACATCATCTTTATGAAGAGATAAGATAAGATACAAGGTTGATCAAGACTAAGTCAAAGAGTGAATCAAGTTGATCAACACACGAAGCGTACAATATGTACCGAGAGGGATCAAGTGATCCCATGGTATGGAAAGCATTGTCCATTACGCATTGTGTACTAACCCATGGTCTACGTGAGAGTTCTATGTGGGGTTAGGTATGTTTCTATGGGCTTGTGTCAAGAGGAAGATCTCATACAACCCATGGAGGATGACATCAAGTGGTGATCGTCATCAAGATTGCGGTGTGCAAGTTCAAGTGGAGCATCACGAAGAGATCATACTTGAAGCATGCCGTCCATTGTGGTGACAATGGACTTGTGAAGATGTGTCGAAGAGAGGGTCACCCATAGTGGAGTATGGGGGAGCAATCTACTAGTCTTCATCGAGCCGGCGCAATCAAGAAAGGTGGTCCATCTTGAGGAGGACAAGATCGTTATCATCTAGCTCAAGTGGACTATGCGTGATACGTCTTCATCGTATCTACTTTTTCTCACACTTTTGCCCTTGTTTTGGACTCTAATTTGCATGATTTGAATGAAACTAACCCGGACTGACGCTGTTTTCAGCAGAACTACCATGGTGTTATTTTTGTGCAGAAATAAAAGTTCTCGGAACTGGACGAAACATTTTGGAGATTTATTTAACAATAAATAAAAAATACTGGAGCCAAGAACCACCGGAGGGGGAGCCCTGGCTGGGCACGATACACCAGGGCGCGCCACCCCCTCCAGGCGCGCCCTGGTGGGTTGTGCCCAGCTCGGGGGCCCACTGACCCAAATTCTGATGCTATAAAATCCTATTTTTGGAGAAAAAAATCAGAGAGAAATTTTCATCGCGTTTTATGATACGGAGCCGCCGCCACCTCCTGTTCTTCCTCGGGAGGCCAGATCTGGAGCCCATTTGGGGCTCTGGAGAGGGGAATCTTCGGTCTTCATCATCATCAACCCTTCTCCATCGCCAATTCCATGATGCTCCCCACCGGGAGTGAGTAATTCCTTCGTAGGCTTGCTGGTCGGTGAGGAGTTGGATGAGATTCATCATGTAATCGAGTTAGTTTTGTTAGGGCTTGATCCCTAGTATCCACTATGTTCTGAGATTGATGTTGCTATGACTTTGCCATGCTTAATGCTTGTCACTAGGGCCCGAGTGCCATGATTTTAGATCTGAACCGTTTATGTTTTCACCATTATATCTATGTTCTTGATCCGATCTTGCTAGTCATACGCACCTATTACGTGTTATGATCCGTAAACCCCGGAGTGACAATAGTCGGGATACTCACGTGGGTCCCTCACTTATCCCTTTAGCCCATGTCATCCCCTACCTCCAGAAAAAAATTCACCATATCTCTCATTCCTGTGTTCTTGGTCTCAAACCTGCGGATTTCGATCTCTTTGCTCGAAGCTCTGTTTCCAAAACGGTTTGGGGGGATTACTACTTGGTATGTGACTCCTCCATTGCTCCAATTAGTTTTTGATTTAGTGGGTTATTTTTAGAGTAATTAGCTACTCTTGGTGCTGTTGTAGATGAGCTTGCATGTTGAATTCTTAGAGTTCTATGTAGTTTGAATGCTTAATATGGCCTCTATGCATCCTTAGGAGTAGTTGCTATCAATCTTACAGAGTTTTGTTGACAAAAATTTTGTAGGCTAAAATTTTCAGAATTTTTATTATAGGAATAAGATGGATTTCTTTAGGAAGTTTTCCTCCAAAAAAATGCTAAAGGAGTCATTGGGGAATGATCGGACAATGACCTCCACACTCCAAGAATGATGGAGGTGCGGCCGTGCGAATGGCCGCATGATGCCTTCATGGAGGAGGCCGGGTTCCATGAAGAGTTTGGCCAATTCGTTGCAAATGCTGGGCTGACCGAGTTCTTCGCAGCTAAGTGTGACCAATACCACATCCTTACAAATTCCTTTATGCAAAGTTTTCAATTTCTGAGAAGGAATAATCCTCCCGAGGTGCAGTTTAAGCTATATGCTAAAACATACAAAATACCGCTCACTGACTTTTGCGACATATGCTTGATCCCTTCTGATGGGGAATTAAGAGAGCCTAGACCAGGGGAGTTTGAGGACTTTCTCCTCACTTTAACAGTGGGTGAAGATAGAGGTGTGTCAAAAGCCACTGCTACCAGTTTGCAGTTTCCTTCTATGCACTACTTTTCTTTATTCATCGCGAAGTGTTTAACCGCTAGGGAGAAGGTTGGCGCACTTAGTGCCCCCGACTTCGCCATTTTACGCCGTGCACTGCACAGTGACCACACCTTTAGCATGGGGGCTATTATTGCACGTCGCTTACACCTTAACAGGACTAAGGGAAAGATACAGGGTGGTATTTATGCTACTCGCTTAGCGAGACACTTTAATGTTCAGATTCGCCCACATGATCATCCCTTGTCCCAAGTTTATCTAGATCACAAGGCATTGCAGGATCACCAATTTATTGAGGCAACTGATTCTTTTCATAACATTCGTTACAACTTGGTATTCAGCGTCGAAACCCGTGATGTTATCCCGTTGCCTGCACCTGCTCTGTTTGATACTATTGCCAGGAACGGATATAGGATCATGCCAGAGGACACTACAGCCTATCGGAACAACCTAGCAGCTGCTGAGGAGGAGCCCCAGGAGTGGGACGCTCAGGTGCCGCCTCCACCTCACTTCGACTTAGGACCGGATGGTTACTACGGATGGTGATTACCAAGCTAAGCCAAAAGCCTAAGCTTGGGGGAGTACGTATTTCCACCGACATTACATTCATGTTCACACACTTCATTCCAGTTGTCGGTGTTCATACTTTTTCATTGTATTATCCATTCTAGACTCATTCTCTCGCTTTCTTCTTGCGTGTTTGAACTTTTTTGAGAAAACCCAAAAATATTTCCTACTTATTTTCAGCTTTTCTTTCTAGCTTAATTTAATCGTAGCATCAAAAGAAAACCAAAAAATATTTCTTGTTTCTTCTTTTACTTGTTGGGAGCTTTCTTGTGTACATAGTTTTTCTCGTTTTTGTTTTTCCCTTTTTAATTTGCTTTCTTCAAGAAAAATCAAAAACTCCAAAAATATTTTAGTATGTTTCTCTGAAATTCTCTTCCTTTTATTTGAGTCATACCAAGGAGAAGACCATGATGAAATTGTTGAGTGGCTCTCATATGCACTATTGTTAATCTAACAAAGAGCCCATATTACCTTGTCTTCTCCTCTTGAATAAAATGTTTGCAGATTCCAGCTTAGTCCACGGCACTCTTGCACTATTATTATTTTCTTATCATTTGGTCATGCAAGTGAAATGCAATGATGATGATATTTGATGAAGTGACTGTGGCAGAGAAAAGCGGGTATGAATTCAACTTGTTTTTGTTTTTGTAAATATGTTTAGCCTAGTATCCTTGATTCAACATATTATGATCAAACATGTTTGCAATCACAATTAGAGATTATAGTTGCCCATGCCATGCTTAAGTAGCTAGGAGTGGATAATGATTTATCTTGGATGTCAACATGCATTAAAATGATTGTGATGTGGTATGATGATATGGTATCCTCCTCTGAATGTTTCAAGTGGCTTGACTTGGCACATGTTCACGCATGTAGTTGAATCAAAACCAACATAGCCTTCATGATATTTATGTTCATGGTGTCCATATCCTACTCATGCTAGTAGTCAATGTTTATTATGCGTAATGCATGTTCATGACCGTTTTCGCCCTCTAGCTGGCCGCTTATCAATCTATTTGCTAGCCTTCGCCTGTACTAAGCGGGAATACTTCTAGTGCATCAAAATCCTTAAACCAAAGTTATTCTAGATGAGTCCACTATATCTACCTATATGCGGTATTACCCTGCCGTTCCAAGTAAATTTGCATGTGCCACCTCTAAAAATTCAAATGAACATCTGTTTTGTGTGCCTGGACCGCTCATGGAGCGACAGGGGCGGTCAGTATCTTCCATGTTAAGCGGTTTATTTTCATGATGAGTGTTTATTCACTCGTCCTTACACGAGAGGGGTGGTAATAGGGATTCCCAGTCCCGAAATAAAAAAAATTACAATTAATTAAACAAAACTCCCCCAGGAATGTTGTTGGTATGGACGGTACCCGTGGATTCAGCTAGCCGTGGAGTGTGATTGTTGGTGGAGGGGGAGTAAACCTTTACTTTTACCGCTTGGGAACAGCCGCTAATGTGTTTAGCATGGAAGATATTGATAACTCTTGGTCGTAACGTTGACAGGAAGGGTGTACCTCCCAAAATTATATCTATCTCTTATTTAAACCTTGAGCTCTGGCACCTCTGCAAATCCCTGCTTCCCTCTGCGAAGGGACTATCTATTTACTTTTATGTTGAGTCATCACCTTCTCAAATAAGCGCCAGACCTGAGAGAAATATTGTCATCCTCATGCATTGTGTATAGTAAATGTTGGGTGCAGCATGACTGGATCTTTTCTATAATGAATTACAATGTTTAGTCGCTGCTTGAACTTTGGAGGTGCTCTGCATTTATGTTTTGCGGTCTCAGAAAGGGCTAGCGAGATGCAATTGTTGTCATATTATATCATGATTGTTTTGACAAAGTGTTGGCGCTTGAGATATTTTATTATTGCTCGCTAGTTGCTTATGTCATTGATATGAGTTAATATAATTTCTAAGAGTTATTGCTGGCATGGTTAGTCATAATCTTTGTTGAAAACCTGGGTGCTACTTAAGCATATATATGTAAACAAGAACAAAAGAGTTCGTATAAGTTTTCTTTATCACTTTCAGTTTGTCAACTGAATTGCTTGAGGACAAGCAATGGGTTAAGCTTGGGGGAGTTGATACGTCTCCGTCGTACCTACTTTTTCTCACACTTCTTCCCTTGTTTTGGACTCTAATTAGCATGATTTGAATGAAACTAACCCGGACTGACGTTGTTTTCAGCAGAACTACCATGGTGTTGTTTTTGTCCAGAAATAAAAGTTCTCGGAACTGGACAAAACTTTTTGGAGATTTATTTTACAATAAATAAAAAATACTAGAGCCAAGAACCACCTGAGGGGGAGCCCTGGCTGGGCGCGATACACCAGGGCGCGCCACCCCCTCCAAGCGCGCCCTGGTGGGTTGTGCCAACCTCGGGGACCCATTGACCCTAATTCCGACGCTATAAAATCCTATTTTTGGACAAAAAAATGAGAGAGAAAGTTTCATCATGTTTTACGATACGGAGCCCCCGCCACCTCCTGTTCTTCCTCCGGAGGCCAGATCTGGAGCCCGTTTGGGGCTCCGGGGAGGGGAATCTTCGGTCTTCGTCATCATCAACCCTTCTCCATCGCCAATTCCATGATGCTCCCCACCGGGAGTGAGTAATTCCTTCATAGGCTTGCTGGTCGGTGAGGAGTTGGATGAGATTCATCATGTAATCGAGTTAGTTTTGTTAGGGCTTGATCCCTAGTATCCACTATGTTCTAAGATTGATGTTGCTATGACTTTACCATGCTTAATCATTGTCACTAGGGCCCGAGTGCCATGATTTCAGATCTGAACTGTTTATGTTTTCACCATTATATCTATGTTCTTGATCCGATCTTGCTAGTCATACGCACCTATTACGTGTTATAATCCGTAAACCCCGGAGTGACAATAGTCGGGATACTTTCCGGTGATGACCGTATTTTGAGGAGTTCATGTATTCACCGTGTGTTAATGCTTTGTTCCGGTTCTCTATTAAAAGGAGGCCTTAATATCCCTTAGTTTCCTTATGGACCCCGCTGCCACGGGAGGGTAGGACAAAAGATGTCATGCAAGTTCTTTTCCATAAGCACGTATGACTATTTACGAAATACATGCCTACATTACATTTATGAACTGGAGCTAGTTCTGTATCGCCCTAGGTTATGACTGTTATATTATGAATATCATCCAACGAGTTCACTGATCCAGTGCCTACGAGTTTTCCACATATTGCACTTGCTACAAAACTATTGCTATCACTACAACTGTTACACTTGCTACGAAACTATTGCTATCACTGCTACTGTTACTGTTACTGCTACGACTGCTATCCAAACTATCATACTACTGTGCTACTGATCACTTTGCTGCAGATATTTAATCTGCAGGTGTGGTTGAATTGACAACTCAACTGCTAAGACTCGGAAATATTCTTTGGCTCCCCTTGTGTCGAATTTATAAATTTGGGTTGAATACTCTACCCTCGAAAGTTGTTGCGATCCCCTATACTTGTGGGTTATCAATGCGCAAGGCAAAGGTTTGACCTCGATAGGTTTTTCTGTTTTACCTATCTCATGGTTGTAGTTGGGAGATCGGGTTATATGATCGATAGCCATACTATCAAGGGGGGCTCTCGAGTGAGTAGCTTGATCGTATCATTCGTCGAGAGCTCAAACATTGCATTCTTGTCATCATCATCTTTCTTGGTTCTTGTTTGGCTTTTAGCTTTATGAGTTTGGAGCTTATGGTCATCTTCATGACAAGCTCAAGTTCGTCGAAAACGGAGTTCATATGCATCTTCTATGATGTTTCGATGTTGGAGTTTTTGCCGGTTCTTAATTCATACATGTTTCACATCTCTATATCATTGGCATTTTCATACTGTCGTTGTTGGATAGCTCTTGTCATCCTCTATCCAACAAGCTTGAGTTTGCTCAATTCAGAGCTCATTTACAGAAGTTATGGCAGTTCTGGTGTTCCTGCATTCATCGGTTTCCTGTGTTCTGTTCCGGAAGGAACCAAGAAGAAGTACCGCGCAAGGCAGCGGTACTACCTGTTATCTGCGGTAGTACCACTCTGGGCAGCGGTAGTACCGCTTATGGGCGGCAGTGCCATTGCCCAGTACCGCGCGCTGTACCGCTGGCGTCGGTGTCTCGACTTTTCATGTCAAACTGAGCGGTTTTTGGTCGGTAGTATGGCATGGTAGTACCGCCTATTACTACCATGCCACTACCGCCCTTCTTTCTGGGCATGGAACCCTTAGCAAACTACGAGCAGCAGTAGGGCGCGGTACTACCTCTTTCTGGGCCATTGCATGTGCGGTCGGCTCAGCCGCCCAAGCGGTAGTACCGCTTGTGTGCGGGCTGAGGGGGTAACGGTTGGATTTTTCCTCTCCTATAAAAGGGGTTCTTCTTCCTCGATGAACCTTATCCTTTGAGCTCGAGTCCCCCCCCCCATTGTTGACCTTCTTCGAGCTTGCTATCTCTCAATCCCTCCAATGATTCTTGCTAGTTCTTTAGGAAAAAGAGAGAGGAGATCTTGATCTACATTTCCACCAATCACTTTCTCCTCTATGTGAGGGGAACCCCTTGGATCTAGATCTTGGAGTTCTTTGTGTTCTCTTCTTCATTCTTCCTCTCATTTTCGTCCATAGCATTAGTTGTTGTGGTGGGATTTGGGAGAGAAGGACTTGGGCACTCTGTGTGCCCTTGCCATTGCATTTGGTGCATAGATTTGAGTTCTCCACGGTGATACGTGGAAGTGAAGTTTGAGAAGCTTATTACTCTTGGGTGTTTGGGCACCCTAGAGCCTATGCCTCTTGGGTGCTTTGGCGCCCTAGACAGTTGGTGGTGCCTCGGAGCTCGATCATTGTGGTGTAAAGCTCCGGGCAAGCGTCGGGGTCTCCTATTAGGTTGTGGAGATTGCCCTGAGAAATTGAGGTCACCTTGGAGCCACAATCCATTGTGGTGAAGCTTCATGGTGTTGTTGGGAGCCTCCAATTAAGTTGTGGAGATTACCCCAACCTTGTTTATACGGGTTCGGTGACCGCCCTCAAGGGTCCCTTAGTGCAATCACGGCATCTTGCATTGTGCGAGGGCGTGAGGAGATTACGGTGGCCCTAGTGGCTTCTTGGGGAGCATTGTGCCTCCACACCGCTCCAAACGGAGATTCGCATCCGCAAGGGTGTGAACTTTGGGATACATCGTCGTCTCCGCGTTCCTCGGTTATCTCTTACCCGAGCCCTTTACTTAGGCACTTTACTTTGTGATAGTCATATTGTTTCTTGTTATATATCTTGCTATCACTTAGTTGTTTATCTTGCTTAGCATAAGTTGTTGGTGCACATAGGTGAGCCTAGTTGTTTTAGGTTTTGTGCTTCGCTAATTAAACACTAGTTTTATTCCGCATTTGTTCAAGCCTCAACCGTAATTATTTTAAAGCGCCTATTCACCCCCCCCCCTCTAGGCGACATCCACGTCCTTTCAGTAGTGTCTTGTACAATGCTCTTGATCATATGGCTTTTGTGCATTAGTGTGTCTCACTATTTTGGCATGCTTGCTTTGCATTTGTTTGACTTAGCATGTGGAAATCTTGTTATCAATCTAAAAACATTGCCATGTTCTTTTATCAAAACCCCAATAAAGGAGTCCTTTAAACTATTGTCTTTCTCACCTAATTACATAAGTTGGGGACTCTAGTGGTGGCTTCATTAGTGATTGAATGATTGTAGAGGCTTCTTGCTGATGAATCTAGCATCTTTGGTTGATCCAGGACGTGTAACGGGGTTATCCTCACCAAACTATCCCCTTGAGGTACTTATCTTTTGAGTCTTATGCAGCGTGACACTGTGATGCTCTTGTGTAGTGTTGAGTTCTTTATGACTAAAGCAAGTTCGAAGCTTTTGCACTTCCGTTCATCTTTAATTGATAGCCTCTATGATACCGTGCATTGCCTGCCCTCACAATGAGACTTGGCACATACTTTGCCGGTACATCCAAACTCATGGGAGGACTTTCTGTTATTCACCTACACATAAAACACTCCATCTCCACAAAACATCCACCATACCTACCTACATGGCATTTTCATAGCCATTCCAAGCATATCGCTATGCACTACCATCATATTACATTACATGATTAGAGACATGTTTTCTTTTGCCTTGCATGATCATAGTATGGCTAGCTAGACATTTCCAGGGCTTGTACGTTTTTGGATGTCTATGCTACGCCAGATCATTGCACATAGTAGTACATTGCCAGAGGCATCATCATATAGAGTTTCTCTCATGTTTGCAGTTTTGGGTTATGATTACATTCAGTTAAAGTGAGGAATTGTAAATTGTATTGTTCATCTTTTGTAAGGTGTTGCTTCTAGCAAAAGGGAGACAAAATAAAAGATGCACCACGGAGGTGCCACAAACAAAAAAAATAAAAAAAACAGAGAGGAAGAGAGAAGGAGCAACGCCATTATCCCTTTTTAGTATACACTTGTGCTTAAAAGTAGCACCATTTCATGCATTGTAAAGTAGAAAGTTTCATCAGCTTCACATTTCATACTAGTGCGCAACCTACACTATAGAACTTGGCTTGTATATTCCAATGACGAGTGTTCTCAAAAGCTCGAGGTCTTCATGAGAAAGCAAGTTGGATGCACCCTAAAGCCTAAATTATGAGAGCTTTCACATATTCATAGCTCTATGCGCATCCTAGTTGCATTAACATCGATCATAAGGCCTTCTACATAGCCTAGTGATCAGTTGCGTTGATGCAAGACTTTCTTTATTTTTGACTTCTCAAAACCCCAACCATTTTCTATATTTCCCTTAAGTGCGAGGCATAGGCTTGCGCTCAGTACTGCATAGGTAGTTCAGCGGTTTAATAACGCATACAGACGATCTTGCTATTGTACCTGGTATGCCTCGGGTTGGTGTTTTTGAAGCGATCGCTAATGCATGATTTCTTCTGTTTATGATAGTTATTGCTATGTGCCTAACATAATTTTGACCTTCTGTCTAAACCTTTGGCAATTGGAATTTGGGCTCCACAAAAATATTTTCCTCTTTCTTGACCTCCATGTGTCGGTGTACTGAACAGGGGGTGTTCATTACCCCTGGACATGCACCGGCGAGTTGTAGTCTCCAGGCGGGAAGGGCATGGCTAGAGGAGAAATCCACTTAGACGAAGCATCCAAGACCTAGTATTACCGGCAAGCTCAAGGCCGGCAAGATCAAGATAGAGATTCCTGGAAGCAAGCCTTCCTGGGAGAAGACTTCCAGGAAAGTCATCGCCAAGACGAAGACAGCGCTTGCCGGCAAGGCGCGAGCCGGCAAGCCAAAGGTCCGGCAAGCTCCGTCCCCGGCAAGGCCTGCCGGGAGAAGGCGTTCGAGCTGAGGATCAGAAGACTGAAGACCAAAGGCTAGGATCCCGTCAAGATTCGGTCCCGGCAAGATCTAGCCCCGGCAAGGATTTTGCCCCGGCAAGGCCTCGCACCCGGCAAGGCCTCGCACCCGGCGAGGATTCGCACCCGGCAAGACCCGGTCCCGGCAAGCCCCGGGACTGGCAAGGATTCAGCCCCGGCAAGGCTCCGCACAGTGCAGCGCTATCGCTCCAGTGCGGCGGCCAGCCTTGTTGTTTAGGGCTTGTCCTCATGGTGACGTGGCGCAATGCTGGCCACGGGATGCTTAAGCGGTGCTGATGGGATGGCTGCTTCTCCCATCCCCCGTAAAGCTTTTCCAAGCCCAAGACGCTAAGGGACACCTTGACGGACACCTCACGGTGCATTTAATGAGTTTGTCCCAGGCCGTCAGGGTTAGGTATGATAACACTGTGATAACACTGTAGCTACTTTCCACCTCATGCCTTATCTCGTACGCCACTGTGGTAGCCCCTTTGACTCATATATAAGGAGGCCCGAGGTGTACAGAGGAGGGGAGATTGGACCCGTTCTGCATGCGTAGTTGCTACTGTAGCTCCCGGAACTTGGCCAAGAACATCCACAGAAATACAACTAAGCAGGAGTAGGGTTTTACGCATCCGTGCGGCCCGAACCTGGGTAAAATCCCCCGTGTGCTGTTCGTTAGATCTGCTCTTTGTGCAATCCTCTCCCCTTGCCGAACAGTAAAGGGATCTCCTTGATCCCATAGGTGTCCGTTTCCCACGACATCTTTGGCGCGCCAGGTAGGGGTGAGAGGTTGTGCGAATCCGATCTAGCGGTCAGCGCGCCAGTTCTTCATCATCTTCATCAGCACGGCGTCCAAAGAGAAGGGCAGCATGATCTTCGCAGAAGCTAAGTTCTTAAACTTTGATTGCTTTCTGCTGTTTAGATATGAGTTTTATTTTGAGATCTCTGCATGAACCCGTATGCTGAGGAGCTTTCCCGGCGCTAGTTGCGCTCCATATCGCTTCGAGTCCGCTCGGCGATGTGTGCAGCTGTGCTAGTTGTGCTCCATATCGCTTCGAGTCCGCTCAGCGATTTGTGCAGCTGCGCTAGTCGCGCTCCTAATCGTTTTGAGTCCGCTCAGCGATGTGTGCAGCTGCGCTAAAGCTGGGAAGGTAAACCTTTTCGGGAGGCAGCGCGTCCCCGGCGAGCTGCTGAGGACCCGTTCCTCAAAGCGCCGCTGATTGGATCGTGCGCACCGGAAAGAGTTGCGACGAGCAAGGGAACATTCGACAGAGATCCAGATTATAACAGGTTAATCATAAAGATCAAAAGCTAATCAACTTCTTGTGCTAAAACGCTGTTGTGGCACTTCGTGTCCGACCAGCGTTGCAGGAATATGCATGGAAGGCGAGCTCGGGGGCTGGCGGCGCCCTAGAGAGCTGCCGGTCATCACCATGAGCGCGCCTCGATATGCGAGACGAACAGCAAGAAAAGATAAGTCACAGAGATTTATAACAATTACTTTTCCCTTGCTGTCTTTATTTACCCCTTACACCTACATGCGAAGGAGCCTTCCCAGGGCTAGTTGCGCTCCATGTCGCCTCGAGTCCGCTCGGCGATGTGTGCAGCTGCGCTATCGCCGGGAAGGTGAACCTTTCCGGAAGGCGGCGTTCCCGGCAAGCCGCTAAGGACCCGTTCCTCAAGCGCTGCCGACAGGAGCGTGCGCACCGGGAAGCTCTCCGGCAAGCATGGGTTGTCTTGATTAATTCCTTGTCCTTGTACATCGATCTACATGCGAAGGGGCTTTGTCATGGTCAGTCCGCGCCTAGTTTCGCCTCGAGTCCGATCGGCAAACTGAGCAGCTGCGTTCTGGCCCGGCAAGTCGCCTTGCCGTGAGCAGCACCGCCAGCAGGCTGCTGACGCCCCGAATCCAGCGCTCGCGGCAAGGTTATGCTCCGGCAAGGTTACCGGACAGCATAGGACAAGATATGTGCAAGGACAGAATTAATCAAGAGGGGGGCAGCATTTATTTAGCATAAAGAGACGCATGTCTTACATGTGTGAAGATTGATCTAACCAAGATAAATTGTTTCCTTGGCAGCCGAGAAAGCCAAGGGCGCCGTGCAGGAGGCCGGCAAGATGGCAGTGGGGCACTCGCAGTAGACGGCGGAGAGATGAGCGTATGAATCGAGCACGGCACCCGCAGTACCCTTTTTGGGGAAAGCTCGGGGGCTGGCTCTTCATCGCGCAGTGTGACGTTCCCTTTCGGGCACACGACTCCTGCTGCCATCCTGCTCTGTTTGCCCACGCAGCCGGCAAGCCCAAGGCCCGGCAAACCACAAGCTCAAGCCGGCGTCGAGAACGTCGAAGTTCTCCGCCGAAGTCATAAGCCTTCCCGGCAAGATTCTTGCCGGAAGCCGGCGTCGAGAACGTCAAAGTTCTCCGCCGAAGTCATAAGCCTTCCCGGAAAGATCCTTGCCGGAAGCCGGCGTCGAGAACGTCAAAGTTTTCCGCTGAAGCCGCAAGCTTAGCAATCTTGTCGTCGAGCCACGCGCTCCGACAAGGGGGCTCTTAGCCTTGTCGTCGAGCCATGCGCTCCGACAAGGAAGCTTTCAACTTTGTCGTCGAGCCATGCGCTCCGGTAAGGGGAGATTTCATGCGCCATTCATCAGTGCGCGGCTAAAGTTATGAGTGTCG
Organism: Elymus sibiricus; assembly: GCA_039707655.1. NCBI lineage: Eukaryota > Viridiplantae > Streptophyta > Magnoliopsida > Poales > Poaceae > Elymus > Elymus sibiricus. The sequence goes on along the minus strand of CM077675.1, from coordinate 471,576,190 downwards.
ATTGCTTCTCGCCGCACGGGTACCGGTGCATGTTTTTGGGCCTAGCCCGGACAGCACTGTGCACGCCTGCCCGGCCCAGGCCCGGGGGCTCCTGTCGGTGTACTGAACAGGGGGTGTTCATTACCCCTGGACATGCACCGGCGAGTTGTAGTCTCCAGGCGGGAAGGGCATGGCTAGAGGAGAAATCCACTTAGACGAAGCATCCAAGACCTAGTATTACCGGCAAGCTCAAGGCCGGCAAGATCAAGATAGAGATTCCTGGAAGCAAGCCTTCCTGGGAGAAGACTTCAAGGAAAGTCATCGCCAAGACGAAGACAGCGCTTGCCGGCAAGGCGCGAGCCGGCAAGCCAAAGGTCCGGCAAGCTCCGTCCCCGGCAAGGCCTGCCGGGAGAAGGCGTTCGAGCTGAGGATCAGAAGACTGAAGACCAAAGGCTGGGATCCCGTCAAGATTCGGTCCCGGCAAGATCTAGCCCCGGCAAGGATTTTGCCCCGGCAAGGCCTCGCACCCGGCAAGGCCTCGCACCCGGCGAGGATTCGCACCCGGCAAGACCCGGTCCCGGCAAGCCCCGGGACCGGCAAGGATTCAGCCCCGGCAAGGCTCCGCACAGTGCAGCGCTATCGCTCCAGTGCGGCGGCCAGCCTTGTTGTTTAGGGCTTGTCCTCATGGTGACGTGGCGCAATGCTGGCCACGGGATGCTTAAGCGGTGCTGATGGGATGGCTGCTTTTCCCATCCCCCGTAAAGCTTTTCCAAGCCCAAGACGCTAAGGGACACCTTGACGGACACCTCACGGTGCATTTAATGAGTTTGTCCCAGGCCGTCAGGGTTAGGTATGATAACACCGTGATAACACTGTAGCTACTTTCCACCTCATGCCTTATCTCGTACGCCACTGTGGTAGCCCCTTTGACTCATATATAAGGAGGCCCGAGGTGTACAGAGGAGGGGAGATTGGACCCGTTCTGCATGCGTAGCTGCTACTGTAGCTCCCGGAACTTGGCCAAGAACATCCACAGAAATACAACTAAGCAGGAGTAGGGTTTTACGCATCCGTGCGGCCCGAACCTGGGTAAAATCCCCCGTGTGCTGTTCGTTAGATCTGCTCTTTGTGCAATCCTCTCCCCTTGCCGAACCGTAAAGGGATCTCCTTGATCCCATAGTTGTCCGTTTCCCACGACACCATGGAAATGTGACTAAGAGGATAGCTTGTATTACTACATTGCTCGTTAAATCTTGCATGTTTGCACAATGATCATGGATAGCACGTTTGGGGTTTGGTTCAATGTAAGCTTTAGAGTTAGTAGCAATGAGCTTTTGGTAGTCAACCTTGTTACTCCAGGACGAGCAAGGTTTAAGCGTGGGGAGGTTGATATCTCTATATTGTATGCATTTTTAGAGATCATTCCATGTTCTATTTATATATCATGTCCCATTGAACCAAATAGTTGTCCATTATGCATGATTACCGATTTTTTGCTTTATCATTGTTAGCATTACACATTTAGTGTTTTATTTAGTTTTTTTATTTTTCTTTGTTTTCTTGTGCCTATAGGTATTTTGGAGCAACCTAGGACCAAGCACGATGAAAAAACCAAGGATGGGTACGATACAAAGTCAACCAGGGGCCAGACTTAGCCATTCCAGAGGTCGGAAAAAGTGATTTTTCCAAAATGTTCCAAATCAAGATCTAATGCCAGGAATGGATTGGCGTCGTTCATAAAAATTCAACGAGCCCAAGAACGTCAAATTCCGAGTTCGTATGAAGAAATTGCGGCCCGTTTTTCCTGAGGAGGGCAGATTGAAAGATGGCCTTTCATGCGACCGCACGCGGTCGTTTGGGTGGTCGTTTGACGTCCAGACAGCTCCGAAAGCTTCCCTTCCAGACGAGATTCTTCACCGATTTCTTCCCCGTTCGATCCTACGAGATCTTGACTCGTAAAGAAGAGATTGGGAGAGGATTTAGCTTGTCTTGAGCCCTTGGATGAAGCCCATCAAGAAAGGAGGCTAGGGAGGCTCCTTATATAAGTCATCCTCAGCCCTAGCCACCCTCATCTTATCTCATTGTCCACCACCTGAGAAGAAGGGACAATACTAAGGGAAGAAGGAGGAGGCTCCGTCACCATGGGCACCGGTCTTCGGGCCGGTGTCGTCACGTCGGCGCCGCCACCACCGGTGGCGCCCCCATCACCATTGCCACTGGTGACGTCTCCATCATCACCACCATCATCACTGCACCGCCATGCCTCCTCCCTTCACCGGCTTCATGTCGGCTTGTAACTTGTCCCTAACCTTCATGTCTATGATTGAGTAGTTGTACAAGTTCTTGAGGATATGGTTGAGCTCTTTATTATATTTGTTGCGATCCAATATTACTTGATCGTCATTCGGGTTATCATTCTCATGAGTGTTGAGAGGAGGCCTCACTCACACTATTAACATGATTGGTCGTGGAGGAACTACTGTCGTTGTGAAGGGTTGGGGCGTTGGGGTAATTCGAGGTGACAGTAAAAGCCTTTGATTTCTCGCCATCACAATTGATAGGTGAGTTAGGGAGAACCCTTAGAGAGTCTGCGTCAACGGGGTAACCTTTAATTATCATGATTTGTAACCCTATGGGGGAGACTATGATGGTGGCGTGCGTGGCACGAAGTCTACTTCGAGTAGAACGTGTACGTATTCGGCTCCGCCCACTTATGCATTTGACTAGTGACTAGAGGATACGATAGTGCATATGTGGTAGCGATTGTGGAACCCTAGAGACTGCCTTACTACTCAAGTGTTGTATTTATTAACTTAGTATCATTTAATTCATGTTCTTACCTTCTTATTAGTAGTTTATTTAATCACCTTTTATTCTAGTTTCCCTAGCAACGATAGAATAGACTATTTCCAAACTCCGGTTTGGGTACGTACGTAGCTGCGTGAAAAAATGTAGTTGCGGGTTTTGTGGTGCCTTCCTATCTTCTCCCTGTGGATTCGACACTTTACGTATCACGAAAGTGCTACACCAGCCATGTGCACTTGCAGGTCATCAGGGGGTATGCTTAAAATTAAAAAAACACCTAATAAGGATGAAATTCCTGAATCTTTGAAAGCAAGTCAAGTATATATTGGTTATAATAGGAAACTGATTGATATGCTTAGAGCTAGAAGAGAGCAAGTGGAAAATGAGGCTGAATTGCGTTATTTTGCTAGTAATGATGAGGATGTTAAAACTATTGGACTGAACTCCATTGAAAATTTGTTTAGAAATATTAATGATGTTAAACATGATGATGAAGGGACTAGAGAAGAGTAAAGTTTAGCTAGAAGGAGTCCCAATTGTTCAGAGGGTGAAAATCTTGGTGCTAAAATTGATTAAAGTGGGTTTGGAGAGGTCAAGACTTTAGGTAGCAGTGTTGCACCCACTATTCTGGACTCCAAGGACTTTAATAATTGTTCTCTTAGTGAATGCATTTCATTGATGCAATCCTTGTTAAATCTTCAATATCTAAATAGCTAGCCCCCACTAACATATTTCTCGTGACATGCAAGCATGCCACCTCATCATTCAACATGCATAGAAAAAGGTCCACCTTAACATGCAACTATGCATATTAAAAATCCACTTCAACATGCAAACATGCATGCGTATAAAATTCTATTCTACTATGCTATTTACACTTAATTCTTATATACTTAAAAACTATTATTTCAAAAATATTGATGTTTCATATAACCAAAACCTCATTGTAATATTGCAAAATATTCCCGCAACAACGTGTAGGGCATCATCTAGTTCATCCAATGCTTATGATCAAAATAAGGCTTTTACTCTGCACTTACTAAACCTAATGAAGAAAATGTTGAACTTGAAGTTTCCACCCTAGAAAATTAGATGATGGATGGGAATCTACTATCAAAATCAAGATTAATAATTATGAATGCAATGCTTTATGTGATTGAGCAATTTTGTCCACCATGCCTAAAGCGCTTTATGATGTTCTTGGTTTTGATTCTATGAGTGAATGTTCTTTAAATTTGCCCCTAGAGGATTCTACTATTAAAAATCCTATGGGAAGGATAAATGATATGCTTATAATTGCTAATAAAAACTATGCTCCTGTAGACTTTATTGTTTTGGATATTGAATGTAATCCTGCATGTTCTATTATACTTGGAAGACAATTTTTAAGGACTATAGGTGCAATTGTTGATAAGGAACACAACATAAGGTTCCAATTCCCCATGAACAAAGGTATGAAACATTTTCCTAGAAAGTGAATTAAGCCTCCTTATGAATCTATCGTGAGAGACACATATGGTCTATCTCTTGATGATAAAACTTGATAGATTTGGATTATGCCTGTTGGAAATATGCCCTAGAGGCAATAACAAAATTGGTTATTATCATATTTCCTTATTCATGATAATCATTTATTATCCATGCTATAATTGTATTGATCGGAAGCCCAGATACATGTGTGGATACATAGACAATGCTATGTCCCTAGTGTGCCTCTACTAGACTAGCTCATTGACCAAAGATGGTCAAGGTTTCCTGACCATAGACATGAGTTGTCATTTGATAACGAGATCATATCATTAGAAGAATGATGTGGTGGAAAAGACCCAACCATAAGCATAGCATTTCATCGTGTTGGTTTATTGCTACTGCTTTATCCATGTCAAGTATCTGTTACTACGACCATGAGATCATACAACTTCCTGACACCGGAGGAATGCCTTGTGTGTATCAAAACGTCACAACGTAACTGGGTGACTATAAAGGTGCTCTACAGGTATCTACGAGGGTGTCTGTTGGGTTGGCGTGGATCGAGACTGGGATTTGTCACTCCGTATGACGTAGAGGTATCTCCGGGCCCACTCGGTAATACAACATCACAAGAAGCTTGCAAGCAATGTGACTAAGGAGTTAGTCACGGGATCTTGTATTATGGAACGAGTAAAGAGACTTGCCGATAACGAGATTGAACTAGGTATGGAGATATCGACGATCGAATCTCAGGCAAGTAACATACCGCTGGACAAAGGGAACTGCATACGGGATTGATTGAATCCTTGGCATCGTGGTTCGACCGATAAAGATCTTCGTGGAATATGTGGGAACCAATATGGGCATCCAGGTCCCACTATTGGTTATTGACCGGAGAGGTGTCTCGGTCATGTCCACATGATTCTCGAACCCGTGGGGTCCGCACGCTTAACGTTCGGTGACGATATAGTATTATTGGGTTATGTATGTTGGTGACCGAATGTTGTTCGGAGTCCCGGATGTGATCATGGACGTCACGAGGAGCTCGGGAATGGTCCGGAGGTAAATATTTATATATGGGAAGTCATATTTTGGCTACCGGAAAAGTTTCGGGTTTTTCCGGTATTGTACCGGGAAGCTTCTAGAAGGTTCTGGAAACTTCCGAAGCAGTACGGAAGTCCACCAAGGGTTCCACCACGTCCCAAGGGTTTGAATGGGCTGAGGGGAGGTGCCATGGCCTTATTGGGCCAGGCGCACAAGTCCCTCAATGCCCATGTGGCTTGGGAGAGGTGGAAAGTCCACCTGTGTATGGAAAGGGAGGGAATTGGACTAGGAGTCCAACTCCTCCCCCTTGTCTGCGCATTAGGGCTTGAAGGGGCTGATCTCCACTCCCCTCCACCTATATATAGAGGGGCAGGGGTACCCCAAGAGGACACACCAAGCCCTTGGCGCCTCCCTCTCTCCCTAGATCGTTTTCTCCTCCGTTCGTGGTTCCGGTGGCGCTTGGCAAAGCCCTGCTGGCACTGCTCCACAACCACCTCCACCATGTCGTCGTGATGGTTGAGAACCCATCTACTACTCCGCCCTCGCTTGCTGGATCGAGGAGGCAGAGACATCATCGAGCCGCATGTGTGGTGAACGCGGAGGTGCCGTCCGTTCGGCGCTAGATCGGGACGGATCGCGATTAGATCGTGAAGACGTACGACTACATCAACTGCGTTATATACGCTTCCGCTTCACGGTCTACAAGGGTATGTAGATACACTCCCCCTCTCATAGCTATGCATCTCCATGGATAGATCTTGTGTGTGCGTAGGAAAAAATTTGTTTCCAATGCAATCTTCCCCAATAGTGGTATCAGAGGTAGGTCTATGCGTAGATGATATGCACAAGTAGAACACAAAGAGTTTGTGGGCGTTGATGTTCAGATTGCTTGCCTCCTTAGTCTTATTTTGATTCGGCAGTATTGTGGGATGAAGCGGCCCAGACCAACCTTACTTGTCCACGTACAAGAGACCGGTTCCACCGACTGACATGTAACCTAGTTGCATAAAGGTGGCTGGCGGGTGTTTGTCTCTCCCACTTTAGTTGAATCGAATTCGACAGAGGCGGTACTTGTAGAAGGTTAAAAGGCAACTTGATTAACACCGTTGTGGCTTTGCGTAGGTAAGAACGGTTCTTACTAGTTGCCCATAGCAGCCACGTAAAACTTGCAACAACAAAGTAGAGGACGTCTAACTTGTTTTTGCAGGGCATGTTGTGATGTGATATAGCCAAAGACATGATGTGATATATGTGATGTATGAGATGATCATGTTTTTGTATAGATTATCACGACTTGCATGTCAATGAGTACGGCAACCGGCAGGAGCCATAGGGTCGTCTTTAATTTATTTTCGCCATTTTTGCATTACTTTATCGCTATGAGTTAGCAATAGTTGTAGAAGCAATAGTTGGTGCGACAACCACTTGACGACACGATGATGGAGATCATGATGATGGAGATCATGGTGTCATTCCGGTGACGATGGAGATCATGCCAGTGCTTTGGAGATGGAGATCAAAAGCACAAGATGATGATGGCCATATCATGTCACTTATATGATTTGCATGTGATGTTTATCCTTTTTATGCATCTTATTTTGCTTAGAACGACGGTAGCATTATAAGATGATCCCTCAATAAAATTTCAAGATAAAATTGTGGTCTCCCCAAGTGTGCACCGTTGCGAAGGTTCGTCGTTTCAAAGCACCACATGATGATCGGGTGTGATAGACTCTATGTTCGCATACAACGGGTGTAAGCCAGTTTTGCACATGCAGAACACTTGGGTTAAACTTGATGAGCCTAGCATGTACAGACATGGCCTCGGAACACAGTAGACCGAAAGGTCGAACATGAGTCATATAGTAGATATGATCAACATGGAGATGTTCACCATTGAAGCCACCTCATCTCACGTGATGATCGGACTTGGGTTGGTGGATTTGGATCATGTCACACTTAGACAACCTGATGTTGATTTGAGTGGGAGTTCTTTAGTAATATGATTAGTTGAACTCATTATCATGAACATAGTCAAAATATCTTTGCAAATTATGTTGTAGATCAATAGCTCACGCTGTAGCTCCCCAGTATTTTGATACGTTCCTAGAGAAAACTAAGTTGAGAGTTGATAGTAGCAATTATGCGGACTGGGTCCATGATCTAAGGATTGTCCTCATTGCTGCACAGAAGTCTTATCTCCTCGATGCACCGCTCGGTGCGCTACCCCCTCAAGTGTTGTTTGTGGATGTTGTGAACGTCTGGCAGACACGTTCTGATGACTACTTGATAGTTTAGTGGACCATGCTTTACGGCTTAGAACTGGGGCTCCAAAGACGTTTTGAACGCCATGGATCATATGAGATGTTCCAAGAGCTGAAATTGCTATTCTAGGCGCATGCCCGTGTTGAGAGGTATGAGACCTCTGACATGTTCTTTGCTTACAAGATGGAGGAGAATAGATCAGTCAGAGAGCATGTGCTCAGAATGTCTGGGTGGTACAATCGCTTGAATCAAGTGGGAGTTCATCTTCCAGTTAAAATAGTGATTGACAGAGTTCTCCAAGTCACTGCCACCAAGCTACTAGAGCTTCGTGATAAACTATAACATGCAAGGGATAGAGAAGATGATCCCTAAGCTATTCGCGATGTTTTACGACACGAAGGTAAAAATCAAGAAGGAGCATCAAGCGTTGATGGTAAGACCACTAGTTTCAAGAAGGGCAAGGGCAAGAAGGGAAACTTCAAGAATGGCAAAACAGTTGTCGCTCCAGTGAAGAAACCCAAGGTTGAACCCAAACCCGAGACTAAGTGCTTCTATTGTAAGGGGAACGGTCACTGATAGCGAACTACCCCAAATACTTGGTAGGTAATAAGGATGGCAACGTCAACAAAAGTATATTTGATATACGTGTTATTGATGTGTACCTTACTAGTACTCCTAGTAGCACCTGGGTATTAGATACCGGTTTAGTTGCTAATATTGGTAACTCGAAATAAAAGCTATGGAATAAACGGAGACTAGCTAAGGGCAAGGTGATGATGTGTGTTGGAAGTGTTTCCAAGGTTGATGTGATCACCATCGCACGCTCCCTCTACCTTAGGGATTAGTGTTGAACCTAAATAAATGTTATTTGGTGTTGGCATTGAGCATGAGCATGATTAGGTCATCTTTATTGCAATACGGTTATTCATTTTAAGTCAGAGAATAATGGTTATTCTGTTTACATGAATAATACCTTCAATGGTCATGCATCCAATGTGACTGGTTTATTGAATCTCGATCGTAGTGATACACATGTTCATAATATTGATGCCAAAAGATGCAAAGTTAATAAAGATAGTACCACATACTTGTGGCACTGCCACTAAGCTCATATTGGTGTAAAGCGCATGAAGAAACTCCATGCTGATGGATCTTTGGACTCACTCGATTTCGCATCGGTTGAGACATGCGGACCATGCCTCATAGGCAAGATGACTAAGACCCCGTTTTCCAATATGATGGAGCGGGCAAGTGACTTATTGGAAATAATACATGTTGATGTATGCGGTCCAAATGAGTGTTTAAGCGTGCGGTGGATATCGTTATTTTCTTACCTTCACTGATGATTTGAGTAGATATGGATATATTTACTTAATGAAACACAAGTCTGAAACGTTTGTAAAGTTCAAGCAATTTCAGAGTGAAGTTGAAGATCATCGTGACAAGAAGATAAAATCTCTACTATATGATCGTGGAGGTGAATATCTGAGTTACGAGTTTGGTATGCAACTTAAGACAATGTGGAAATTGTTTCACAACTCACGCCGCCTGGAACACCATAGTGTGATGGTGTGTCCGAACGTCGTAGTCATGCTCTATTGGATATGGTGCGTACTATGATGTCTCTTACCAATTTGCCACTATCATTTTGGGGTTATGCATTAGAGACAACTACATTCACTTTAATAGGGCACCATCTAAATCCGTTGAGATGACACCCTATGAATTATGGTTTGGCAGAAATCTAAGATGTCGTTTCTTAGAGTTTGGGAATGCGACACTTATGTCTGATAAGCTCGAACCCAAAGCAGAAAAGTGCATCTTCATAAGATACCCTAAAGCAACAATTGGGTATACCTTCTATCACAGATCCGAAGGCAAGGTCTTTGTTGCCAAGAATGGATCCTTTCCAGAGAAGGATGTTCTCTCGAAAGAAGTGAGTGGGAGGAAGGTAGAACTTGATAAGGTTGTCGAACCTTCACTTGAATTGGAAAAGTAGCGCAGCACAGAAAGGTGTTCCTGTGATGCATAAACCAATTGAAGAGGAAGCTAATGATTATGGTCATGAAACTACGGATCAAGTTACTACCGAACCTTGTAGGTCAAGAAGGATACATACTGCCCCGAGCGATACGGTGATCCTGTCTTGGAGGTCATGTTGTCAGACAACAGTGAACCTACGAGCTATGAAGAAGCGATGGTGGGCCCGAATTCCAACAAATGGCTAGGAGCCATGAAATCCGAGATAGGATCCATGTATGAAAACCAAGTATGGACTTTGGTAGACTTGCTCGATGAACGACAGGCCGTTAAGTACAAATGGATCTTTAAAAAGAAGACAGACGCTGATGGTAAATGTCACCATTTATAAAGCTCGACTTGTCACAAAGAGGTTTCCGACAAGTTCAAGGAGTTGACTACGATGAGACTTTCTCACCCATAGCGATGCTAAAGTCTATTGGAATTATGTTAGCAGTTGCTGCATTTTTCGATTATGAAATCTGGCAGATGGATGTCAAAACAGAGTTTCCTTAACGGTTTCCGTGAGGAAAGGTTGTATGTGATACAACCAGAAGGTTTTGTCGGTCCTAAGGTTGCTAAAAGGTATGCAAGCTCCAGTGATCCTTCTATGGACTGGAGCAAGCATCTCGGAGTTGGAATATACGCTTTGATGAGGTAATCAAAGCTTTTGGGTTTATACAAAGTTTATAAGAAACTTGTATTTACAAGAAAGTGAGTGGGAGCACTATAGAATTTCTGATAAGTATATGTGGATGACATATTGTTGATCGGAAATAATGTAGAATTTCTGGAAAGCATAAAGGGTTGTTTGAAAGGAGTTTCTCAAAGGAAGACCTGGATAAAGCTACTTAAACATTGGGCATTAAGATCTATAGAGATAGATCAAGACGCCTGATAAGACTTTCAGTGAGTACATACCTTGACAAGATTTTGAAAGAGTTCAAAATGGATCAGTCAAAGAAGGAGTTCTTGCCTGATTTGTAAGGTGTGAAGTTGAGTAAGACTCAAAGCTCGACCACGGCAGAAGAAAGAGAAAGGACGAAGGTCGTCCCTATGCCTTAGCCATAGGCTCTATACGGTATGCCATGCTGTGTACCGCACCTGATGTGTGCCTTGCCGCGTGTCTGGCAAGGGGGTACAAGAGTGATCCAGGAGTGGATCACTGGCCAGCGGTCAAAATTATCCTTAGTAACTGGAGGACTAAGGAAATGTTTCTCAATTATGGAGGTGATAAAGAGTTCGTCGTAAAAGGTTACGTTGATGCAAGCTTTGACACCGATCCGGATGACTCTGAGTAGCCAACCAGATACGTATAGTGGAGCAGACATTTGGAATAGCTCCAAGTGGGGCGTAGTAGCAGCATCTACAATATGACATAGAGATTTGCAAAGTATACACGGATCTGAATGTTGTAGACTCGTTGACTAAAACCTCTCTCACAAGCAAAACATGATCAAACCCCAGAACTCAGTGGGTGTTAATCACATGGTGATGTTAACTAGATTATTGACTCTAGTGCAAGTGGGAGACTATTGGAAATATGCCCTAGAGGCAATAATAAATTGGTTATTATCATATTTCCTTGTTCGTGATAATCGTTTATTATCCATGCTATAATTGTATTGATCGGAAACTTAGATACATGTGTGGATACTGTTGACACCAGATTTCTACACGGTACAAAATGCAGTGGAGATGACTTTAAATGAAAAGGTGTTCAACATGGAAAAGTTCTGCATCGTCAAATTGAACAGCATTGATGTTTAGGTCATCGCTTTCCAACCTCATCTTAAGGGCCGAAATTACACTCGAAGTGTCAGGATTTAACTTCCCGAGTGCTTTTCGGCCGATTAAGCTCCCAAGACCACTTCGTATGGGAAAATGTTCAACATGGATTGTCTTCGCATCGTCAAAATGATCGACTTTAATATCAAAATCATCTCAATCCGAGTTCATATGCAAAAGTTAGAGCCATTGCAGTGCAGCCCTATCACAAGGCAGAAACTGACGCGGGGATCAGACACTCACCAAGGACATGTCTGATGGGTTGCGTAAGCTATTCGGCCCTCAACACGGTCTCGAATGGAAAAACTTACAACATGAAAAAGTTTTGTGTCATTGAGCCGATCGATTTTTATATATAATTCATCTCAATCCGAGGTTGTATGCAACCTGCAGAAACGATACAAGATTCAAATAGTCCAGTCAGTTGCAAGACCGAGTCCGACTAGAAGTTGAAGATGGCCTCGTAAAGTATTCAAGATGGCTTCGGTTGGAAAAGTGATCAACAGAAGAATTGTCCGTCTCGTCGAAACGATTGATTTTGACATAAATATGATCTCAATCGAAGGTCATATGCAGATTCTACGGCCCGCGCAAGGAGCAAGACAGAAGTTTGAGCCAGATTCGGGCTGAATCCGAGTTTAACTAGAACTAGGACTCTAGGGCGTGATTTGGTGTGATTTTCTTGTAAGGAAAACCTATATGAATCCTTTGCTTGTACGGGAAGTCCAGCCGCCTCTTATATATATTGGAGGTGACGGCCGATTGAAAAAACACACAATCGAACAAATCAATCTATACCAGTTTTTCATCTGCGTTTTATCTCTCCATCATTTTTCTCTCTCGTTCTTCGTTGTTCTTCGTTTGAGAGCTGCGAATCCCGAGGCTCTAGGGGCGAGCGAATCGACCTAGGGCAGCCCATAGCCGCCGCACTCCTTGACGGGGTCCCTCCCGGGTGTGTGGGGTTTCGGGTCTCCAAAAGCATTCGCCGACTGTCTTGCGTATCGCGCTGTCGGTCGGATCTCCTTCGACGTGAGCTGCGGTGCATCACCCCCGGCGTTGAGGGTACACGTGATGTGTTCGTGTGTCGACACACTTTTTGGCGACTCCGCTGGGGACAAAGATCAATCATCATCATCAACCATCATGTCTGATCTTCCTAAGCCATCTGAGGTAGACACCGATAACATCATTAAGCCCAAGCTTGATGAACTATCGGCTGATCATCGCCAAGCTTATGAGGATTACAAGAAGGCATGCGAAGAGAAGGAGTTGCAGGAGTTCCTTGGAAACTTGAAGAAGGATCGCCAAGGCAATATCACTCCGATTGGAGAAATCAAGTTCCCTCCTCTTCAAGCTGAGCAGGTTAAACCCCCTTTTAGTACTACCTTTTCTCCTGAGCAGTGGGCTGAGATTGAGAGTCGTATTGCTGATGGTAATAATCTTGTCTATCAATCCTTTTTAGAGAATACTAATGCTCAGAAAAATATGCCTCAATCATCTACTCGTAATATTGGTGTGCCTACTAGCGTAGAAAGCCCTAATCTGTCTTTACCTATTTCATCGGCGCCTCCCATGCCGATGAATTATTATCCTACTCAGACAAATCAGATTGTGGCTGCACCCATTAGTCCTATCATGAGCATGCCAAGTTCGGTCGCAACGCCGAACCAAGCATTACATGTAGGTGCAAACGCTGCTAGACCAATACCGAACTATGGTTCGGCATACGTGCAACAATTCCTACCTGCAGCTAGTAATCCCACTTCTGCTATGCCACTGCAGCAAACTTCATCGTCTACTACGGACAATGCTCTAGCTAATTTTAGAGAGGAGATGGCTAAGATGTTTCGGGAAATTTTTGGTGTTGAGTTACCTAGGAATCGGATTTACCAAAAACCCGTATCCTGAATACTTTGATGCAATCCAATGCCCTCTGGGATATAAAATTCCAGATTATGTTAAATTCAATGGAGAGGGCACAAAAACCACATGGGATCATGTTAGTCAATACTTAGCTCAGTTAGGTGAAGCAGTCTCATTAAATGAATTGAAAGTACGTTTATTTCCTTTGTCCTTAACTGGTACCGCATTTTCATGGTTTTCTTCTTTACCACATGGTTCTATTCGTGTGTGGTCGCAGCTAGAACAAAAAAATCATGATCACTTCTATAGCGGCGACAATGAACTTAAGTTGTCACATCTTACATCGGTTAAGCAGAAGCATGATGAATCGGTCTCCGATTACGTCAATAGATTTAGAGATACAAAAAACCGGTGTTATAGTTTGGTGATTGTCGGTGTCGAAACCGGCGGATCTCGGGTAGGGAGTCCCGAATTGTGATACTTGGATCGATGGTAATAGGAGACAAAGGGGGCAAGGTTTTACCCAGGTTCGGGCCCTCCTATGGAGGTAATACCCTACGTCCTGCTTGATTATATTGAGTGTATGGAGATTACAGAGTTGATCTACCACGAGATCGAGTAACTAAACCCTAGATGAGTTCTCCTGTCCTACACCCTAAAACCCTCCGGCTTATATAGACGCCGAGGATGTCTAGGGTTACACATGGTCGGTTACACGCCAAGGGCATAAATATGCCTATTCACTACTTTAAACGTGGTCGACACGCCATGATCCTTGAAGCTTCCTCTCCAGAGTCCGGGTCTTCAATCAATCCAGCGTCCAGCGAACGGCCCATACAATCCGGCCCATAATAGACAGGCCGGCTATCCGAGGACCCCTTAAACCAGGACTCCCTCAGTAGCCCCCGAACTAGCCTCCAATGCCGAGGCATGTTCGGACAATCTGGCAGGTCTTCGGCTTGCGAGGCGAGTCCCTCAACCCTTCTTGTTCGGCAACCGTCCTATCATCGGCGAAATCCCAAACGTCGCGGGATCGCCGGGTCCACAATAATAGCGTTTCTTGGACTTCGCGCATCATGGGGAGACGAGCGGTTCAGTATCTTTTTACAAAACTACCCCTGATAAATAAGGCATCGCCCATTCAAACGAACTAAACCGTGGTCCAAGCCACATCTTCCTCCTCTTCTTCCTCACTGGAAAAATCCTCCAGCGAAAAAGGTCTCCACCAAGGATGGCGAGTGCTCCCGGTTCCTCCTCGGATCCTTACGGAACCCGCCCCGGGGATTGGACTAGCTGCTCCATGTCGCTTCTTCAACTTCGCAACCTTGAGACCCAAGGGTATCTTCCCTCTTCGGATCTGACAGCCATCCGCGCCGGTTTGACATCATTCAACGGCGAGGTCCTTGCGGAGAACTTCCCCAAACCCAAAAAGGGGGAGCGTATATGCCTCGTGTCCTATCTCCTGCAGGGTCTCGGGTTTCCCATTCATCCGTTCCTGGGAGATCTACTAGTGTTTTATGGGATCCAGCTCCACCACCTCACCCCAGGGTCTATCCTGCACATCTCGGGCTTCATCGCCCTTTGCGAGATGTTCCTGGGCTGCGAGGCGCATTTCGATTTGTGGAGGAAATACTTCTGCCTTGTTCCTCGCACTCGAGACAAGACAATTTTTGAGGTCGGCGGAGCCGAAGTATGCCGTATAGCAGGGACGGGATACCCCGTGGGGACACCAAAGGAGTCCGAACTATGGACCTCGGAATGGTTTTACATCGAGGATGTCCCCCTATTCGAGCCAGCCCGGAGGGGTCTGCCCGAATACTCTGATGCCCCTCTGAAGAAAAGGTACAACTGGCGCCCAAAGAGCCCATCCCAAGAAGACAGTGTCGAAGTACAGCGGTTAGCAGCCCGTGTGAGGATACTAGCTCATCATAAGTTGACTATGATAGACGTCATGGCCGCTGCCATCACCCGGTGTGTCCAGCCCCTGCAACAAAGGATACACCCTTTGTGGTGTTATAACGGGACAAGCGACACTACTCGCTCCCGAAGACTGGGTCCTGCCGACCAAACAGCATTGGCCGCCGCGCTTGCCGACCTATACAAAGGGGAGCAAGAAGATTTTATTTGGCGACCGACCAAGGAGGGATACTCGAGCCACAATCCCATCGAATGGGTGAGCCTTTGAGCCCCATGACCACAATTCGGGTTTCTTAATTTGTCCTCCTTGACCGGAGTCTTTTATCTTTATATGAACAGGAATGGAGGAGCTTCATCGAGACAGTCAAATGTCCGGCTCTTCAGCCCGAGGACTATTCCCGCGAGGACGATCCGGGCTATCATGAAGACCCAGATCTGTCAGTCGAACTCAAAGACGGGGTTTTCTACCAGGAGGGCCTTGACGGCTCCAAGGTGGCCATCATTGCCGATTACCCTGGATCCTTCCCATCCCCTGCAACAAGCAAGAAGAAGAAGAAGACGTCCCACAAGAGGCGAGTGTCCTCTACTAACCCCAACGTGCCGGTCCCTTCCCCCAAACGTCGTCGATCTGCGCGACACACAACGGCAGCGGTGGCAGTGTCCGGATTGGAGAGCAATAAGCCTCCAGCAGATGAGCCGATCACAGGGGCGAGTGCGCCTCCGAGTTCATCTCAAAGGTATTTCGTTTGATTTAGCATCATGATTTGATAGAGTCTGACAAGAGATCATTTTGCCGCAATATTCAGGCAAAGGGTTCGGTCGTCACCTTCCAAGGACATCGTAAGGACGTCCGGCGGTACTCAAGATTCCAAGCCATCCGCCCGTGCTGATCCCGCAGCAGGAGCCTCCACCGCCAACCTTGCCCCAGCCGATTCTGGTGACGCCATATCTGTCACCAAATCAGAGGTTGGGAGTGCTATTGAAAGGACGTGGATGTCGCCTAGAGGGGGGGGTGAATAGGCGCTTTAAAATAATTACGGTTTAGGCTTGAACAAATGCGGAATAAAACTATCGTTTAATTAGTCAAGCACAAAACCTAAAACAACTAGGCTCACCTATGTGCACCAACAACTTATGCTAAGCAAGATAGACAACTAAGTGATAGCAAGATATATAACAAGAGACAATATGGCTATCACAAAGTAAAGTGCATAAGTAAAGGGCTCGGGTAAGAGATAACTGAGGCACGCGGAGACGACGATGTATCCCGAAGTTCACACCCTTGCGGATGCTAATCTCCGTTCGGAGCGGTGTGGAGGCACAATGCTCCCCAAGAAGCCACTAGGGCCACCGTAATCTCCTCACGCCCTCGCACAATGCAAGATGCCGTGATTCCACTAAGGGACCCTTGAGGGCGGTCACCGAACCCGTACAAATGGCGACCCTTGGGGGCGGTCACCGGTACCCGTACACTTTGGCAACCCTTGGGGGCGGTTCACCAGTACCCGTACAAATTGCTCGGGGCAATCTCCACAACCTAATTGGAGACCCCGACACTTGCCCGGAGCTTTACACCACAATGATTGAGCTCCGAGGCACCACCAACCGTCTAGGGCGCCAAGGCACCCAAGAGGAACAAGCTCTAAGGTGCTCAAACACCCAAGAGTAATAAGCTTCTCAACTTCTCACTTCCACGTATCACCGTGGAGAACTCAAACCTATGCACCAAATGCAATGGCAAGGGCACACGGAGTGCCCAAGTCCTTCTCACCCAAATCCCACCAAAGCAACTAATGCTAGGGAGGAAAATGAGAGGAAGAACGAAGAAGAACACGAAGAACTCCAAGATCTAGATCCAAGGGGTTCCCCTCACTTAGAGGAGAAAGTGATTGGTGGAAATGTGGATCTAGATCTCCTCTCTCTTTTCCCTCAAGAACTAGCAAGAATCATTGGAGGGATTGAGAGTTAGCAAGCTCGAAGAAGGTTAACAATGGGGGGCAAACTCGAGCTCAAAAGATAAGATGCATTGGGGAAGAAGACCCCCTTTTATAGGTGGGAGAAAATCCAACCGTTACCCCCACAGCCCGCGCTCAAGCGGTAGTACCGCCCATGCGAGCGGTAGTACCGCCCACACGCAAAACACAGTAGTAGAAGGGCCAGCGGTAGTACCGCTTAGTACTACCGCCCCTACTACCGCTCGGGTGGCGCAGGTCACCAGACACCAGGCAAAGCAGTGTCTGATGCCCTGCGCAAGGAGCCGGAACCCCCCAGCGGTACTACCGCTGTGGCAAGCGGTATTACCGCTGTGGACAGCGGTACTACCGCCCCCGGGAGGGTAACAAAGAACCAGAGCAGCCAGATGGAACCAGTAAAACCAGAACTGCCATAACCTTCGCATATGAGCTCTGAATTGAGCAAACTCAAGCTTGTTGGTTATCTTAAGAAGAGGCAGTATGAAAATGCAAATGATATAGAGATGTGAAACCTCTATCAATGAAGAACCGGCAAAAACTCCAACATCGAAAACATCATAGAAGATGCATATGGACTCCGTTTTTGATGAACTTGAGCTTGGCATGAAGCTGACCATAAGCTCAAGAACCCACATAGAGAAAAACCAACCAAGAACCAAGAAAGATTATGATGCCAAGAATGCAATGGTTTGAGCTCTCAACGAACGATACGATCAAGCTACTCACTTGAGAGCCCCCCTTGATAGTACGGCTATCGATCCTATAACCCGGTCTCCCAACTACCACCATGAGACCGGTAAAATAGAAAACCCTATCAAGGTCAAACCTTAGCCTTGCGCATAGTCCACTTGAGCTAGATGATGATGATCTTGACTTCCTCAAGATGGACCACCTTTCTTGATTGCGTTGGCTCGATGAAGACTAGATGATTGCTCCCCCATACTCCACTATGGGTGAGCCACTCTTCGGCACATCTTCACAAGTCCATTGTCACCACAATGGACGGCAAGCTTCAAGCATGATCTCTCCGTGATGCTTCACTTGAACTTGCACACCGCAACCTTGATGACGATCACCACTTGACGTCATCTTCCATGGGTTGTATGAGATCTTCCCCTTGACGCAAACCCATGGAAATATACCTAACCCCACAACGAACTCTCACGTAGACCATGGGTTAGTACACAAAGCGTAATGGACAATGCTTACCATACCATGGGATCACTTGATCCCACTTGGTACATCTTCTACGCTTTGTGTGTTGATCAACTTGAATCATTCTTTGCCTTAATCTTGATCAACCTTGTGTCTTATCTTCTCTCTTCATAAAGATGATGTCTTGAAGGTAAACATGAATGCTCACACAATCTTCTTCTTCAAGACATGCTTGCAATAAGCTCAACTCCCACATGACCAATCTTTGGATAAACCTTGAATACCACCTTGGTCACCATATAAACTCCTTGAAACCAACAGATGGACTTCAAGAAGTACCTACGGACAAATCCTTCGAATATAACTCAAGGCAACCATTAGTCCATAGGGATTGTCATCAATTACCAAAACCACACATGGATAAATGTGCTCTTACAGCTATGCATCATCGGCGGCGACGAGAAGCCCTGCGTCACCCGGCCTTTTCCGAACAAGAGTTCGGTGCTCTGCGCACAGCGGATGCACATCTCGGGGCCGCCCGAGCTGGGTTCGGGGAGGCTGTTAAGTTAATATCGTCCAGCCTGCAGGTAAGTAGTCGTTTATTGAAGTCCGAACACTTGTGTAGACTCAGTAGCCCCCGAGCCTTAAATTGGTCGGTACGACCGAATTAAGGATCTCTGTACTAAATTACTGGC
This sequence comes from Elymus sibiricus, assembly GCA_039707655.1. Classification (NCBI taxonomy): domain Eukaryota; kingdom Viridiplantae; phylum Streptophyta; class Magnoliopsida; order Poales; family Poaceae; genus Elymus; species Elymus sibiricus. The sequence continues at coordinate 471,557,217 of CM077675.1, read as the reverse complement.
AATGCAGGCCTCGAAGCAGCAGTGCGAGCAACTGTCCAAGGAACTGGAAACCAGCCGAACACAGGTCGACTCTTTGAAGGTCGAACTGGAGCAAGTGAAGAGCTTTACTCGGGAGGCACACGGTTTGTGTATATATTCTGCTGATCTTTAGTATATCCCCATGCTTACGCAAGGGTACTATGTAGCAGCTGAATCAATAGGGCAATTACAAAAAGATTTGGATGTAGCCCGAGACTTTCAGCAATATGCCGAGTCCCAGCTGGAGGCTGGCCATCGCGTTTCACAACGGCATCTTGAAGAGAAGAACCGCCTGAAGGAGGAGAACAGTCAACAAGCCGAACAGATTGAGAGCTTAAAGGCTCAATTGGCCCAGGCCCAAGAAGAAAACCAGAATTTACAGAGAGGCATGTTCGGTAAGTTTGATTTGAACATTGGAAAGTGTCTCTTATAAGTGAGATGTAATACGCATGCCGTGACTCATGTGCTGGTCTATTGTCCGGGCGACCCGAAGAAGAAATCGGATCCTACTAGGGGAATCTGTTAAAGGAGCTATCCACCCTTCATGAGCGTGCTCAGAAAGCCATGAAAAGCATGGTGAAGGCACTATGGCCTGCCGAGCAACCTGCGGAGGGGATGATCGAAGTAATCGATCGCTTCAAGGGAGCCCGAGCTAGGTTCGAGCTGTGGAAGACATCGGCTTGCCGGGAGGGAGCACGAGAAGCGTGGGCGATGATCAAGACCCACTATACCGGACTTGACCCCGAGCGTATGGCTCAGGTTGGACCAGTGGGGGTAGATGGACAAGAAGTGCCGCTCCACCTAGTGTACGACCAGGTGATGCCTGCCGCCCGTCTCTCACAACAAGACTGCTCCCTGGACACCATAATCGATAATCTCGACCCGCAGCCAGATGTATGATCATATGTAGCTATGTACTTGATAATCGAAAAATTACTCCGTCTGTGTTGTGAACTTTGTCTTAACCGGCCATCGGCTTTAACCTCCCGTGCTAAGAGCTTGGGAGTGTTCCTTGTAAGTTATCACCCGACGGGGAGGGAACTATGTTCGGGGAACCAGGCAATCCGGCCATGTGGTACGAACAGACAGAAAGCACACAGGGAGATATGTTATATTACTGCTTAGCGTAAGAAACATCTTCCGAAGAAAATAGTAACTCCATCGATACCTTTCTTCAGGGGTACTACGTAAATCGTAGGAAAAAGGCCGTGTACTGTTAGTATGCGGCCAGGGTGAGGGAAGAGGCCCGAATAATGGTCATGACGACCATGGTTAAATCCGTCGCAGCCGATCAATTGTCTACTGAAGATAGCTAGCTTTTGGCTTCACCCGTCTGAGGTACGTATCCGAATGACCCAGTCATAACAATCGCAGAGGTGCTCCCTTTACCCTCAAGCCGAACAATCGGGAACGTAGAGGGTAAGCACAGGAGCGAGGCAACCCACCTTGGCAAATTCTTAGTTCTAATTGATGCATAAGATGGCGTAAAGAACGACAAGTAAAGGATGCGTACACAAGAAATGTGCACGAGTGCTTATATCATAAAAGCATTGGCTTTGGAAAGGAAGCCCCCGGGTACTATGTTCGGATTTAACACTTAAAGGTGTAGGCCGAAAAATCATTAGTACAAGATCGGTTGAACCGAACATAGAGTTGGGAAGAAAAAGAAATCAACCCTGCCAGAAATCAAGGTGGGAGGGAGAAGAAATAACGATGAAAAGAAAGAAAGGAGAAAGGTAAAAAGTATGACAACACCGGTCTAACCGTAGAAGCGCTGAAGACGAGCTGCGTTCCATGGGTTTGGTTCAAGGCGGTTATTCTGTGGGTTCCGAAGACGGTAAGCTCCTCCTGTGAGTAGCTCGTCGATGATGAAGGGGCCTTCCCATTTGGGCTTGAGTTTATGCTTCTGCTTCTCCGGAGTCGTAAGACTAGTTCGCCCACGTTGTATGCTTGTGCCCTGACCTCCCTGCTCTGGTAACGCCGGGCCTGCTGCTGATAAAAAGTAGAACGGGCCCAAGCTATATCACGCTCCTCCTCCAAGGCGTCCAAGTCGTCCTGCCGATCTAACTCGGCCTCTCTTTCCTCGTACATGCGCACTCTTGGTGCATCGTGAATGATATCACACGGAAGGACCGCTTCGGCCCCGTAGACCATGAAGAACGGTGTGTATCACGTTGATCTATTCGGGGTGGTGCGCAAGCCCCATAGAACGGAGTCGAGCTCCTCTACCCACTGACAATCAGACTCTTGAAGAGACCGGACCAAACGTGGCTTGATGCCGCTCATTATGAGGCCATTTGCTCGTTCGACTTGTCCATTAGTCTGCGGGTGATAAACCGATGCGTAATCGAGCTTGATGCCCATCTTTGCGCACCAGTCTTTGACCTCCTGGGTCGTGAAATTGGATCCGTTATCAGTTATTATACTGTGCGGGACACCGTACTGGTGTACCACGCCGGATATAAAGTCGATTACTGGTCCGGATTTGGCTCATTTAACGGGTTTGGCCTCTATCCATTTGGTGAATTTGTCGACCATGACCAGTAAGTATTTATTTTTCTTGGTCCCCCCTTTAAGTGGTCCGACCATGTCCAGCCCCCAGACCGCGAAGGGCCAGGTGATCAGAATAGTCCGAAGAGCCGTTGGGGGCATGTGACTTTGGTTTGCGAAAAGTTGACACCCCACGCAATATTTGACAAGTGACTGGGCGTCCGCCCGAGCTGTGGGCCAAAAGAACCCAGCCCGGAAGGCATTGCTTACCAAGGCTCTTGTTGCGGCGTGATGACCGCCCATCCCTGCGTGGACTTCGGCTAATAGTTGCCGCCCTTCTTCCTCGGATATGCACCGTTGTAGTACTCCAGTGGTGCTCTTCTTGTACAACTCTCCTTCGTGTACCTTGAAGGCTTTTGAGCGCCGAACTATGCGTCGCGCCTCCGTCTGATCATCAGGAAGTTCTTTGCGAAGGAGGTAGGCGAGGAAGGGCTCGGTCCATGGCGCGATTACTGCCATGACCTCATGAGCTGAGGGCGTTTCGTCCATGACGGAGCCACCGATGATTTGGTCGTCTGGTTCGTTTACAGGGGGAACAACCTTGTCTGCACTGGACGGATCGGCGTCCTCTTGATCTAGCCAAACCACAGATGGCTTAAAGAGCCGTTCCAGAAAAGTGTTTGGTGGGACAGGATCACGTTTGGCTCCTAGGCGAGCCAGTATATCGGCAGCTTGGTTGTCGTCTCTAGCGACGTGGTGAAATTCCAGCCCCTCGAACCGTGCGGATATCTTGAGGACGGCGTTTCTATATGCCGCCATCTTTGGATTCTTAGCATCGAACTCGCCGTTGACTTGAGAGATGGCCAGATTGGAATCTCCCCGTACTTCCAGCCGCTTTATGCCCATTGAGACTGCCATCCGAAGACCGTGCAGGAGGGCTTCGTATTCGGCTGCATTGTTGGAGTCGGCATACATGATCTGTAATATGTACCGGACGTTATCACCTGTGGGGGATGTGAGAACGACTCCAGCCCCCAGTCCGGCCAAAGTTTTGGATCCATCAAAGTACATCGTCCAATGGGAGTATGTACTATATTCTCTGGGGAGTTCGGCTTCTGTCCATTCAGCGAGGAAATCTGCCAATACCTGAGATTTAATAGCTCGGCGTGGTTTGTAGGTAATCTCGAAAGGGAGGAGCTCGATCGCCCATTTGGCTATACGGCCGGTGGCGTCCCTGTTATTGATTATATCATTCAAGGGGACTTCGGATGCCACCGTAACCGAACACTCTTGGAAGTAGTGTCGTAGTTTCCATGATGCCATAAAAACTGTGTAGGCTATCTTCTGATAGTGCGGGTATCTGGACTTGCATTGCGTTAGTACTTCTGACACGTAATAGACCGGCTTCTGTATATGGAATTTGTGTCCCTCCTCTTCTCGTTCGACGACGAGCACCGCGCTAACGACTTGGTTGGTGGCCGATATGTATGGTAACATGGGCTCACCAGCGCCTGGTGCTGTGAGTATAGGGTTACTTGCCAGGAGTGTCTTGATTTCTTCTAACGCAGCCTTTGCTTCCTCGGTCCATTCAAAATTCTTGGTCCGTTTCAGCAACTTATATAGTGGTAAAGCTTTTTCACCGAGGCGGGAGATGAAGCGACTTAATGCCGCCACGCAACCCGCCAATCTTTGGACATGCTTTAGCTCTGTGGGAACAGCAAGTTCGGATAAAGCGCGGATCTTGGCCGGATTCACTTCTATTCCTCTATGGGAAACGATGAATCCGAGCAATTTGCTAGCGGGAACGCCGAATACACACTTCTCCGGATTGAGCCGAATATCGTATTCGCATAGGTTAGCAAAGGTTTGCCTTAAGTCGTCGATCAGATTGCTAACGTGTTTGGTTTTAATGACCACGTCGTCCATGTACGCCTCGACTGTTTTGCCAACCTGTTTTTCGAGACAGGTCTGGATCATGCGCTGGTATGTAGCCCCAGCGTTTTTTAGCCCGAAAGGCATTGTGTTGAAGCAAAAAGGCCCGTAAGGGGTGATGAATGCGGTTGCCGCTTGATCGGATTCCTTCATTTTAATCTGATGGTATCCGGAATAAGCATCGAGGAAACACAGCGAGTCGTGTCCGGCTGTGGCGTCAATAATCTGGTCTATTCGTGGTAGAGGGAAAGGGTCCTTGGGGCAGGCCTTGTTGAGGTATTTAAAGTCGACACATAGCCGCCAGGATCTATATTTCTTTGGTACCATAACCAGGTTTGCCAACCATTCGGGGTGCTTAATGTCCCGAATGAATCTGGCCTCTAGCAATTTAGCAAGTTCTTCACCCATAGCTTGTCGTTTGGGCTCGGAGAAGCGGCGCATAGTCTGTTTTACGGGCTTAAAGCCTGCGATGATGTTCAGACTATGTTCTGCCAGCCGTCGTGGGATGCCGGGCATATCGGAAGGGTGCCAGGCAAAGATGTCCCAGTTTTCTTGTAGGAAAGCTCGTAGCGCTTCGTCCACTGCAGGATCGAGCTGAGCTCCGATGGACGCTGTTTTGTTTGGGTCCGTCGGGTGTACCTGAAATTTAATGATTTCCTTTGCTGGTTTAAAGGATGTAGATTTAGGCCTCTTGATGAGGATCACATCATCTTTGTCTACCGTTGACCGGAGTGTGGTCAGCTCCTCTGCAGCAAAGGTCTCGGCTAGAGCCTCGAGGGCAAGCGCCGCTATTTTGTTCTCGGCACGCAGGGCTATATTCGGGTCACTAGCAGCTGTGATTACCCCGTTTGGTCCTGGCATCTTAAGTTTCATATACCCGTAATGTGGTACAGCCTGGTATCTTGTGAAGGCGTCACGTCCTAACAGGGCGTGATAGCCACTTGGGAAGGGCACGATGTGGAAGAGAAGCTCTTCAGATCGGTAGTTGTCGGGTGTGCCGAACACTACATCCAGGGTGATACATCCTGAACAGCGCGCCTCCTTCCCCGGGATTATCCTCCGGAAAGTTGTGTTGCTATGTTCGATGCGAGATCGGTCGAACTGCATTTTTTGTAAAGTATCCTCGTAGATTAGATTTAAACCACTGCCGCCGTCCATTAGCACCTTGTGTAACCTGAAGCCATCAATGATGGGGTTCAGGACTAGTGCGGCCGGTGAATGACCGGGAAGAATGGCTGGTCGGTTAGTATCTCCGAAGGTGATGGGTATGTCTGCCCATGCACTTGTTGCTGCCACGTGATATACCTGTTCGAGTTCTTTAAGAGCTCTTTTCCTCCTGTTCCTTGATGGGAATGTTTCATAGATCGTCAGTACTTCGGCGTTATATTCCGATGGCGTTGCAGAGCGCCGGTTAGATGGTGATGCCTCAAGAATGGCTTCGCCACTTTTTGCAATCTGCCTGATGACCCAACAAGTTCTAAGGCTGTGAGTTGGAGCTGTGTTCAGCAATACGGAGTGTATAGGGCAGGGTTTGTCCAGCAGTCCATCCAGGACAGTACTGACCCCTGGAAGGGGCTTGTTCCTCTTTTTGGCGGGCTCGAGTTTGGCTGGCCGGTTTGGAGGTATCCTCTTGTGCCGATCTCCACTAGGGTATCCGGTAGAGATGGGTTCCGAAAATAGCCGCTCAGCGTGCCAAGCACTTTCCATGGCACAATACTTCTGTACCAAGTTTGACAGTTTGGCAAAGTCGATAATGTGCCGCCGCGCCAGGGCATTGAGGATTCCCTTGTCATGGCAGTTACGTTTGAAGGTTGCCATTATATCTTGATCACTAAGGCCCCGTACTTTGTTTAGGGCGAGTAGTAGTCTAGCCCAGTAATGATGAACCAACTCCCCTGACAAATGTACTATGTCCGGTGGGTCCGAAGACCTGGGCTTTGATGCGATGCTCGAGTCATCGGCTTGGGTGGTGGGTGGGTGAAGATTTGACTCCACGCCATGGTGGGAGTTCGGAGTCGGGGATTCCGAACAATGTGATGGATTAGGGACCGATACCGGACTGTTTCTGGGGCAAACGCTCGACTCAGGGTTGCCAGCAAGGTCTCGGTAATCAGAGACTGGAGTGTAAACCGTTTTTAATTCCGGTAACTGGGCAGTCGAGCCCCCAGTCGGACACTCGATAGTGGCGACAAGGTGGGTGACCGTGGGAACGTGTATCTCCCTGTCATCGGGTTTAAGTCCGAGCCGGTCATAGACCGGGGTTTGGTCATCGGCCATTCGCATAGCCTCCATCCGATCAAACAGCTCGTTGAGAAACGAGGCGATGGTGGGGTGCGTGTCGCTGAAGCGAGTGGGGTCGGCTAGCGGCGTTGCGGTTCCAGAGTCGCACGAGAGCGTTCTCGGATTCTGCTCAACCGTGGTAGATCCAGCAGCGACGACCGGACCGGGTGGTCTGGACGGCCCGAAAATAGCAACTTGTTCTCCGGAGATGAGGCCCAACGTCTTCGGCGTCGAGGCGTCGGGATCTGCGGGCCTCTTCGTAGGAGTCAAGGATTCCATCAGTATGAGTCTTCCCCGAGAATCAGCCAAGAACTCTAGGGTTCCGAACCTGATCCCTTGGTCGGGGGGAAAGTTTCTGATCTGGCATGGATGGCCGATCGGGTGAGCGTGCGACGAGATGTCGCCGCCCGTGCGGGTCTGATCCGGGGCGAGAATCCCTCGGGCATAGATCTCGCCATTGGGAATAGGGCGAGCCATCGATTTCTTCTGGCGATCATAGCGGAACTCTCAATGAAAGCACCAATGTCGGTGTCGAAACCGGCGGATCTCGGGTAGGGGGTCCCGAACTGTGATACTTGGATCGATGGTAATAGGAGACAAAGGGGGCAAGGTTTTACCCAGGTTCGGGCCCTCCTATGGAGGTAATACCCTACGTCCTGCTTGATTATATTGAGTGTATGGAGATTACAGAGTTGATCTACCACGAGATCGAGTAACTAAACCCTAGATGAGTTCTCCTGTCCTACACCCTAAAACCCTCCGGCTTATATAGACGCCGAGGATGTCTAGGGTTACACATGGTCGGTTACACGCCAAGGGGATAAATATGCCTATTCACTACTTTAAACATGGTCGACATGCCATGATCCTTGAAGCTTCCTCTCCAGAGTCCGGGTCTTCAATCAATCCAGCGTCCAGCGAACGGCCCATACAGTCCGGCCCATAATAGACAGGCCGGCTATCCGAGGACCCCTTAAACTAGGACTCCCTCAGTGATAACCGAGAGAGACTTGGCAGATCTTGTGCTTAACGGTTTGAGAACTCACATAAGAGAAAAGCTAGAAGGCTATGAGTTTTTAAGTATCAACCAAGTCTTGCAAAAAGCTTTGGCTCAGGAAAGCCAAAGCAAAGATCTTAAAGAAATGCATAGATATAAAACTGATCGTCCAAAGATGAATATGGTTGAATATGACAGTGATCGCTCGGACGATGAGGGTGATATTTATACCACTGAATTTGTTTGACCATCAAAGGCCAAACCATTTACTTGCAATGATCTGAAACCGATTCATAAGAATCGTGATGAAGAGATGAAGTTTACTTTTAACATTGCTAAGTGTGATAGAATATTTGATGCTTTGTTGCAAGCTAAGATTATCAGAATATCACATGCTTTACCGCCGTTTGAAGAGTTCAAACGGCGTGCTTATTGCAAGTATCATAATTCTTTTTCTCATGCTACTAATGATTGCAATGTATTTCGACGATAGATACAATCGGCCATTAATGACGGACGATTGAACTTTTCTGAGATGCAAGTTGATAAACAACCCTTTCCTATGAACACCATGGATATGGAGGGGAAGAAGCTGCTCATTCGGCCAGAGGTAGCCAAATCTGCTAATAAGTCCAATGTTGTCATAGGTGAGCCCAGGAAAAGCAAGGAGGGCGACAAGGTCTTGGGGAGACAAGTTGAACTTGACAAACAGCCCGGTGGCAAGGAGATAATTAAGATCACCATCAATAATCCTACACTCGGGGGGCAACCGCAAGCACAAGAGAACACACATGTCAAATTTGTTAAGCCCAAGAGTCCAGAGGTTGGCAGGTGGAAGACAAATGAAGCTAAAGTGCATCGCAAGAGAATCAAGCTAACTTTTGATATGTTGTTGTCCAAATATGCCAATCAAGCGACCGGTTCTAGCTCTAACCGGTCATCAAATTTGAAACATTCAAGATCACCTCCGAGGCAAGAATTTCAGCATCACGCAAGACCATATGGGTCGTGGGCACCAGGACCATGGATGGCGCCACCCCCGTATGCGCCATGCCACGTGGGAAACTTCAATGGAGGATGGAGGCAACCTCCTATGGCCCCTTATGCATTTCATCCAGGGTGGGCAGAACCAAGAAAGCCCGTTCATGAGAGGCTTTCTTACCCCGTACGAGGCCGTTTGAACAATGGTGTCAATCGGCCAATGCAAGATAATCAAAAGGGGGTCAGCAATCAAGTGTGGCGTGCTAAGTCACCTAGTACTGCAACAATCGAGTCAAGAAAAAGGAAGGAAAAAATCAATGTCGACTCACTCATCTTGGATGCCAAAACATTTACCATACCGCAGCCGACTGTGCATAGCAACCCGACGGAGCTGATACTTGCTATCGCGCCAAAGCACTCGGCTAATGACCATGAAGCAAGCACTAGCCAAGCAAAGCCACAAGACCCTAAATACACTCAGCCGAAGTGGTGTCCTCCAGGGCTAACAAAGACACAAAAGAGGAAACTACAGAGGTTGGGGAATCAAGAGATGGCAGAACAGGAGACCGAGAAACAAAGAGATAAATTATTCAATGACACTCGGCCCATGATACCAACAAAACAAGTGTGGAAGCCTAAACAAAATGCAGTGGCTTCTAGATGTATCACAGCAACACCTACACCACCAACAAAGGACGATGCAGCTATGACATCGTCTCCGCCACCTATTACTTCCTCTACACTCGAACAGATTTCAGATTCCGTGGACGCACCCGAGGAAGAAGATGATATGTTGGACTATGGGTCAACACCAGTTCATGAAGGTAAGGATATCAATATGGTGTATTATTTACCCGCTGAGTTTCGTGTTGTAGATGAAGAAGAAGAAGTGGCTCAACTGGATTTTGGTCCTAAAAATGCTATCTTCGAGAAACCAAAAGAGTCGGTGACGCACTTAAAACCATTGTACCTCAGAGGTCATATTAACAGGTCACCTCTTGCTCGGATGCTTGTTGATGGTGGTGCTGTGGTGAATCTTATGCCCTATTCGGTCTTCAAGAAGTTGGGCTTACCCGACGTAGAGTTGATAAAGACCAATATGGTGCTTAATGGATTTGAAGGCAAAGAGAAACCTGAAGCCAAAGGTGTGATGTATGTGGAGCTTACAGTCGGAAGCAAAACTTTGGCTGCTGCATTCTTTGTCACCGAGGTGCAAGGTAACTACAATGTGATTTTAGGCCGCGATTGGGTTCATGCAAACCAGTGCGTGCCATCTACTATGCACCAGTTTTTAATTCAGTGGGTCGATGATGAAGTGGAAGTCATTCATGCGGATAATTCGGCTTGTGTTGCTTTGGCCGATGCATCGGTGGATTGGCAACATCCCAATGCTACTTGCTTGACGGGGCGTGACCTATCAGAGTTTGATTTTCTCAGCGCTACAAAGAATGGTTTTGTGCCCGTTTCTTTAAAGTCGGTTGGTGGCAATCGGCTCCAAAGCATAATGTATTTAAATGGATCCTAATTCTGAGTGGTTACAAAAGCGACTTACAGAATATCGGTCCAATGCGAATGATATATATGAGTCTATAGAAGAGTTAGATTATATGGATAAACTTGGACAAGGTTTTACATCGGCCGATACATTAGAAGAGATAGATATAGGAGATGGTTCAACACCTAGGCCGACATTTGTAAATGAAAACTTAAGAGCCGGTCATAAAGCTAAGTTGATCGAGTTGTTGAAAGAATATGTCTGCTGCTTTGCATGGGAATATCATGAGATGCCAAGTTTAAGCCGAGAGCTAGTGGAGCATCGGTTACCTATAAAGGCCCGTTTTAGACCTTATAAGCAATCGGACAGAAAGTTTAATCCAAAAACATATGACCGTATCAAGGAAGAGATCGGTCATTTGCTCAAAGCTAATTTTATTAGACCTTACAGGTATGCCGAGTGGATTTCTAACATTGTACCCGTAGAGAAGAAAGGCTCCGGCAAGTTGAGGGTGTGCATTGATTTCAGAGATTTAAATAGAGCTACGCCCAAAGATGAGTATCCCATGCCTATAGCTGATATGCTTATCAATGATGCTTCTAGACATAAGGTCATTAGTTTTCTTGATGGTAATGAGGTGTATAATCAGATTTTTATGGCCGAAGAGGACATGTCCAAAACGGCTTTTCGGTGCCCCAGTTTCCTTGGTTTATTTGAGTGGACAGTAATGACCTTTGGATTAAAAAATGTTGGTGCCACATATCAAAGGGCTATGAATTTGATTTTTCATGATTTACTCGGTGTTATACTTGAGGTTTATATTGATGATATTGTTGTCAAATTGGATGCTTTTGAGTCTCATCTAGCCGATTTGCGTTTAGCCTTTGAAAGAATGAAGAAGTATGGTCTGAAAATGAATCCTTTGAAATGTGCATTCGGTGTGTCAGCTGGCAAGTTTTTGGGTTTCATTATTCATGAAAATGGCGTAGAGATTGATCCCAAAAAGATAGAAGCTATAAAGAAAGTGGAGGCTCCAACATGCAAAAGAGATATGCAAAAATTCCTTGGCAAAGTCAATTATTTGAGGAGATTCATAGCCAACTTGTCAGGGAAAGTTGATGCATTCACTCACATCCTTCGGTTAAAGAACGATGCCAATTTTACTTGGGGGGCAAAACAACGAGAAGCATTTGATACAATCAAGAATTATTTGTGCACTCCTCCGGTGATGAAAGCACCCAAGCATAGGGAACCATTTAAGCTTTACATTGCAGCAGAGGAAGCTGTTATTGGTGCTGTTTTAACTCAAGAGACCGAAGGAAAAGAGCATGTCATTACATATCTGAGCCGACGTTTATTGGACGCCGAGACAAGGTATACATTTATTGAAAAATTATGCTTGTGTTTATATTATGCTTGCACAAAACTGAGACATTACCTAGTGCCGAGTGCTTGCATAGTAGCTTGTCAAACCGATGTCATTAAGTACATGTTGCATAGACCAATTATTAGTGGTAGAATTGGTAAATGGGCTTATGCTTTAATTGAATATGATTTGGCCTATGAATCTCTGAATTCTATGAAAGGCCAAATAGTTGCTAATTTTATTGTTGAGCATCGGATTAATGACAAGCATAGTGTTGATATAAATATTGTCTCGTTAGTACCACGGAGATTGTATTTTGATGGTTCAGTTTGTAGCAATGGCCAAGGTGTTGGTGTTGTTTATATATCTCCTCATGGTGCTGTATTTGAAGCCTCATGTCGCTTAGAATATTTTTGCACAAATAATCAGGCCGAATATGAAGCATTGTTATTCGGCCTAGAGATGCTGATGTCTATAGGTGCTACACATATGGAGGCTTTTGGTGATTCGTTATTAGTGGTACAACAAATATCCAGAGTTTTTCAATGTTTTGACGAATCGCTTAATGTTTATCTTGATAAATGTCTAGATATAATTTCTACTTTGGATTCTTTTAGCATTGCTCCTATATCTAGACATGACAATTGGAGAGCAAATGATTTGGCACAACAAGCATCCGGCTACCATGTGGATCATGGCATGTTTCATATTTCTCAAAAGCCGATGTCTAGCTTTGCCAATATGGAAGAGGCCGAACCAGAACACACCACTTCGGCCACTAACAAAGAATCTAGTGCAGGTGAAAATCTAGACTGGAGGAAGCCCATTATTGATTACTTGCGTGATCCGAGTAAAATGGTGGACAGGGTTGTTCGGCGTATGGCTTTCAAATATACGATGAGGGATGATGACCTATATCGCCGAACGGTTGATGATATTCTTTTAAAGTGCCTAGATGAAGAACAAGCTACACTTGCCATGGGAGAGGTTGATGCGGAGCATCCCATGTACATCCCCATGGACCCATCATCAACACCTCAAACTCCAAGTGGTCCCATGACGAGAGCCCGCGCACGTGCCTTAGAATCCGAGGTGACATCTCTCCTTTGTGAATTCCCATGTGATACTCTTGGAATGTGGATCCTACCTCAAGAAGAGACCCTTTGTGTGCTCAGGTACCAAGAGGAAGGAAGGAAGCAAGAGGAACGCCAAGAACAAGGAGAGGGAATTGCAACAGCCCAGGAATTAGAGGTACAACCGGTCCACCACCGGTCAACCACCGCTCCACCGGTACAACCGGTCCACTACCGCCAACAACCGCTCCAACCGCGGCCAAGTTTCTGTTTTGGTGCGGTTCAAGCCCGGTACTACCCCGGTTGTTCCGCTTAATGCCTCAAGACCGGTACAAACGGTACCAGCTCCGGTACATCCGCCCCTACTGTGCGAGACAGTTTAAGTTACGGCTCATGTACCCCCACTTATCCCCTAGACTATATATTCCCTTCTTCTACCTCCGTGTTAGGGTTAGCTTGTGTTTAGAAAATACTCTTTGTTGAGCCTAGCTCCATTACTTCCTCCTCTTGTGGAGTTGCCCTCCACCGGAGAAGATCCAAGTGATGCCAAGGCCCCTCTAGAGGGAAGATCTCACGAGATTCAAGGCCTCCTCCCCGGAGTGAGGAAGAACTACCGGTTACTTGTATCCGTCCGTTGTTTGTGGATCTAATTACCTCATGTGTTTGCTTGTTCTTAGTGGATGTGTGATCGAAGTTTGTCCATGAGTTTGCGTTTTCTCTCGTGATTTCTCCCTTTTCCCCCTCCAAATGTGAAAAGATCTACGCACACGGGCATGCCCCGTATCATATTGGTATCATGAGCCACGTTGATTCACATCTTGGAGTCTTCCCCTCCACTTTCTAGCCAATTTTTGCTTTGATTTGACCTAATTTCAAAAATTCCCACAAAAATAGACATACCAAAAATTTCTTGGATTTGAGGAGATTTTGTTGATTGTGATCCGTGGATCTCGTTGTGGACAAGTGGATCTAGCTTTGCCCTATCATTCCCATCATTTTCTTCCGCAAAATCGACCGAATTTTTCTTCTAAATCGTGGATGCGGACCTGCAGTTCCGCCCAGGAGCGGTACAACCGCCCAGGCAAGCGGTACAACCGCTAATTACCCAGGTCGCTCCAGGAGCGGTACAACCGCCCCTCCCGAGCGGTACAACCGCCCCTCCCAGTTTCAGCCTCGGCTGATTCGCAGTTTTGACCATAACTTTCGCTTCCGAACTCCGATTTGAGTGTTCTTTGGCTCATTTTGAAGCTATCGACGTGCCCGAGACCCTCATCTTGGTTTTACCACCATTTGCCTTCATCAAATTTTTCTTTGAGATTTTGAGTTGCGGTTGCCGTTTCCTAAGGTGTTTCGGCTAATTAGGAACGGTTCTAGATCGACAACGCCGCTGCTCATCATTGCCCCGATTCGTCGCCAACCACCTCTTCATTGACACCAACCGTAAGCAAGGACGGTAACCGCGACGTCACTCTTGACATATACCCTTGCCATTGCATTGTTAACCCGATCCTATTTGCGTTACTTACCTATCGAGACTAGCCATTGAGTATTGTCGGGCTACGCTACTTGTGCACTTTAGTGATACATACTCCGCATAGCTACAAATAGCGTGCATTTATCATCGTATCTCCTTTTGTGTTACAATAGTTCCCGCATACATCATTGCTATATTAGTGAGCACGTCCCGCACAGTGATCATTCCAAATATCATCCTCCAAAGGAGAAGCAAAGCAAAGCTTTTAAGCAAACGCAAAAGAGCAATAGCATCGCAAGTTGCATATCATATTCGATCATTTGAGCGAGAGATTTTGTGCCAACCACATAAATAGCAAAATTTGGGTATAGGAAGACGTATAGTTTTGCTTCGCATAGGTGTGCACAAGTCCGTATCGCGCCCATTCGTGCAATCGTGCTAGCGTCTCTCCACTATTGTGCACCTTGAGCTTACCGTGGCTTCCACATTTTGCGCTCATTTTTCGGTGTTACAATACCACTTTGCTATACGTGTGTGTTTCCGTGCTTACTCATTGCTAGAAATCTACCTCGTCTCATTTACGAATTTGCGAATCTATTTCAACTTGATTGAATCTTATTCTCGAATTGCTTGAATTTTTGTGCCACCATCCTCACCAAGCTACTCCATAAGCATTATTTGTGTAGGTGTGAGAGGGACATTCTTCGGTACCAATTCTACTACTTTCATGCTTGCACATTGAGTGAACGTGATCCACTCTCAACCTTTGGAACGGTAATTGGTATTGTCTTCTCACTCTTCCACTTATATCTTGTTGAGTGTTATGGATAGGAACATCATGTCGAACCCGACATTCGAGGAGCACGATGACGACGCGACCACCCACGTCACCAAGTTGCACTTCTTCGGCGCAAACAAGGCAATTACTCAAGCGCAACATGCGTTGAATGACCGCATCGACAACCTCGCCACCGACTTGCGCGAATCCGAGGCACGCACACGGGACTACTTCGACACCAAGCTATCAAGCCAAATGGAGGAACTTCGGTCCTTGATGGTCAACCGAGCTCCCTCTACTTCGACTACGTCCAGACGGCGCTCAAGCCGACACTCATCGGAGTACTCTTCCGACTCAAGCCCCCGACGAGCACGTGTTCATCACCAAGACGAACACTCCGGCCCAAGTTCTCCACAAGGTCGTCACCGTCAAGACAATCCTTTCCATGTCAATGGACTTCAAGATCGCGCCCGCGCTCGAGAACGTCGCCGCCAACAAGAGCAAGATGCGTGGGAGCACGAACAACAACGACAATATCAAGAACAACAACGCCGAGAAGAAGAACAACATCGTCGTCATGAACGAGCTCTTGAGGCACATCGCGCTTTGCAAGAAGCTACTCGTGCCTTGGAGGAGCGCAACCGCCAAGCTCATCACGAGCAAGAAGCACTTCACCACGCACAACAAGAAGAACTTTGCCGACAACGACAAGAAGAAGCCAATCGCCAAGAGGAGCATCAAGAAAAGCGCAACCGAGTGCGTCCACCGCGTCGCCGTCCTCAAGATCATCGTGTTGAACCCGGCCATGATGATGAGCAAGGACAAGATCAACGTCAACACGCTCAAGGCAATGACAATGAGGATGCACCTCCAAGACAAGGATTTCGGCATCACAACCACCATGATGAACAACGCTTCGGCAAGCTCAAGTTCACAATGCCAAAGTTTTCCGGAAGCAATGATCCCGAAGACTACTTGTCATGGGCCCTCAAAGTTGACAAGATCTTTCGCCTCCACAACTATGATGAAGAGAAGAAGATAGCCATGGCTTCCCTTGAGTTCCACGACTATGTCCTTATTTGGTGGGAACAAGTGATTGAGCGAAGAAGGGAGAGAGGTGAACCTCCTATCACCACTTGGGCCCAAATGAAGGATCTCATGCGAGCTCGTTTTGTGCCTACACATTACAACTGGGATCTCTTCAAGAAGCTCCAACAACTCAAGCAAGGCACCAAGTCCGTAGAAGAGTACTATCAAGAGATGGAGATTGCTATGATCCGAGCAAATGTCAAGGAAGATGATGAGCAAACAATGGCACGTTTCTTGAATGGCCTCAACTACCAAGTCAAGAAGATAGCCGACTTCCAACCTTACTCCAACCTACTTGAGCTCGTGCATCAAGCTACCAAGGCGGAACGGCAAGTGCAAGATGACTACAAGTACTCCAAGTTCTCATCCAAGACCTACGGCTCAAGTGCTCAAGCTAATACTACAACAACAACTTCAACTACGAAATCTACAACACCTACCGGTGACAAGTCAAGCTACAAGGACAAGACGACTTCGTCAAGCCGACCAACCTCAAGCACCTACAAGCCAAGGGCTTCATCCTCTACACCGACACCGGATGCTACCAAGACAAGCTCTATCAATTGTTTCACGTGCCAAGGGCGAGGCCACAAGACATTCGAATGCCCAACCAAACGCAACATGATCCTCCTCGACGATGGCACCTATGACTCTATGAGCGACGACGAGATGCAAGCTTTGGAACAAGTGGCCATCCACCGCCAAGTGAATGAAGATGAAGATTCACAAATCTTTTGCGACAACGATTCGAGCCCCGCTCTCGTTGTCTCCAAAGTGTTGACGCTCCAACAACAAGAAGACGAGGACCAACGGTGCCACATCTTCCACACCAAGGCGGGCATCCAAGGAAAGTCTGTCAAGGTCATCATCAACGGAGGGAGTTGCCACAACTTGGCAAGTGAAGACCTTTGTTCCAAGCTACAATTGGTCAAGAAAAAGCACCCTCGTCCCTACAAGGTCCAATGGCTTAGTGATTCCGGAACCCTCCAAGTTGACCACACCGTGGAAGTTTCCTTCGAGATAGGCGCATATGAAGACACTTTGGAGTGTGATGTGGTTCCAATGTCCGTTTGCCACCTCCTACTTGGTAGACCTTGGTAATTCGACCGTGGCGTCACACACAATGGCCGGACAAATCAATATAGCTTCAAGATGAAGTGCAAGCAATATGTGCTACGACCAATGACCCCAAGTCAAGTCATCGCCGACAAACAAGCTACATCCCATCGTGGAGCTAAAAGTGAGAGAGTGATCCACCTCAAAGAGAGTGAGTGCCACAAGCCACAAATGAGCGACTCCACGATGAGGGACATGAGAGATATAGTTCTTTTAGCCACCAAAAGAGATTTGAGGGATGTGAGTGAGAGCCCATCAACCGTTCTTCACTATGTACTTGTGTGCAAAGATGAAGTCGTTCGGACTAACCCTTCACAACATCTTCCTCTTGTGTTATCTAAGTTGTTGCAGGAATTCAAGGATGTTTTCCCCGATGAGCTACCTCCGGGACTACCACCAAAACGAGGGATTGAACACCGCATCGACCTCATCCCTGGAGCACCGCTTCCTAACAAGGCTCCCTACCGCGTCAACCCCGAAGAAACAAAGGAAATACAAAGGCAAGTCCAAAAACTCCTAGATAAAGGGCATGTACGTGAGAGTTTGAGTCCTTGTGCGGTTCCGGTCATTCTAGTGCCTAAGCATGATGGTACTATGCGCATGTGTTCCGATTGCCGTCCTATCAATGATATCACCATTCGATACCGTCACCCCATTCCTCGCTTAGATGATATGCTTGATGAACTTAGTGGTGCCACTATATTTTCTAAAATTGACTTAAAAAGTGGTTACTACCAAATCCGCATACAAGAGGGTGACGAGTGGAAAACTGCTTTTAAGACAAAATTTGGTCTCTATGAATGGTTGGTTATGCCCATGGGCTTATCCGAAGCACCGGGTACTTTTATGCGTGTTATGCATTATGTGTTGCGACCACTCATTGGATATTGTGTTGTGGTCTACTTTGATGACATTCTTGTCTTTAGCAAATCTCTTGAGGAGCATGCTACACATGTTCGTGATGTTTTGCAAATCCTTTGGAAAGAACAACTATATGCAAACATGGAGAAATGCACTTTTGGTGTTGAGAAGGTAGTTTTCCTAGGTTTTGTAGTATCTTCTAAGGGCGTTCATGTAGATGAAACTAAGATTGATGCTATTAAAACTTGGCCCACACCAACGAACTTGCAACAAGTGCGTAGCTTCCTAGGACTAGCCGGTTTCTATCGCCGTTTTGTCAAGGACTTTAGCACTATTGCATCACCTCTCCATGCTTTGAGCAAGAAAAATGCACCATTTATTTGGGGTCCTTCACAAGACACCGCTTTCCATGAACTTAAAAATTTGCTCACTCATGCACCTTTGCTTGCTTTGCCCAACTTTGATAAAACATTTGAAGTGCATTGTGATGCTAGTGGTAGTGGAATAGGTGGTGTGCTTATGCAAGAGAAGCGTCATATCGCGTACTTTAGCGAGAAACTATCCGGCGCTCAACTTAACTACCCAATCTATGACAAAGAATTGTATGCTTTGGTGAGAGTTTTGCATGTGTGGGAACATTATTTGCGCCCTCATGAGTTTGTTATCCATACCGACCATGAAACGCTTAAGTACTTAAAGGGTCAAACTAAGTTGAACAAACGACATGCTAAATGGAGTGAATTTATTGAGTCCTTCCCTTATGTCATCAAATACATTAAGGGAAAGGAAAACGTAGTGGCGGATGCTCTTTCCCGCAAATGCATGCTAGTTACTCAACTTGAATTGAATGTTGTTGGTTTTGAGCACATCAAAGACTTGTATGCGCATGATGCCTATTTTGCTAATCCTTACGCCAAGTGCCAAGTGAAAACTTGTTGGGAGAAATATTATATGAAAGATGGCTATCTTATGCGTGCTAACAAATTGTGTATACCCGAGTCTTCTCTTCGTTTGTTGCTTTTGCAAGAGGCTCACGGTGGAGGACTTATGGGTCACTTTGGACGTGACAAGACGTATGCCACACTATCCAACAAGTACTTTTGGCCCAAGATGTTTCGTGATGTTGCACGCTTCACCAACCGATGCTCGACATGCCGCAAAGCTAAGTCCAAAGCTCAATCCCATGGTCTTTATATGCCTCTACCTATACCTTTCCAACCTTGGGAAGACATTAGTATGGATTTTGTGCTTGGCTTGCCAAGAACTAAAAATGGCCATGACTCCGTTTTTGTAGTTGTGGATCGCTTTTCCAAGATGGCTCATTTTATTCCATGTCACAAGATAGACGATGCTTAACATATTGCAAATTTGTTTTGTAGGGACATCTTGCGACTACATGGCGTTCCAAAGACCATTGTCTTGGATCGCGACGTCAAATTCTTGAGCTACTTTTGGAAGACCCTATGCGCCAAGCTCAGAATCAAGCTTCTATTCTCTTCGGCGTATCACCCTCAAACCGATGGACAAACGGAGGTGACGAACCGGACACTTTCTACCCTACTTCATGTATTGATCAAGAAGAACATCAAGGAATGGGAAGATTGCCTCCCCATCGCCGAGTACGCCTACAATCGCGCAAGTCACTCCACCACCAGCAAGTCTCCGTTCGAAGTGGTCTACGGCTTCAATCCGTTGTCCCCATTGGACATCCTACCTCTACCACTCCAAGAGCGCATCAACATGGATGCGAGTGCAAGGGCAAGCTACATCAAGAAAATGCATGAAGATACAAGGCGCACGATCGAACGTCAAGTGGAGCGAGTCACCGCCAAGCGCAACACCAACAAGCACCCCATGGTGTTCAAGCCCGGTGATCTTGTGTGGTTACACCTCCGCAAGGACCGTTTCCCCACCGAGCGCAAGTCCAAACTTCTTCCTCGCGCCGATGGACCATTCAAGGTAGTGGAGCGCTACAACAACAATGCCTACAAGATCGACATTCCACGCGACAAGTACAACGTGAGCGACACGTTCAACGTCACGGACCTATCTCCGTTCCATGGCGATGAAGATCTTGATCCGAGGACGGATCTCTCACAAGGGGGGGAGATGATGCGGAACATCCCATGTACATCCCTATGGACCCATCATCAACACCTCAAGCTCCAAGTGGTCCCATGACGAGAGTCCGCACACGTGCCTTAGAATCCGAGGTGACATCTCTCCTTTTTGAATTCCCATGTGATACTCTTGGAATGTGGATCCTACCTCAAGAAGAGACCCTTTGTGTGCTCAGGTACCAAGAGGAAGGAAGGAAGCAAGAGGAACGCCAAGAACTAGGAGAGGGAATTGCAACAGCCCGGGAATTAGAGGTACAACCGGTACACCACCGGTCAACCACCGCTCCACCGGTACAACCGGTCCACTACCGCCAACAACCGCTCCAACCACGGCCAAGTTTCTGTTTTGGTGCGGTTCAAGCCCGGTACTACCCTGGTTGTTCCGCTTAATGCCTCAAGACCGGTACAGCCGGTCCCAGCTCCGGTACAACCGCCCCTACTGTGCGAGACAGTTTGAGTTACGGCTCATGTACCCCCCCACTTATCCCCTAGACTATATATTCCCTTCTTCTACCTCCGTGTTAGGGTTAGCTTGTGTTTAGCAAATACTCTTTGTTGAGCCTAGCTCCATTACTTCCTCCTCTTGTGGAGTTGCCCTCCACCGGAGAAGATCCAAGTGATGCCAAGGCCCCTCTAGAGGGAAGATCTCACGAGATTCAAGGCCTCCTCCCCGGAGTGAGGAAGAACTACCGGTTACTTGTATCCGTCCGTTGTTTGTGGATCTAATTACCTCATGTGTTTGCTTGTTCTTAGTGGATGTGTGATCGAAGTTTGTCCATGAGTTTGCGTTTTCTCTCGTGATTTCTCCCTTTTCCCCCTCCAAGTGTGAAAAGATCTACGCACACGGGCGTGCCCCGTATCATATTGGTATCATGAGCCACGTTGATTCCCATCTTGGAGTCTTCCCCTCCACTTTCTAGCCAATTTTTGCTTTGATTTGACCTAATTTCGAAAATTCCCACAAAAATAGACATACCAAAAATTTCTTGGATTTGAGGAGATTTTGTTGATTGTGATCCGTGGATCTCGTTGTGGACAAGGGGATCTAGCTTTGCCCTATCATTCCCATCATTTTCTTCCGCAAAATCGACCGAATTTTTCTTCTAAATCGTGGATGCGGACCTGCAGTTCCTCCCAGGAGCGGTACAACCGCCCAGGCAAGCGGTACAACCGCTAATTACCCAGGTCGCTCCAGGAGTGGTACAACCGCCCCTCCCGAGCGGTACAACCGCCCCTCCCAGTTTCAGCCTCGGCTGATTCGCAGTTTTGACCATAACTTTCGCTTCCGAACTCCGATTTGAGTGTTCTTTGGCTCGTTTTGAAGCTATCGACGTGCCCGAGACCCTCATCTTGGTTTTACCACCATTTTCCTTCATCAAATTTTTCTTTGAGATTTTGAGTTGTGGTTACCGTTTCCTAAGGTGTTTCGGCTAATTAGGAACGGTTCTACATGGACAACGCCGCTGCTCATCATCGCCCCGATTCGTCGCCACCCACCTCTTCATTGACACCAACCGTAAGCAAGGACAGTAACCGCGACGTCACTCTTGACATATACCCTTGCCATTGCATTGTTAACCCGATCCTATTTGCGTTACTTACCTATCGAGACTAGCCATTGAGTATTGTCGGGCTACGCTACTTGTGCACTTTAGTGATACATACTCCGCATAGCTACAAATAGCGTGCATTTATCATCGTATCTCCTTTTGTGTTACAATAGTTCCCGCATACATCATTGCTATATTAGTGAGCACGTCCCGCACAGTGATCATTCCAAATATCATCCTCCAAAGGAGAAGCAAAGCAAAGCTTTTAAGCAAACGCAAAAGAGCAATAGCATCGCAAGTTGCATATCATATTCGATCATTTGAGCGAGAGATTTTGTGCCAACCACATAAATAGCAAAAGTTGGGTATAGGAAGACGTCTAGTTTTGCTTCGCATAGGTGTGCACAAGTCCGTATCGCGCCCATTCGTGCAATCGTGCTAGCGTCTCTCCACTATTGTGCACCTCGAGCTTACCATGGCTTCCACATTTTGCGCTCATTTTTCGGTGTTACAATACCACTTTCCTATACGTGTGTGTTTCCGTGCTTACTCATTGCTAGAAATCTACCTCGTCTCATTTACGAATTTGCGAATCTATTTCAACTTGATTGAATCTTATTCTCGAATTGCTTGAATTTTTGTGCCACCATCCTCACCAAGCTACTCCATAAGCATTATTTGTGTTGGTGTGAGAGGGACATTCTTCGGTACCAATTCTACTACTTTCATGCTTGCACATTGAGTGAACTTGATCCACTCTCAACCTTTGGAACGGTAATTGGTATTGTCTTCTCACTCTTCCACTTATATCTTGTTGAGTGTTATGGATAGGAACATCATGTCGAACCCGACATTCGAGGAGCACGATGACGACGCGACCACCCACGTCACCAAGTTGCACTTCTTCGGCGCAAACAAGGCAATTACTCAAGCGCAACATGCCTTGAATGACCGCATCGACAACCTCGCCACCGACTTGCGCGAATCCGAGGCACGCACACGGGACTACCTCGACACCAAGCTATCAAGCCAAATGGAGGAACTTCGGTCCTTGATGGTCAACCGAGCTCCCTCTACTTCGACTACGTCCAGACGGCACTCAAGCCGACACTCATCGGAGTACTCTTCCGACGCATGCCCCCGACGAGCACGTGTTCATCACCAAGACGAACACTCCGGCCCAAGTTCTCCACAAGGTTGTCACCGTCAAGACAATCCTTTCCATGGCAATGGACTTCAAGATCGCGCCCGCGCTCGAGAATGTCGCCGCCAACAAGAGCAAGATGCGTGGGAGCACGAACAACAACGACAATATCAAGAACAACAACGCCGAGAAGAAGAATAACATCGTCGTCATGAACGAGCTCTTGAGGCACATCGCGCTTTGCAAGAAGCTACTCGTGCCTTGGAGGAGCGCAACCGCCAAGCTCATCACGAGCAAGAAGCACTTCACCACGCACAACAAGAAGAACTTTGCCGACAACGACAAGAAGAAGCCAATCGCCAAGAGGAGCATCAAGAAAGGCGCAACCGAGTGCGTCCACCGCGTCGCCGTCCTCAAGATCATCGTGTTGAACCCGACCATGAAGATGAGCAAGGACAAGATCAACGCCAACACGCTCAAGGCAATGACAATGAGGATGCACCTCCAAGACAAGGATTTCGGCATCACAAGCACCATGATGAACAACGCTTCGGCAAGCTCAAGTTCACAATGCCAAAGTTTTTCGGAAGCAATGATCCCGAAGACTACTTGTCATGGGCCCTCAAAGTTGACAAGATCTTTTGCCTCCACAACTATGATGAAGAGAAGAAGATAGCCATGGCTTCCCTTGAGTTCCACGACTATGTCCTTATTTGGTGGGAACAAGTGATTGAGCGAAGAAGGGAGAGAGGTGAACCTCCTATCACCACTTGGGCCCAAATGAAGGATCTCATGCGAGCTCGTTTTGTGCCTACACATTACAACCGGGATCTCTTCAAGAAGCTCCAACAACTCAAGCAAGGCACCAAGTCCGTAGAAGAGTACTATCAAGAGATGGAGATTGCTATGATCCGAGCAAATGTCAAGGAAGATGATGAGCAAACAATGGCACGTTTCTTGAATGGCCTCAACTACCAAGTCAAGAAGATAGCCGACTTCCAACCTTACTCCAACCTACTTCAGCTCGTGCATCAAGCAACCAAGGCGGAACGGCAAGTGCAAGATGACTACAAGTACTCCAAGTTCTCATCCAAGACCTACGGCTCAAGTGCTCAAGCTACTACTACAACAACAACTTCAACTACGAAATCTACAACACCTACCGGCGACAAGTCAAGCTACAAGGACAAGACGACTTCGTCAAGCCGACCAACCTCAAGCACCTACAAGCCAAGGGCTTCATCCTCTACACCGACACCGGATGCTACCAAGACAAGCTCTATCAAGTGTTTCACGTGCCAAGGGCGAGGCCACAAGACCTTCGAATGCCCAACCAAACGCAACATGATCCTCCTCGACGATGGCACCTATGACTCTATGAGCGACGACGAGATGCAAGCTTTGGAACAAGTGGCCATCCACCGCCAAGTGAATGAAGATGAAGATTCACAAATCTTTTGCGACAACGATTCGAGCCCCGCTCTCGTTGTCTCCAAAGTGTTGACGCTCCAACAACAAGAAGACGAGGACCAACGGTGCCACATCTTCCACACCAAGGCGGGCATCCAAGGAAAGTCCGTCAAGGTCATCATCAACGGAGGGAATTGCCACAACTTGGCAAGTGAAGACCTTTGTTCCAAGCTACAATTGGTCAAGAAAAAGCACCTTCGTCCCTACAAGGTCCAATGGCTTAGTGATTCCGGAACCCTCCAAGTTGACCACACCGTGGAAGTTTCCTTCAAGATAGGTGCATATGAAGACACTTTGGAGTGTGATGTGGTTCCAAGGTCCGTTTGCCACCTCCTACTTGGTAGACCTTGGCAATTCGACCGTGGCGTCACACACAATGGCCGGACAAATCAATATAGCTTCAAGATGAAGGGCAAGCAATATGTGCTACGACCAATGACCCCAAGTCAAGTCATCGCCGACAAACAAGCTACATCCCATCGTGGAGCTAAAAGTGAGAGAGTGATCCACCTCAAAGAGAGTGAGTGCCACAAGCCACAAATGAGCGACTCCACGATGAGGGACATGAAAGATATAGTTCTTTTAGCCACCAAAAGAGATTTGAGGGATGTGAGTGAGAGCCCATCGACCATTCTTCACTATGTACTTGTGTGCAAAGATGAAGTCGTTCGGACTAACCCTTCACAACATCTTCCTCTTGTGTTATCTAAGTTGTTGCAAGAATTCAAGGATGTTTTCCCCGATGAGCTACCTCCGGGACTACCACCAAAACGAGGGATTGAACACCGCATCGACCTCATCCCCGGAGCACCGCTTCCTAACAAGGCTCCCTACCGCGTCAACCCCGAAGAAACAAAGGAAATACAAAGGCAAGTCCAAAAACTCCTAGATAAAGGGCATGTACGTGAGAGTTTGAGTCCTTGTGCGGTTCCGGTCATTCTAGTGCCTAAGCATGATGGTACTATGCGGATGTGTTCCGATTGCCGTCCTATCAATGCTATCACCATTCGATACCGTCACCCCATTCCTCGCTTAGATGATATGCTTGATGAACTTAGTGGTGCCACTATATTTTCTAAAATTGACTTAAAAAGTGGTTACTACCAAATCCGCATACAAGAGGGTGACGAGTGGAAAACTGCTTTTAAGACAAAATTTGGTCTCTATGAATGGTTGGTTATGCCCATGGGCTTATCCGAAGCACCGGGTACTTTTATGCGTGTTATGCATTATGTGTTGCGACCACTCATTGGATATTGTGTTGTGGTCTACTTTGATGACATTCTTGTCTTTAGCAAGTCTCTTGAGGAGCATGCTACACATGTGCGTGATGTTTTGCAAATCCTTTGGAAAGAACAACTATATGCAAACATGGAGAAATGCACTTTTGGTGTTGAGAAGGTAGTTTTCCTAGGTTTTGTAGTATCTTCTAAGGGCGTTCATGTAGATGAAACTAAGATTGATGCTATTAAAACTTGGCCCACACCAACGAACTTGCAACAAGTGCGTAGCTTCCTAGGACTAGCCGGTTTCTATCGCCGTTTTGTCAAGGACTTTAGCACTATTGCATCACCTCTCCATGCTTTGAGCAAGAAAAATGCACCATTTATTTGGGGTCCTTCACAAGACACCGCTTTCCATGAACTTAAAAATTTGCTCACTCATGCACCTTTGCTTGCTTTGCCCAACTTTGATAAAACATTTGAAGTGCATTGTGATGCTAGTGGTAGTGGAATAGGTGGTGTGCTTATGCAAGAGAAGCGTCATATCGCGTACTTTAGCGAGAAACTATCCGGCGCTCAACTTAACTACCCAATCTATGACAAAGAATTGTATGCTTTGGTGAGAGTTTTGCATGTGTGGGAACATTATTTGCGCCCTCATGAGTTTGTTATCCATACCGACCATGAAACGCTTAAGTACTTAAAGGGTCAAACTAAGTTGAACAAACGACATGCTAAATGGAGTGAATTTATTGAATCCTTCCCTTATGTCATCAAATACATTAAGGGAAAGGAAATCGTCGTGGCGGATGCTCTTTCCCGCAAATGCATGCTAGTTACTCAACTTGAATTGAATGTTGTTGGTTTTGAGCACATCAAAGACTTGTATGCGCATGATGCCTATTTTGCTAATCCTTACGCCAAGTGCCAAGTGAAAACTTGTTGGGAGAAATATTATATGAAAGATGGCTATCTTATGCGTGCTAACAAATTGTGTATACCCGAGTCTTCTCTTCGTTTGTTGCTTTTGCAAGAGGCTCACGGTGGAGGACTTATGGGTCACTTTGGACGTGACAAGACATATGCCACACTATCCAACAAGTACTTTTGGCCCAAGATGTTTCGTGATGTTGCACGCTTCACCAACCGATGCTCGACATGCCGCAAAGCTAAGTCCAAAGCTCAATCCCATGGTCTTTATATGCCTCTACCTATACCTTTCCAACCTTGGGAAGACATTAGTATGGATTTTGTGCTTGGCTTGCCACGAACTAAAAATGGCCATGACTCCGTTTTTGTAGTTGTGGATCGCTTTTCCAAGATGGCTCATTTTATTCCATGTCACAAGATAGACGATGCTTCACATATTGCAAATTTGTTTTGTAGGGACATCTTGCGACTACATGGCGTTCCAAAGACCATTGTCTCGGATCGCGACGTCAAATTCTTGAGCTACTTTTGGAAGACCCTATGCGCCAAGCTCGGAATCAAGCTTCTATTCTCTTCGGCGTATCACCCTCAAACCGATGGACAAACGGAGGTGACGAACCGGACCCTTTCTACCCTACTTCGTGTATTGATCAAGAAGAACATCAAGGAATGGGAAGATTGCCTCCCCATCGCCGAGTACGCCTACAATCGCGCAAGTCACTCCACCACCGGCAAGTCTCCGTTCGAAGTGGTCTACGGCTTCAATTCGTTGTCCCCATTGGACATCCTACCTCTACCACTCCAAGAGCGCGTCAACATGGATGCAAGTGCAAGGGCAAGCTACATCAAGAAAATGCATGAAGATACAAGGCGCACGATCGAACGTCAAGTGGAGCGAGTCACCGCCAAGCGCAACACCAACAAGCACCCCATGGTGTTCAAGCCCGGTGATCTTGTGTGGTTACACCTCCGCAAGGACCGTTTCCCCACCGAGCGCAAGTCCAAACTTCTTCCTCGCGCCGATGGACCATTCAAGGTAGTGGAGCGCTACAACAACAATGCCTACAAGATCGACATTCCACGCGACAAGTACAACGTGAGCGACACGTTCAACGTCACGGACCTATCTCCGTTCCATGGTGATGAAGATCTTGATCCGAGGACGGATATCTCACAAGGGGGGGAGATGATGCGGAGCATCCCATGTACATCCCCATGGACCCATCATCAACACCTCAAGCTCCAAGTGGTCCCATGACGAGAGCCCGCACACGTGCCTTAGAATCCGAGGTGACATCTCTCCTTTGTGAATTCCCATGTGATACTCTTGGAATGTGGATCCTACCTCAAGAAGAGACCCTTTGTGTGCTCAGGTACCAAGTGGAAGGAAGGAAGCAAGAGGAACGCCAAGAACAAGGAGAGGGAATTGCAACAGCCCAGGAATTAGAGGTACAACCGGTCCACCACCAGTCAACCACCGCTCCACCGGTACAACCGGTCCACTACCGCCAACAACCGCTCCAACTGCGGCCAAGTTTCTGTTTTGGTGCGGTCCAAGCCCTGTACTACCCCGGTTGTTCCGCTTAATGCCTCAAGACCGGTACAACCGGTCCCAGCTCCGATACAACCGCCCCTACTGTGCGAGACAGTTTGAGTTACGGCTCATGTACCCCCCACTTATCCCCTAGACTATATATTCCCTTCTTCTACCTCCGTGTTAGGGTTAGCTTGTGTTTAGCAAATACTCTTTGTTGAGCCTAGCTCCATTACTTCCTCCTCTTGTGGAGTTGCCCTCCACCGGAGAAGATCCAAGTGATGCCAAGGCCCCTCTAGAGGGAAGATCTCACGAGATTCAAGGCCTCCTCCCCGGAGTGAGGAAGAACTACCGGTTACTTGTATCCGTCCGTTGTTTATGTATCTAATTACCCCGTGTGTTTGCTTGTTCTTAGTGGATGTGTGATCGAAGTTTGTCCATGAGTTTGCGTTTTCTCTCGTGATTTCTCCCTTTTCCCCCTCCAAGTGTGAAAAGATCTACGCACACGGGCATGCCCCGTATCAGAGGTACATGAAGGTATTTGTGGAACTCATCAGTCGGCTCCCAAGATGAAGTGGTTGTTGCGAAGTGCTGGGTTTTATTGGCCGACGATGATTAATGATTGCTTCGGATATTATAAAGGATGTGAAGCTTGTCAAAAGTTTGGTGATATTCAATTGGCTCCTGCTGCCATGTTACACCCTATTATCAAACTGTGGCCTTTTAGAGGGTGGGGCTTAGACTTCATTGGAGAAATTCATCCATCTTCCTCAAAGGGGCATCGGTTCGTGTTAGTAGCAACAGGTTATTTCACTAAATGGTATGAAGCAGTACCTCTCAAGAACATGACACATACGGAGGTAATTCAATTCATAACCGAGCACATTATTCATAGATTCGGCATTCCTCAAACATTAACTACAGATCAAGGTTCATCTTTCATGTCACATCAAGTTAGAGAATTTGCCGAATCTTATATGATAAAGTTGCTAAATTCCTCTCCGTATTATGCCCAAGCTAATGGACAAGCTGAGTCTAGCAATAAAATATTAATCAAGCTCATCAAGAAGAAGATTGAGGATAATCCAAGAAAATGGCATGAGCTGTTGTCTGAAGCTTTGTGGGCACATAGAATCTCAAAGCATGGTGCTACAAAGGTAACCCCTTATGAGCTAGTATATGGTCAAGAGGCCGTTTTGCCAATTGAAGTGAACTTGAGTGCTTTGAGAATAGCCAAACAAAATGATTTATCGGCAGTAGACTTTTATAACTTAATGATGGACAATATTGATGCCGATAAACATTTGGCTGCTTTAAAGGCCATAGAGAGAGACAAGTTAAGAGTGGCAAGAGCTTATAACAAAAAGGTCAAGTTGAAGAATTTCCAAGTTGGTGATCTCGTATGGAAGGTGATCCTGCCGATTGGTTCAAGAGATAGAAAATTCGGGAAGTGGTCTCCAAACTGGGAAGGTCCTTTTAAGATTGCGAGAGTAGTCCTGGAAACTCATATTTGGTGGAATCAATTCAAGGGACAATGCTACCTCGAGCTCTCAATGGCAAATATTTGAAAAAATACCACCCGAGTGTGTGGCAAGAAGCCTAAGTAGGCAATGGCCGATATACATTATCGCCCTTAGCATAAACATGGCCGGTATATAATTATCGCCCTGAGAAATACGAATGTCCGATGGAGTGTTTACATCGTCCTTAGAACAAACAAAGATGCAACATATTTTTCAGCATACAAATTTTGCCGAAAAACAGGGGGGCATGTGTTGACACCAGATTTTGACATGGTACAAAATGCAGTTGAGATGACTTTAAATGAAAAGGTGTTCAACATGGAAAAGTTCTGCATCGTCAAATTGAACAACATTGATGTTTAGGTCATCGCTTTCCAACCTCATCTTAAGGGCCGAAATTACACTCGAAGTGTCAGGATTTAACTTCCCGAGTGCTGTTCGGCCGATTAAGCTCCCAATACCACCTTGTATGGGAAACTGTTCAACATGGATTGTCTTCGTCTCGTCGAAACGATTGATTTTGATATCAAAATCATCTCAATCCGAGTTCATATGCAAAAGTTAGAGCCATTGCAGTGCAGCCCTATCACAAGGCAGAAACTGACGCGGGGGATCAGACACTCACCAAGGAGATGTCTGATGGGTTGCGTAAGCTATTCGGGCCTCAAGACGGTCTCGAATGGAAAAACTTACAACATGAAAAAGTTTCGCGTCGTCGAGCCGATCGATTTTGATATTTAATTCATCTCAACCCGAGGTTGTATGCAACCTGCAGAAACGATACAAGATTCAAATAGTCTAGTCAGTTGCAAGACCGAGTCCGACTAGAAGTTGAAGATGGCCTCGTAAAGTGTTCAAGATGGCTTCGGTTGGAAAAGTGATCAACAGAAGAATTGTTTGTCTCGTCGAAAAGATTGAATTTGATATAAATATCATCTCAATCGAAGGTCATATGCAGATTCTGCGGCCCGCGCAAGGAGCAAGACAGAAGTTTGAGCCAGATTCGGGCTGAATCCGAGTTTAACTAGAACTAGGACTCTAGGACGTGATTTGGTGTAATTTTCTTGTAAGGAAAACCTAGATGAATCCTTTGCTTGTACGGGAAGTCCAGCCACCTCTTATATATATTGGAGGTGACGGCCGATTGAAAAAACACACAAACGAACAAATCAATCTATACCAGTTTTTCATCTACATTTTATCTCTCCATCGTTTTTCTCTCTCGTTCTTCGCTGTTCTTCGTTTGAGAGCCGCAAATCCCGAGGCTCTAGGGGCGAGCGAATCGACCTAGGGCAGCCCATAGCCGCCGCACTCCCTGGCGGGGTCCCTCCTGGGTGTGTGGGGTTTCGGGTCTCCAAAAGCATCCGCCGACTGTCTTGCGTATCACGCTGTCGGTCGGATCTCCTTCGACGTGAGCTGCGGTGCATCACCCCCGGCGTCGAGGGTACACGTGACGTGTTCGTGTGTCGACAGATACATAGACAACGCTATGTCCCTAGTGAGCCTCTACTAGACTAGCTCGTTGATCAAAGATGGTCAAGGTTTCCTGACCATAGACATGAGTGGTCATTTGATAATGGGATCACATGATTAGAAGAATGATGTGATGGACAATACCCAACCATAAGCATAGCATTTGATCATGTTAGTTTATTGCTACTGCTTTATCCATGTCCAGTATCTGTTCCTACGACCATGAGATCATGCAGCTCCCTGACACCGGAGGAATGCCTTGTGTGTATCAAACGTCGCAACGTAATTGGATGACTATAAAGGTGCTCTACAGGTATCTCCGAGGGTGTCTGTTGGGTTGGCGTCGATCAAGACTGGGATTTGTCACTCCGTATGATGGAGAGGTATCTCTGGGCCCACTCGGTAATACAACAACCCTATTCAAGAATTCATCCGATTAACCAGTTAACTTGCCGATTAATCCCTACTCGTAGGGTCACCGAGTAGCCGATAAACTGATAAATCAGCCGATTAATTGATTAAATGGCCGATTAACTTGCCGATTAGCCGATTAATCCCCTACTCGCCAGCCAACCGAGCAGCTACCAGTTAACGATTTCCTCAACATCAACATCGCAAGAAGCTTGCAAGCAATATGACTAAGGAGTTATTCACGGGATCTTGTATTATGGAACGAGTAAAGAGACTTGCCGATAACGAGATTGAACTAGGTATGGAGCTATCGACGATGGAATCTCGGGCAAGTAACATACCGCTGGACAAAGGGAACTGCATACGGGATTGATTGAATCCTTGGCATCGTGGTTCGACCGATAAAGATCTTCGTATAATATGTGGGAACCAATATGGGCATCCAGGTCCCACTATTGGTTATTGACCGGAGAGGTGTCTCGGTCATGTCCACATGATTCTCGAACCCGTAGGGTCCGCACGCTTAACGTTCGGTGACGATATAGTATTATTGGGTTATGTATGTTGTTGACCGAATGTTGTTTGGATTCCCGGATGAGATCTCGGACATCACGAGGACCTCCGGATCGAATGGTCCAGAGGTAAAGATTTATATATGGGAAGTCATATTTTGGCTACAGGAAAAGTTTCGGGTTTTTCCGGTATTGTACCGAGAAGCTTCTAGAAGGTTCAGGAAACTTCTGGAAGTCCACCAAGGGTTCCACCATGTCCCAAGGGTTTGCATGGGATGAGGGGAGGCGCCCTGGCCTTATTGGGCCAGGCGCACAAGTCCCTCAAGGCCCATGTGTCTTGGGAGAGGTGGAAAGTCCACCTGTGTATGGAAAGGGAGGAAATTGGACAAGGAGTCCAACTCCTCCCCCTTGGCTGCGCCCTAGGGCTTAGAGCATCTCCAGCCGCCCCCCAACGGGCCCCCCCAAGGCCATTTTTTATCGCTGGCGGGCAAAAATCGGCCCAGTCGCGCCCCCAGGAGCCCTTTTTTGCCGGTTGGAGCCTTTTTTTGGCCCGGCGAACCCAGGCCGAACCCGGCACGCTGGGGGGCGCCTGGGGGCGTCGGGCGAAACGTTTTTGGTGCGAAAACGGGTGGGTCCGCCGAGTCAGCGACCGCGCGGGCTTCGTCCTCATCGCCTCGGTTTCCCGTGGGGAATCAATGCAAGGCTGCCGCTGGTCGCTGCCGTCACCGTGCCCGCCGCGAGGAGGAGCTCGCCGGCCTCATCATCCTTGACGACGACAGCGACGGCGAGGCGCCCGGGCCCTCCAACCCCAACCTGCATCGTCTCGGCGACCCAGGGCAGGGCTGCAGCAGGGACGGCGGCTGCGGCGCGCAGGACGGCGACGGGGACGAGGGCGGCGACTGCACCAACTTCTACAAGCTCCTCGGCATGTAGAATGTGGCGGCGGCGGCGACGGGACGGCGGCGGCGACGGGACGGCGGCGGCGGGACGACGTAGTTCCTTTTTTCTGTTTTTATATTATATTAATGAAAACACGAACGTTTTGCCAACTATGGGCCATTTTTGGGCCGAATCTGTGCCCATACTAGGCCGAAATCGTCGGTTGGGGGGCGACCCCGGGGGCGCGGCTGGGAAGCCGAGCCCCCCAGGCCAATTTTAGCGCCGGCTGGCCCCCAGGCGGCGCTATTTCGGGCCCCTGGGGGGCGAACGGCTGGAGATGCTCTTAGAGGGGCTGATCTCCACGCCCCTCCACCTATATATAGAGGGGAGGGGCGCCCCAAGAATACACACCAAGCCCTTGGCGCCTCCCTCTCTCCCTAGATCGTTTTCTCCTCCGTTCGTGGTTCCAGTAGCGCTTGGCGAAGCCCTGCTGGCACTGCTCCACCACCACATCCACCACGCCGTCGTGCTGGTTGAGAACCCATCTACTACTCCGCCCTCGCTTGCTGGATCGAGGAGGCAGAGACGTCATCGAGCCGCACGTGCGTTGAACGCGGAGGTGCCGTTCGTTCGGCGCTAGATCGGGACGGATCGCGATTGGATCGTGAAGACATACGACTACATCAACCGCGTTATATACGCTTCCGCTTAGCAATCTACAAAGGTATGTAGATACACTCCCCCTCGCGTAGCTATGCATTTCCATGGATAGATCTGTATGCGTAGGAAATTTTTTGTTTCCCATGCAATCGTTCCCCAACAATGCCTAGCTAAGGGCATTATACAAAAGCGCTTGTTGGGAGGCAACCCAATATTTATATTTCATTTTATTCAAGTATAGAGGTCTACATAATTATTCCTATTGTATTGGTTATGCTTGTATCTTTTATTTTTATTTTTGTACCAAGTTAAAGCCTTTGGGATGCTGCAAATGCATGTTTGTTAGGTTCTATGCAGAAACATAAAGTTTTGCTTCCAGTGACTGAATTTAGTTCTGTACTGGAACATGATCAATTGCTGAATTTTTTACAAAGAACTGAATTACAAATTTGTTGCATGTCCCTAATTGTTCAGATGTTTTTGGAGTTACGGCTGTGCAGTAATTAACTGGATCTTTATGTACTATTCTGTTTTTGACAGATTGTTGTTATGTTTTCTTTGACTGCTTGCTTTAGAGTTTTCATGGTGTATATTGGGGGATATAAATTATGGAAATGATATGATACAGTAGCCTTTGCAGGGAAATAAATATGCATCTTGTCTCGACAGTACATTATTGGGAGATTTATTTTTAATGCACTAACTATATCACGAGCTCATTATGATAAAGGCCCTAATTAGTGTACATTATGAAGGGTCTAAGTTGAATAACATGTAAGTAACCGCCATTAGAATAGGTTGGGAAGCCTAGCGGACTTCGGTTCATCAAACTCACCCCGTGGAGTGATACGGTCTCGTGGTTACCCGGTGTAGACTATGAAGTATTAGTGAGATGTTTTGATTTATGAGTTGCGGTCTTTACATCACTTGCACCTTCCATATTTTGCTAGCCTCTTCAGTACCGTGCATTGCCCACTCTCACATCGAGACATGGTGCAACCTTCGCCGATGCATCCAAACCATGTGGGATGATACACTCTTTTACACATAAGCCTCATTATATCTTCCTTAAAACACGCCCCATACCTACATATTATGGCATTTCCATAGCCATTCTGAGATATATTACCATGCAAGTTCCATTGTTACTATTCCTTACATGACCTGAGCATTAATTTTCATTTTGCTTTGCATGATCATAGAGCTGGCATGATATTTGTGGCAAAGCCACTGTTCATTATTATTAATACATGTTACGCAAGATCATTGCATATCCTGGTACACCGCCAGAGGAATTCATATGAAGTCATCATATTGTTCATATTTTGAGTTGTGAGTAAAATAAAGTGTGATTCATTATTACGATGCGCCCCTACCTGTGAGGATAAAAAAGGAAGAAAAAGGCCGAAAAGAGCGAAACAAAAGTGAGAGAAAAAGAGAGAGGGGGTGCACTACTATCCTTTACCATATTTTTGCTTCAAAGTAACACCATGCATTTCGTATAGAGAGTTTCATTATATCCATTTTCATATGCTAGTGAGATTTTCACATTATAGAACTTGACTTGTATATTCCTATGACAATCTTCCTCAAATGCTTGACGTCTTCATTGAGCAAGTAAGTCGGATGTACACCCACCTAGCTGCATATAGAGAGCTTTCGTATAATTATAGCTCTTGTGCATTCATTTCATGTCAATGCCTACTCCTCACATTGACATCGATTGTAA
The DNA here is from genome assembly GCA_039707655.1 of Elymus sibiricus. NCBI lineage: Eukaryota > Viridiplantae > Streptophyta > Magnoliopsida > Poales > Poaceae > Elymus > Elymus sibiricus. The sequence goes on along the minus strand of CM077675.1, from coordinate 471,522,109 downwards.
CACCTCTTCATTGCCTAACTCAAGCCGCGTTGATGTGAGACTTTCTCATACCTTTTTGTTTTCTCAATTAAACCCCCATCATCATTCTCTATGCCATCATAAGTGCTAAGACCAAAGCTTGTGAATTGGGCATTAAGTAAAGTGTTAAGTAGTTGAAAAGGGCTCGTCATGGGTTCGGTCGCTTGACCGAAGCTCTAGGTTGTGTTATGGGAAGATGTTTGAATATGATAAAGCCTTGAGTGGTTGGGGAAATGTATATGACATCATGAGTATTAATTGGTATGACATGAAAGATTTAATCCATGAAAGCAATAGTAATCATGTTTACACTTTTTGAAGTACTTGTTTTTTATCAATTATGATATTATTGCTTTGAAACACTTTTGTCCTAAGTTCACACCACTGTTATATCATTTGATCAAGTTAGCATTCAAAATCAAAAATTAGCTTTGTTTATCATTTAGCTTCTCGAGGACGAGTAGGAATTAAGCTTGATGCTGATACGTCTCAAACATATCTATAATTTTTTATTGTAAAATGTTATTATGTTATTATTTTTTATATACTTTTATAGCTTTTTATATTATTTTTACGGACTAATCTATTAACTTAGTGATGAGTGTCAGTTTATATTTGCTGCTTGTTTTTGGTTTCGCGGGACACAGAGGTCAAAATATATATGGTACCGATTTAACACGATTTTTTGGGCAACAAGAAACACCGTAAGCTTCGGGAAACGGCAAGAGGAACCACAAGGCTCCCATATGGACACATGGCGCGGCCACCCCTGGCCATGCCACCGGTCCATGTGAGGCCCCTGGATATCCCCTTAGTCCCAATTCCATCGCCATAATTCTCTGTAAATACAGAAACCATCTGTCGTACCTCCAGAAGAATTTTATCGCCACTGCAAGCCTCTTTTTCTAAGAGATCCCATCTGGAGCAGATTTTTTGCTGAACCAAATTTTCTTGCTCGAACCGATGTATTTTTTTCCTGGAACCAAGATAAATTTTTGCTTCATCGGCTACACAGCTCTCAGAAGCTCATATCGTTTCCTGCTGGTACCTAAGTTCAGTTTTGCTGAAGCGGTTTTTCATTTTGCTTCAACTAACCACCGTAGTTCTTAGGTGCGAGATTTTTTTTGTGTTTTTCGCTAGATCACAACGGTGCATGTCGACGATGGAGGCGAGCAGAGGCGGCGATGTCGTGCTACGATGCGCGGTGCGGGGGTTTGCTGCTGAGCTACATCTAGCCATGGACGAAGCTGCATCCAGTGGGGGTGCTGCTGGAACGATGGTGAGATGGGAGGGCTTGTGACGACAGCGACTACGAGTTGCAGTGAGGTGGCGAGCTGTAACCTATGGTGATGGCGGCGGTCGTGTGTGCACAAGCCGCGTGCAGCAGGGCCGCAGGGTGGGCGGTTGGAGGGAGCGAGGTGAGCACAATGACTCGGTGCGAGAGGTGCACGGGTCCATGCCGCGCGGATGGAGAAGAACGAAATCGTGTGGCTATATTGGCCCAATCCAACGGATGCTAGGCGATAGGCTGAAAATTGTTGGACGCGACATGTTGATCCACACCAAAATTCCCCAAATGGACCGCCCCCTCCCCTTACAGGCTATAGTTTTAATAGGTCCTCCCTTTCCCACATCCACGCTGCCCTCCTCCAACCTTACTTCACATTCACGCTACCGACCTCCTCTGTCCTAGCCGTCGACAGGCACTCTGGCGTCCACCCGCCACTATGGACCTTGGGCCGGTGGAGTCTGTGGGGATCTCTACCATTGCGGTGAACGCAAAGAGCATCGCCCGCAAGGATTCACGTTTCCAGTAGCACGCCCACGAGTAGGAGGTTGTGGCGTATGAGTTCATCCACAAGTTGTACGCCCTTGTCGCCTTGGTGTTGCCTTGGTGCCCACTATCGTCGCCCCCATCATCGGTGAGAGAGCCCGAACCATCATTGCTGGCATTGCCTAGCAATTCTTACTTGGATGCATCGAAACCATGTTGAATATATATGACTCATTTTATGTTGCCATGGAGCAGTTATGATCCCCATGATGTGTCTTCAGAATCGACATCCGGTCAACCTCATCATCCTCTCCCTGTTCACCATATGCATGAGTTTCGATCTTGGGTTGGGTTGCCTCTCCACAAAAGGCAACAAAAGGACCAACAATTAACAAATATCCACGTTGGGACGCGGATTTTTGGCTCTAGGGAGCATATGCTCCATGATGAACAGTAAAATCAAAATAGAGGCACACCACCTACGAAGAATGTCACAGCAGCGTCTCACTGCACCTTGACATCATCACGTTCATGGCCATCGTCACTGCTCTGAGTGCTTCAGACTCGTGGGCAATTCTGCTTGTAGAGATGATAATCAGGGTGCTGCCATGCCCAACACTGATTCCAAACATCAGCAAAGAAAAATGTGCCGCGTCAAGGGGGTGAAACATGTACGTCTGGGCTGAGCAGTTTATAAATAGGATGGGCAGTCCATGTGTTGCGGTTTGCAATTGGTGGATCAGCTTATTGCATCGTGGATCATCAAACTTTCCTGATGGTTGACATAGTTAACCAAAACTCAGCAAGTTGGATGAAGCACATCGATCCCATTTTAATCACGCAAGAAAAACGTCAAATACAATCATATATAGTTATATAGCTGCGCATACCAAGGGAACTCACGGCTTACAAAAACTACTTGGGTATAGTGAACAACTTCCATGATAATCAGCACCCATGCCACATCTGACTCTTGCATTCTCCCAACTTGAGAGACAAATGCAGTGGATAAGGAGGAGACACAGAGATACACTCGCGAGCTGGTCCTATAAATGTAACTATGATCCTAGGCCATCCATGATAAATACAAGGAAAAAGGGACGGAAGAGCGGTCAACCAGATTGAACCCAACGCACCGGCATACACCATCCAACTGTGGTTCCCCAAATTTCATCTGAAAAACCCCCCTCCTGCCAGAACTTAGTCCAAAAGCATTTCAAAGGCGGAAGGAGCCGCATTGTCAGTCTACCACCCTACGCGCTACCACAGCCTGTATACATGCATTGAGCTGACAGTCAGGTAATCTGAAAAGTTTAGGGGATAATCAAGATGAACCAACCAGAAGATTGAAGAATGGCATACCTATCACACATCTCAATACTTGCTCTAACAGGATCTGTTCAGTGAGTAATTCCGAACTGTGATCAGTGACAGGAGAAAGACTACCTTAAGCAAATGATGATTGCCTGCAGGAAAATAACAACTCGTCAGGCAAGGCTGATGGCTCAAAATAGGAAAAAAAATGAGGGAAAGACACCATGGGCGACTTCATTCAAATGGCATAAAAGTTGCATCGTTTGCTACTTGCGCTAATATTACATCAGGTGGTTCATGTTGCCACAGAATAGCACCAGAACTCTCAGAAATAGGATATAGTTTTCATACCATGTTTGTCGACATCGAACAGCCTCTTGGCGAACAGCCCTTTTCTTGTCATCAAGAGCCTTGATTGCTGCTTGTAGGACCTGCACGAGTATACCATTCTGCAATGAGTTCTCTTTTATTCCTTCAGAGGGAAACATTTCTTACTTGACAACAGTTGCGATATTAAGACACCCTAAGTTCCTACAACAAGAAATTAGCCATAAGATAGATATATGTCATCTCATTTATCCATAATGTTCTGAAGTGTGCAGCTAAAGCATGAGATCTAATTATCTCCACCAATAAGGGGAGTGCTATCCATGATAAATAAAAAGCAGTGTAATAATAATTCAATGTCTTGAGGGTCGTATTATATGCATATATTTCTCAACAATCTGCAGAAATAGAAAACTGGCCTGTGGCCGCATGCGATAAACTTTTGAGTGGGGAAAGCTGGACATGGCAACAAAACACTGCAAGGCCGTCTCCCGAACAACCTACAGGAGAAAGGGAAAAGGTTGTGAAACATGCTGGTCTTACGAGTGGAACAAGTGAAACTGAATATGAATAACGCTCAAGTACCATCATGTGAGGATAGGAAACAAGTTGTGCAAGTACACTGACAATAATGTTCATATTTTCCAGAATGCATTCTTTGCCTGCACAGGAAGAGCAAGATTTAGCGCCAGAAGCAAAGAAATTCTATCAGGAATTCAGTATTAGAACACAGCATGGACCAGTCAAGTTTGCAGAATAAACAAAAGAAAAGTAATCTGAATAGATCATATCAATGGATGCACAACAAACACAATTTATTGCATTAATGGGTACTAAGTAGGAACTTATGGAAGTAATGGAGTAAAGTAAATGATATCACCTTTTTCATCCATCAACATTCCAGATAAGACAAGCAACAAACTATATACCAGATCTTTATCCTGAATATCCATGCTCAATTTAGCTAAGATATCAACCATGACGAGCAAAATCTGAAAAAACAATTAGTGAAACAATTGGGGAATTAGTATGCTCTGATCCGACAAAGGTTGTGCATGCTTCACGAGAAGTAATAAACCTGATGGGCTTCTGTTATAACTGCTGACACTGGAGCACTGGAAATAATGTGTCCAAATGCTCGATACATCACCAATCTGCAGTGGATGGTATTTTTCAGTTGCTTCAAGACATTTTGACAATTAAGAAAATCACCAAAGATACAGGATCAGTTCATGAAATGAACTAACACTGGCACTAGACCAGCCCTTGGCTATAGCAATAACTATTAATCAAAATACATTTTTCTCAAATATAAAATCTTAATGACAAAAATTCATGAGGAAAAGCACAATATGGAACAAAATTAAGGAAAATGACACGACCTAGTCCCTGAGGTTACAAAATTGCAGTATATTCAACTGATGTGACAATTCAAATGTTTTTTCCTCTGAGGCACACATAGCATAAAGAATCCCTTGGCTTCTAAACTCGTGCACAGCTCATTTTGGATTGCTATCATGAAAATTATGTTACAGTACCATCTTTAATATCCGAAACGGTGTCATCAGATTGTACTTTTCGCTAACTCGTGTAATGTGAAAAAAGGTATGCAAAATCAGAGTACGCAAATAAACTAAGCTAAACCCTTGGGAGCTTCACAGACGAATCAAAACTAAGTGCCCAAGCGAAATAATATTACAGATATATCCACATATGACCTCAAACTAACAGAAAAAACTAGTAGCAAAGATATGACAAAAAGGGAGATACTGCTGATGCATAGGCAAAGTAATAGAAACATGTTATACAAAAGCATATAGCTCAAAATCAATACAAGATATCACACAAAGTGATGAAAATGTTGATACCTACTTTGTTGTCATCTCCGGGGTCTCCTTAATTTTAGAGAGAAAAATTGGCATCAGTATTGAGAAAAAACGCTGCTTATATAAAAACTTTATTCTTGCATGGAACTTTTTATTTAGGCAGACTTCTGAATCACTCATCATCACATGGAATGCATCAGCTGCGGCTGTTGCAAGAGAAGCATCTGATGAGAGGTTGTCATTGTGTTCTTCCTGGTGGGGGGTAATGTTCGCCGAAATCTGATCTAAGACCAGGCATTTAAGAAGAAACATTGAAATTTCCTTCACTTTTTCATCTCCTCTCATAAGCAATCCTTTGCCAATCCATGCCAAGCCACATAAGATATCAATCTTTGAACCTATGCTTCCAGGCAAGCTGTCTGAGTAGTTAGCATTATCTGAAGTGGCAGCAGAAGAGTGAGACATCTTCAAATTGCTGCTGGCTAATACAATTGAGAAACATTCCAGAAGAATAACATCAAGTGTCTTATCCAGCTTATTCTCGTGTGAGAACTCTGAATTCTGTACATATTTGTTGAAGATAGAAGCTAATGCATGAGCAGCTGGTATATGTCCATTCAGTAGAAAGACAGAAAAGAGGTTAATCATCATGATCATTTCTGGTACAGGTGTTCGAGGCCGAAGACCGACTATTACTGATGAAAGCATACACACAAGAGCTGTATCTTCAACAGAGTGTGCAGGAACTAACTCGTCTACAGACAACAGATGTTGTGTCATTGCATTCACTGGGAGAGACAGCATCGATGATACTATGCCGCATGCTTTCTGAACAATCAATGACTGTTGTTCCTCTGTGCAGACTCCTACTAATAACTTCATTCCCATCATTAGGGAGTCAAGAAGACCCTGAGAGAAGTGAGAGTGTACCATTATTACGCAGTATAGATTTATGCGTCATATAGATACCTAAGTACCAGTAAATCAACTACATTAGAAAAATATTCAGTTCGATAGAGCTTCACCTGTGATCTGATTCTATCCAGAGTAACCAAGTCCCCAATTTCATCCCACAGTCGCAGAGCAAAGTTCAAAGCAAGTTCATTGAGACCACCGGAATTAAACAACCTGCTATAATGGAGATGATTAGTCAGAGAGAAGATGATATTTGGCTAACATATATACTGTCAAAAGGCTAGTACAGGACACATGTATCAAGCATGCCACCAGTAACATTCTTCAGCTATCGAATTGGTCAAGTATCTGCAACCTTTTTCACAGTTAAGTTTGTATAAACTGAGAAAGATGTTTCAAGATTACAGACTCATTGTAATGTTTGTTGATACAGCAATACATACTGGAAGGCAAGGTTGGCATACCAAGGAAGGAGACGACTGCAGTAACAATCAATCAGACAGATTACGTATTCTGCACATTCTATACTTCCATTAACCTGCAGGATCAATAAAATAATAGTTTGGTTGCTTATAAAATGCAATTTGCAGGAAATAAGAAGACAACAGGAGGATTCGGTACATGCCTGAGAAATGTTTGTGATGACAGCTTCTTCAAGTGATCTGGCAACCCTTAACATATAGTTCACACTAGCGGTGCCAACTTCAAAACTTGCTTCAAGTCTTAGATTCAGAGGCATCGATGTATCACAAGATTCAGCCAAACGAATAATCTTGTCAACAACAATTCTATTGTAAACCATTTCTCTTTTAGAAGCACCGAATTCCACAGCAGATGAGCCAATGCTAGTCAATGTTTTCAACGATAATCTCCACAAATGTGCATCTTCATACTTGCTTGTAATTACTGATGTGAGCATCAGCAAAATATCCTCATAAGCATTTGCCAGTAGAAGTGAACATTGTTCCGGGATAGTTGCAAGTATCAGCAAACCCTTCACTGCAAACCATTTATAAGAAAGAACCATATTAGGATAGACAGCTTGATCCTCATCAATGATTCTAAAGAAGCACTGAAATTCAGCAAGAGAAAAATAAAAATCAAGAGTTCATCAATTAAATACTTGGAACTAAAACACAAACTTGATGAATAAGGTAGACCTTATAGACAAGAATCTCTAGAAATGGCCAAGCAGTTAGTGACAAATAATATGTAGACTGAAAGAACACAGCTATGGACAGCATGTCTATTTGCAAACTAGATGCATGACCTTCTGTAATGAGGAGTTCTTTTAAGCAAAATCTACAAGCATAGATCCAGGAAAGCATAGATCAGTTAGTGACAAATGTGGTATGTAGCAAGTCATAATTAAAGACTGCAACATACCAGCATACGAAACACATTCTGTTCTGGCCGCTGACTGGATAGGCTGAGAATCAATAGTCAACAATTTTCCAGAAAGCTGGATGAATTGATCCACCTTTTCCTCTAAGATAAGCCACCAGGACTCCTCTGCTGGGAAGCCTTCTCGAGATGCCACAGCAACTTCTCGGCAGGATGAAAGCATTTGAACAGATAAATAGAGAGCTCCATAGTTAATAGCAGCAGGAGATGATCCATTGCCGATGTTCAAGTGTTGAGAATCAAAACCAGCTGAGCTTCCCAAAATATCCACCAAGCGTTTAAAATGTGCTTGAAAAACTCTAGTGCACAAATATGTAGATGATTCAGCAAGAATGGAAATGACACTTCCAAGGGCTTGCAGTTGTTTCTGGTTTTGCAGTGAACTACAGATGGACTTCTCTTCAGTTGTTACAGAATGGATGTTATTCACAATATCCTCATCCAACAAGATCAAATTGATGAAAATATCTCTATCCGAAGAATGTATATATGTAACAGCAGTCTTCAAGCAATGCTTAGCTTCTGATATTATTTGATTCTTATTATTCTCTGCATCTTTAAGTGACCCTGATGATAAAAGTTGATCTGAAGAAAGGCTAAAAAGCACTTCTTTCAACTTAAACCAAATAGCTGATGCGTGTGCAACCATTCTATCAGCTCCATAGCACTGAATGCAATTGTCCAAATATTTTAAGGAATCAAGCTGTACATAATATTAAACAATTTTTAGCAGAAAATCAAAGAGGGTATTCACTTTGTTAGATTGATGAACTGGAAACATTAAGATAAGTTAAAGCTGCTGACCTTTGCTAATGGAAGAGAGGAAGAAAGTTTATCTAGAAGCAATGGAATGGCAAAGGGCTCGAAATACGGGCTTGCACAAAAGGCATGCTGTAAATATTTAAACAGGTCATACCATCATTAACTCATAAATTGTAGAAAATGTTTCTTCATTTAGAAGCATGGCAAGGCGATATAACACATAACTCTGTAACGGCATTCCAAAAATAATTAATAACGACAAGCCATATGGTCAGCTCAAAAGATCAAATGGTCTTTGAAATAATCTATCAGGTAAAATACTAAGTTCATACCATCAATGCCCTAGAAAGTTCGTCTCTTGTAACACCTAAATTATCACCGGCTCCCTGCACATATACATGATACCATGTTGGAGAAAGGAATGTCAAGAACTACTAAGTTGCAGAATGACAAACACACGAAAATGTTTTGGAAGTCACAATAGTTTATTAACATACATGTGTGAAGTAGACAGGAAAATATTTGCTCAGAATCTCAAAAAAGTCACTTGCAAATTGGTCTGCCAAACCAGATGGGTCTGGAAACAGCTTCATGACAACTTCCACCACATGAAAAGAAAGCTTCAAGCACTCTGGGTCTTTTTCTTCATCGATTGATTGACAGATCCAGTATAGCAGTTCATCATCCTGGGCATAGCGATTAAACTTGTGTTGATGTGTACACATCATTGAATAAATCCAGGAGAGGTGTAAATAACCAGACAAAATTAATATATAAAACCAGCCTCAATGACAAAGGCTTGGAAATGAAGATTCATCGATTCTCAAATACTTGTACACTTCCAAACTACCACTATCAAGTATAAACTCTACCTCTATTACTCTTCCAATAATATTAGAAGGTTGTCACACTTTACCCAAAACATGATAACATCAATATGCAAGATTTGGTCAACAGTGCCAAGCATTACATAATGGAATAAGTAATATATGCTTGCCAGGTAAGGAAATGCAAACACATCAAGAAATAATCACGACGGTACAAAGATTACTCCCTCCATTTCACTATAATTTATTAAGTGTTGTGCAAACCTGGGAGGCACCAATTTGAAGTACTATTTGATGGAATCGAACCATGTTTAACCCAGTTAGATAGGCATACTACTAACGGGAACGCATATGGTCTTATTACAATGAATATTACTCAACTTCGGTGCCTCCTAGGTAGACAAGCCGAACATACACAATTAACTAGAGTTAGTAACATGTTAAAAGTTAGAAGATTTAAGGGGTAGCTGGTTAACATGTAGGATTAACTTAATAATAGCTACTAAGAAAGTTTTCAGATGACAGTGTGATCCATAGTTGTCCAGAGATTGAGTAAGTATCATACCATTGTCTTGACAGCTTCTGGGTAGTGATCAAGTATGCAGCTAAAAATTTCAAAGCACAGCTAGAAAGAAAATAGTGATGAAAAATATATCAATAAGATAGATTAAATATAATTTATTTAAGCATATTTGTGCTAAAGATTCAATCATTCAAATCAACCTTGCGGTCAGCAGCTGCAAGTGACTGTACTTGAACATCATGTATGAAAGCCTCAAGTAGTCTTTTGACATTAGCAACCATAATAGTGCCAACAGATGATTTTCTGTGCAATAGAGCCAAGCATCCAACAAGTGCTCCCCTCAGTGCTTGCCAATCTGACTGATGCCAAAAACGAAGTTCATGAGTAATGAGAGAAGGGTGGCCAATTGGTCACCATAGGGTAAAGATCACCAAAGCAATAGCATGGCACCAGACAAACATTTTAATAGGAGCTATGGGTCTTCTGTAGAACAATTTGCTTCACTGGATATTTTCTCGAGACAAAAACTTTGTAATAGAGAATTCAAACTAAAAGGTTATATCAACATTATAATGCACTTCTCTGTAGGGAGTGAGAATTCTTTACAAAGCATTACTTGAGTCAAATTTAAGGGTAAGCTAACTTACGACGAATTGTTGACAATATCTAACCTAGAAGTTCTAGGCTAGAACCAGACTCGTCACTAACTTTCTTCTTTAATTGCATGTAAAACCTGGGTAAACTGCTTATTTGCCACTTAATAAAATCATCACTTATTTGGAGATATCAAATTGAAGAAGTTGCAACAATATTCCACGGCCTGCCAGGTAAAAAGATGACACATTTGGGTTGCAACCCGTTGAGATAAGGTTGCAGCCAACAATTGGCTAGCCAGTTGGCAAGTTCTTTAAGAGATTGGCACGACAATTTGGTAGCCAATTTTTGGGCTTGCCCAAACATTGGCAAGCCAAATTTTGGAATTATATCAAGCAGCCCAAGTCTTGAATATGTCAAATCAAGTTAGTGACAATTTTTCTGATCTTAACTGGATAGAAGAGCCAGATTTACTCTTGTATGCACCGTTTCGAACAATGGTTTTTCACAAAAGATTAACAGCTTGGATAAATGTAAGTTATACAGTATACAAAATAAAACTTGTAACTCAGAAACCTAATACCAACCCATATTCAGTTATTTGTATTCCACAACAGGGAGCTTAGCATTGCTAAAAATTCAACCTTGGAATCAAAGAAGTGGCTGCCGTAAACATGTAATAACCATGATGCACAAAGACCAGCAGGTAAAATTTGCTATTTAGTTCAGGTGTAAATGAGAGCTCATAAGACTAGTGTTTGAGAAATGTGTATGTACTTCAAAATTCAAGTAATGAACTATGACAAAAATTTCAGATGAAATAACCATGATGCACAAAGTGAAACTTACTAATCTTGATATAAAAAAGTCTGACAATGTTGTGATGGCATTGACATCTAACCATTTAGATGAAATGCGAGACATGATTTCCCCCAGAAGCATGATTCCTGCAAAACAAAAAGAAGCAGATCCTTAACAAACAGCAGGAAACTATGCATGTGCTAACAAAAGATTATGACAGTGAACTTAAATCTATCATGCAGAAATGACTTTACAGAACAGATGATGAAAAAATATGGTTGCAAAAGGTTCATGTTTATCAACAAGAAAAAAGTCCATTTGACTACCCTGAAAAAACTTGGTGGTTCACATAACCCACTGATCTATTTTTCTGCTCCTTTGCCCCCCTAAACAATCCCAAACCGGACAAAAATCATCCCTGGCTGGTTTGCCTGCTGGTCAAAGGTTGTATTTGATCAGTGGGCCCAAGGCCCACACCCCACCGAACCCTAAATCCTCTCCCTCCTCCTGTTTCCTGTGCCCCATCGGCCATGGCCGCCGCCGGCTAAGGGCAACCGCCCCTGTGCCCCAGTTCACCCGCTCCCTCGTCCTCCCACGGGACGCCGGGTCTACGCCGCCTGCATTTGCCTCGGCTCGTCTGCTCGAGCCCTGCCGCCGGAGCGCCGCCCTGCCACCTAGTTGTCGCCCTGCTCGCCCATCGGCCCTTGCTGCCGCCTCCACGCCGATGGCCGACCCTTGCTGCTGCCTCCACGTCAATGGCCGGCCTCCTCTGGTCGACGGGAGGCCACGCCCTCTACAGCCGCCCTGAGCTACTCTGCGCACGGCTGCGCCTGAGCACCACCGCGCCAATGCGCCGCTGCTGAGGCCCTCCACGCCGGCGACCCCTACGGCCAGCGCTGCTCCGTCGCCAGCCGCTGCAGTACCTCCACGCCGGCGACCTCTACGGCCAGCGCTGCTCCGTCGCCAGCCGCTGCAGTACCTCCACGCCGGCGACCTCTACGGCCAGCGCTGCTCCGTCGCCAGCCGCTGCAGGACCTCCCCGACGTCCGCGCCCTTAGCTCCATCGTGCTCCGGTTAGCCACCGGCTAAACCTATCATGTAACACTTAGTTAATCCACCCCCTGAGTCACTGCCAAGCGGGTCCCACTGCCTAATTAACCACAGGCTAATTTCCTGTTTCAGTTAAGTTAATCCTCATGGCCCCACCCGCAGGTCAGAACCACCATTGACCAGCGCCACGTCAACTGCAAGTTGAGACAAACCACCCAGGGGGGATCTTTTGTCCGGTATGGGTTTGTCTAGCGGTTGAAAAGAGCAGAAAAATAGATCAGGGGGTAATGTGAACCACCAACTTTGTTCAGGGTAGTAAAATGCACTTTTTTCTATCAACAATGTAAATCCTCCAAAATCCTATAAAGTGTTATGCTAGCTACCAATATGCGGAGTACGTGGATGTGTGTCTCCATTGCACAGTATGACTTCATATTTTTTATTACAAGAAATCCACAATAATCTTCAAGAAATCCACAATAATCTTTAGTGAAGAAAGAAAGCTTGACTTATGTGCATCTTTTGGAACTGTGCTAACAGTGAAGGGCACACCTGTAACGCCTTAAAACATGGCATAGACCATAAATTTTACTTGCATTATCAAATTTGCATTTTTTTTCTAAAATAGAGAGGCAAACAGCATGTGGGAGGAAAAAAATGCAATGAGGGGTAAAAGATACCTCTTGATCTAACAATGTGGTCTGTTGTTGTCAAATACATGTCCATCTTAGACACCTGAAACGATACCATCAACAAGATCTATAAATAACTACCCTCCTTAGCCAAATCATGGGGCACAGTGATATATGATCTCCGAGAAAACAGGCCATACCAAATCGAAGAGCGTCAGCTTGTCCTTGTTGACCAAGGCTGCAAGAGCATCCACACCCGCAGACTGTTGCACACCACATAACAGCATTAGCGTCCACAAGAAACTAAAATAACAAAGGATAGCATGTATCAAGCATACTAAGCTATGCAATGACAACATTTGCCCCATTTATTAAGGAACTAGCAGTTTGTACCAAATTGTGTTAGAACTATAGAAATACAGAAGCCTCTGCAACACTGGAGCTTATGTCAGTGAAGCTTATAGGTGATGCCCGTTAGCTAAGTTCCTTTGAGAAAATCGCACAATAATTACATATAAAGTGGCTGAGACTCCATCAATCAATTGCTAAGGAGTGTATATTCCAAGCGAACCCTACCAGACAAAACCAGAATTTATATGAAACAAATGCACGAGAAGGGATTGAGAACCCAAACAGGGAGAGCGGAAATGGGGGGTGGGGAGGGGGAACGTACGTGCTGGGCGGGGGAGCGGGAGACGTCGACAAAGGCCTCAACGTGGGGGACCCACTCGCCGGCAGGGACCTTCGCCATTGCCGCCGCAAGGTAGGAGCCGTGGCCTCGAAGCTTCGCTTCCGCTTACAGGGTTTAGGGTTTTGCAAGTGGCGGGAGGTACCGGACGAGGAGAGTCAGGTCTCTGAACACACAAGGTCGGGAGATCTAGAAGCGTCGGGGCGGGAGCAGAGACGGCGGGGAAAGCGGCGGTGTCGCCTGCGACGGCCGATGGGGGAGGTGGGTGAGGCGGCGGCAGGTGGACTACAGAGGTGCACGCGGTGGGGGCACGGGGGAGATGGAGGAGGCAGCCTGGGGACGCGGGTGCAGGCGGCCCGCAGCGGCGGGTGGAGGCAGCCGGCGGCGGCGGCGGATGCTAACCTAGCGTGCGTGGAGGCAGTCCTTCTCGCCAGGTAGTGTGCGTGCTTTTGGCTGATTTTGGTCACGGGCCAGGCTGGGCATAAACCTCGATGCCAGAAGCCCAAACCCATATAGCCCGAACCAAGACCCGAGCACTTTTTCGGGTATCAAATCCAAAAACCTTTGAATTTAAATATACATCAAATTTATGGCATTTTGTTTAGAGGCAAAGTAAAAAAATAAGGATTTTTTTGCAAAAAAAATGAGGCATTTTATCAATGACAATGTAAAAAGAGACATTATGGCCCAAGCACGACAAAAAATAGGGCAAATGGTCAATTGCTCCTATGGATGGAAACGGATCAGCCCGCTCTGACCCGGTACCCGTTGGCCCTTCTGCAGACTACATGGACATAGAGTCAGCCCAATGATCAAGTGACAATTGGCCTCATGTCTCATTAGATAACATGGTCCGACTCACGTTAATACAAAGTTTGTACCAAATACTTCATCCGTTCTTAAATATACAACGTTTTGGTAGTTCAAATATTTAGGAACAGAGGGAGTAGAGAGTAGTAATAACATCGTTTCGAATAACATCATTTAGCGGCAGGAAATTTTAGCATGTTAGCGTGTCTAGAGTTTTTTTGTTCAAAGAAAAACAAGGCATATATGTAGCCTCTTAGCATATTTGTAACTGTGGAACAAATATATTTTGGGCTAATACTTCAAAAATTTCATATAAACACGGGACTAACAGCATTTGTAAAGGCATATGTTATCGTAACCACATACTACAATCTTGGGCAACCAAGTTTGGGTCGACGCGCTCGTCCCGATGGGTTGATGATGATCGGCTCCCCTAGCGCAGTTTTCATACAAAGCCGACGTAGAAAACTCATTGGCCTTGAAATTTTGGGCCGAACCAATGTCCAATGGATAACATCGGTCCATTCCCATCTTGAATTGCTCTCTTGGAAAGATCCAACATGACAACAAGATCCCCATCAAAAAAGGAAAAAGTCCAACCAATGCTTCATATAACGACACTGCATCCTCACTTTTGCAGATAAAAATCCTAACCTAAAGATGATTTTTTCTCAAAGAGAAGAAGAGTAGAAGACTCACCAAGGAGACTCTTGGTGACACAACGACCAAGTTTTTTATACTCCCTGTCAACTCTAAGGACTTTTTTTTGTCGCTAGCATCGATTTTGGGCCTCTTGCACGAGTGGCTCAAATAGAGTCTGCGTGAGGTAATACAGCTTGGGCCATGTTGTGCAACGTGTTTGGTTGTCCATAAAGCACCAGGCTGCATTAGAGCATCAACTAACCCTGGTGTTTTGTTGTCCTTTGATATGTCTCCAACTTATTTATAACTTTTTATTGTTAAATGCTATTATAATATCATTTTTGTATGATTTTTGTATCATTTTATGTTATTTTTCTGGACCAACCTATTAATTTAGTCCCCAATGCGAGTTCCAATTTTTTTGCTTGTTTTCAATTTTTGCAGAAAATCCATATCTAGGAAGGTCCAAACACTATGAGATTTTACGAGGATTTTGTATGCAAATAAGAGACCGTAGAAGCTTCGGGAGAAGACTAGAAGATGGATGAGGACCCACAAATATATGGGATAACAACAATCTTCGAGGGTAGTATTTCACCCAAATTTATTGATTCAACACAAGGGGAGCCAAAGAATATTTATAAACCTTAGCAATTGAGTTGTCAATTCAACTACACCTTAGAATCGCTTTCTTGCAGCAATTTATTGGTAGCATAGTAATATGATAGCAGTGATAGTAGTGGTAACAAAGTAACGGCAACAGTAACAGTACTAGCAGTTTTGTAGCAAACAGAGCAGCAGTAGCAACTTGAGCAAAGACAATAGTAGTAAAGCATATGCATGCATGTAGTAGCGATGGATATTTAGATGAGATTCGATATGTAATTGTCATAACCTAGAGCGACACACAATAGCTCTAATTCATCAATCATATGTAGGCATGTATTCCGTATATATTCATATGTGCTTACGATTGCATAACATCTTTTGTTCTACCCTCCCGTCCAGTGGGGTCCTAATGGAAACTAAGGATAATTAAGGTGCTTCTTTTAGTAGAGAACTGATGCAAAGCATCAACACATAATGAATACATAACTCCTCAAGTTAAAGTCATCCCGTCGATATCCCAATTCATGGTCACCTTGGAGGTCTAAGGTTTAGAACGGTAACATGTGCATACAACTTGCAGGTAAGATCAACATCTCAAATATATTCATGAAATCATAAGTGTTCATATCTGAAATCATGACACTTAGGCCCTAGTGAGAAGCATGAAGCATATCAAAGTCACAACAACATCAATCTCAGAATATAGTGGATACTAGGGATGAACCCCTAAGAAATTGACCGATTACATATAAAATCTCATCCATCTCCATCTACCTCCACTGTGCCTACAAAAGAATTACTCACACGTGATTGCGAGAAGCATGAAATTGTTGATGGAGAAGGGTTGGTGATGACGACAACGACAAATCTCTCTCTCCGGAGCCACGAACGGACTCCGGATTAGGGCTCCTGATGAAGAGGTGGGGGCGGATCCGTATCGTAAAACATGATGAAACTTTCTTGATTTTTTACCAAGAAGATGGAACTTATAGTCCTCGAGTTAGGTCAGGAGGACTGCTAGGGGTCCCACAAGCCTGGTAGGCGCCCTAGGGAGCGCACCCCTTGGGCTTGTGGACCCTGGGTGGCTCCCCTCTGGCACTTCTTGACATCAGTATTTTTTATATATTATATAAATTTTCTTCGTAAAGTTTCACCCAATTCTTAAAAAAAAATCTGCACAAAAATAACATTGTGGTAGTTCTGCCGAAAACAACAGGTTTGTTTCATTCAAATAATGCAAATTAGAGGGAAAAAACAGAGCAAAAGTGTTTGGAAAAGTAGATACGATGGAGACGTATCTACTCCCCCTAGCTTAGCTCATTGCTTGTCATCAACACTACTGGGAAAGGGCTTATAGGTGAACCCCAATTAGTGGCGGTCAGGGTGTGGCACCCGCCACAGTTATTTTCAAAAACGAGTTGTGGCGGGTGACAAAATGGGCTCGCCACAACTAACGTCTTAGCTGTGGCGGGCGGCGCCCGCCGCTCGCCATAGTTATAACCTCGAGGGTGGGACTTGTTTGCGTAACTCATCTGTGACGGGCGTCGGCAATTGCCCGCCACAGGTAGGAGACCAAGCAGTGGCGGGCGTCTCTTAGCAGCCGCCACTAGTTAGCCTTGTCGGGTTTCCACTTTTAGCCGAACTTAGCTGTGGCGGGCGCTTTACGCTGCTCGCCAGTGGTAGGTTAAAGATCTTGTGGTAGGCAGCTCTTCTCGTGCGCCACTGGTACTAATTTTTGTAATGTCCGTGCGAGACTTGACGAAAATTACGTCCACGTGGTCGGCCATGCCCGCCCAAACTGACGGCACTGAGTTGTGCCACCCAATTCCCCCAAACCCACGGCGCTCCGCCGCCCCCCCCCCCCCCCCCGCAAGCGCCGACAACTAGCCCCACCGCCGCGTCCACCCACACGGTCCGCCACTCCTGGCCCACATTCATCCCTTCCACCCATCCGCAAGCGCCGGCAACGCGCGCCACCGCCGCGTCCACACGGCCGCATGCTCCGCCACTCCCAGTCCGCATCTGTCTCCCCCCTCCACCCACCCCATGCACCATCGGCCGCCCCCTGCTCCTCCTCTCGGCCGGTCTCTCCACCGACCCCCTCCGCCGGTGCGCCTCCGCCCGCACCAACGGACGACAGCGTCGGCCATCTCCACATACGTGCGTATGTCGATGCTCGTGGTTTGATTTACATGGAATAGAAAAGAGTGCCAAACTTTTGACGAAATGTTGATTCACTTCCATTTCCTTGAATTTATGGCATTCTATAAGTCCAAATTTTATCAAAGGCTATGCCAAATTATTTTGATAAATGGCAATGGCCGTTGGTGAATTGGATGATGCGGTTTTGTTGTCTTCTTTTACAGGGAATATGAATGAATGCGAAAGTTTTGACTAAATGTTGATTCATTTCCATTTCGTTGAATTTTTCGCATTCTATACGTCCAACTTTTAGCAAACGTTATGCCAAAAAAAATTGATACATAGCGATGGCCGGTGGTGAATTGGATGATGTGATTTTGTTGTCTTCTTTTACAGGGAATATGAATGAATGCGAAAGTTTTGACGAAATGTTGATTCACTTCCATTTCATCGAATTTCTCGCATTCAATACGTTCAATTGTTAGCAACAGTTATGCCAATTTTGTTTTTTGATAAGTGGCGATGGTCGGTTGATGAATTTCATTGCGGTTCTGTTGTCTTCTTTTATAGGGAATAGAAATGAGTGCCAAAGTTTTTGCTGAAATGTTGATTCACTTCCATTTCGTCGATTTTCTATCACTTAATATGTCTCTTTTTGAGCACTCATCTTGTCAAAAATTTTATTACTAATATGTAATTCTTTTTTTACTCATTATGGATGGAATCTTCATTTTGCAGATAAAAGATGGTGAGACATACACGGTCTCGGAGTGAGGCTTTGACTCCCCAACAGGATGAGTCAAGGTATGCTTACGAGTTGCACGAGGAGACCAATCATTCTGGAGGGGTAGATGGGGAAGAAGATCCAGATGATGTTGGAGAGGAACTACCACAAGGGAAAGGATATTTCGACGATGTTACTGAAGAGGAAGTTCAAGATGGCCAACATGTGGGAGAAGAGTTGGATGGTGCTGAAGAGGAAGGATCCCTCAATGGTGCAAACGCCGATTTGGAAAATCAGCCACGAAAGCGTAGGTCATGGAATAAGGTGCCTACAACTACTTACATAATTAAACGGATTAACAAAGAGGGGAGACCCGTTAGTCCGATCAAGAACGCAACGAAATGGGGTAACGTCCTAGGTGCCATCGCCCGTGAAAAATGTGGCATCAACGTTAGATGCTTAAGGGGCCCTAAAAACAAGCAACGGGCAAACCTCCTATTAGGAAAGATGAGAGATATTTTCAAGTTCAACGACCAAGACAATGCACTTGCATAAATCCATGCCATGCGCGTATTCACTAAGGCCTTGAATAGTAATAAATACCGTGCAAACAAGCTACTTGACGACGGGTATGATTTAGAAGATATCAAAAATCTATATCCTAGCACTACCGATGAGGAATGGACAGAGTTCCTTGATTACCGAGACTCAGATGCATATAAAAAGGATAAAGAGAAGTTTGCGCAACTCCGAGGCCAAATGATAGGGAACCACAATCTAGGAACCTATGGTTATGAAGGGAAGCAGCCAATCTGGGATAAGCATGATGATATGTTTTCTTCACAAGGTCAACAGACACCCTTCAGTAATATTCTAGATCCATGTGCCAAGAAATATTTTCGATCCCTAGCGGTGCTTAATAAAGACACTGGACTCTACTACTTCGAAGACCCTGCGGTGGCGGTGGTTGCCGAAAGAGCGGTACGTAATTAGCCTATGCAACCACACTTTCCATCATGTGTGTGTGTGTGTGTGTGTGTGTGTGTATGTTTAGGAGCAGTTTCTAAACGATATTAGTTTGTTCATGCAGGTAAATTTTACCCAAAAAACACCAAGCTCTGAAGAGTCGCTGGATGCCCCAAGGTGGTCATCGGACCCAATTCTGTACGCCCTCGATAGGAAGAGAGAGCCCACACGAGGTCGTAAGCTCGGCGCCGGCAGTACTTTCTGGGATGCCTACTATCCCCCCAAGAAAAGGATGATTAAGTCAGAAAAAGAAAGAAGGGACAAAGACAAAATAGATTAGTTAGTCAATAAAAGGTTAAAGGAAGTCACATGCATATTCAGTCAAAAGGGTCAACAAATATGCCAGAAATGGTGGATACACCGTCGGCCCTTGCTCCCACAAAGATCAGAAGCCCCTCAGTCATTAATGTCATGCATGGTCATGGTGGGTCACCACAATCGTTGGAGGAAGAAATTCCTTGCACTCTCCTAGCTAGAGTGAGTGGCGACTTGTTGGAGGTTGAAAAAGCTAGAGTCTTTACAGGAAATGTCACGCACAACAACAAATTAAATGAGAACGTGCGGAAGGTTTCTTTGCTTAGGGTGTTCCTGGAATATCACAATTTGATTCTGCCACAAAACATTATAGAAGAGGGCGATGAGCCGCGACCCCTTTCGGAACTTTTTGGTTACCTCAAGTGGCTTGCAATGCATATCATAATGGAAAAGCCATCCCCAAACAGAACACCGTCTCCCACCATCCTCGGCATTGCAGCACCATCACCATCTCCCAACATCCACGGCGTTGGACCGCCACCTAGATGATCTTCCTCTAGGTCGTTGCAACCCCGTATCAGCTAAGGATGTGCAGGAAGAACACATGCTTGAAGAATCACAAAATCCTAATTATGCTGCAGATAAGGAGACGCCGCCACCCCTTCCCGAGACGCAACCTTGGAAACAACCAAAGTTTACTCCAACAACACTGAAGAATTTGGTGGCCCAAGAAGCGATGCCATGTCCGTCTGTTTCCGTCCAACCTGTGAGGAAAAGAAACACGCATCTAAAGGCTGCGAAAATGAATACTAAGGGAAAAACTTCTGCCCCACACGTGCAAATGGTAGACCACCAGTAAAGAAGGCACCGATGAAGTCCTTGGCATATGAACAATGTGCTGAGAACCCAAGAGCACATGTCTATATCCCGGGTCAGAGAATGTGCTGGGGAATGTTGCATGGAAAACAAAAAAAATTCCTACGCACACGCAAGATCTATCCATGGTGATGAGCATCTACGAGAGGGAGAGTGGATCTACATACCCTTGTAGATCGCTAAGCAGGAAGCGTTAAGAAACGCGGTTGATGTAGTCGAACGTCTTCGCGATCCAAATCGCAGCCGTCCCACGATCTGTCCCGATCTAGCGCCGAACGGACGACACCTCCGCGTTCAGCACACGTACAGCTCGATGACGATCTCCGCCTTCTTGATCCAGCAAGAGGGGGCGTAGAGGTAGATGAGTTCTCCGGCACTCCCGGTACACTACCGGAAATACCCGAAACTTTTGCGGTGACCAAAACGGGACTTCCTATATATCAATCTTTACCTCCGGACCATTCCGAAGCTCCTCGTGACGTCCGGGGTCTCATCCGGGACTCCGAACAACCTTCGGTAACCACCATACATAACTCAATACTACCGAAACGTCACCGAACGTTAAGTGTGCAGACCATGCGGGTTCGAGAACTATGTAGACATGACCGAGACACCTCTACGGTCAATAACCAATAGCGGGACCTGGATGCCCATATTGGTTCCTACATATTCTACGAAGATCTTTATCGGTTGAACATCTATGTCAAGGATTCAGTTAATCCCGTACGCTGTTCCCTTTGTTCTTCGGTATGTTACTTGCCCGAGATCCGATCGTCGGTATCTCTATACCTAGTTCAATCTCGTTACCGGCAAGTCTCTTTACTCGTTCCGTAATACAAGATCCCGTGGCTAACACTTAGTCACATTGCTTGCAAGGCTTGTTGTGATGTTGTATTACCGAGTGGGCCCTGAGATACCTCTCCGTCATACGGAGTAACAAATCCCAGTCTCGATCCATGCCAGCTCAACAGACACCTTCAGAGATACCTATAGAGCATCTTTATAGTCACCCAGTTACGTTGTGATGTTTGATACACACAAGGTATTCCTCCGGTGTCAGTGAGTTGCATGATCTCATGGTCATAGGAACAGATACTTGACATGCAGAAAACAATAGCAATAAACTGACACGATCATATGCTACGTTCATAGTTTGGGTCTTATCCATCACATCATTCTCCTAATGATGTGATCCTGTTATCAAATGACATCTCATGTCTATGGCTAGGAAACCTTGACCATCTTTGATCAACAAGCTAGTCTACTAGAGGCATACTAGGGACACAGTGTTGTCTATGTATCCACACATGTATCAGTGTTTCCAATCAATACAATTATAGCATGGATAATAAACGATTATCATGAACAAGGAAATATAATAATAACCACTTTTATTATTGCCTCTAGGGCATATTTCCAACAGTCTCTCACTTGCACTAGAGTCAATAATCTAGCTCACATCACTATGTGATTTACATTGTAATGAATCTAACACCCATATAGTTCTGGTGTTGATCATGTTTAGCCCTTGGAAGAGGTTTAGTCATCGGATTTGCAACATTCAGATCCGTGTGCACTTTGCAAATATTTATGTCGTCCTCCTTGATGTAATCGCGGATGGAATTGAAACATCGCTTTATGTGTTTGGTCCTCTTGTGAAACCTTGGTTCCTTGGCTAGAGCAATGGCACCAGTGTTGTCACAGAACAGAGTCATTGGGTTTAGTGCACTAGGCACTACTCCAAGATCTGTCATGAACTCCTTCATCCAGACACCTTCCTTCGCCGCCTCGGAGGCAGCGATGTACTCCGCTTCGCATGTAGAATCAGCTACTACGCTCTGCTTGGAACTGCACCAGCTTACCGCACCCCCATTAAGAATAAATACGTATCCGGTTTGAGACTTAGAGTCATCCGGATCAGTGTCAAAGCTTGATCGACGTAACCCTTTACGACGAGCTCTTGATCACCTCCATAAACGAGAAACATGTCCTTAGTCCTTTTCAGGTACTTAAGGATATTCTTGACCGCCGTCCAGTGTTCCATTCCTGGATCACTTTGAAACCTTCCGGCCATACTTATGGCAAGGCTGACATCGGGTCTTGTGCACAACATTGCATACATGATAGAGCCTATGGCTGAAGCATAGGGGACGACACTCATCTTTTCTCTATCTTCTGCAGTCACTGGGCATTGAGTCTTACTCAACTTCACACCTTGCAATACATGAAAGAACCCCTTCTTGGACTGATCCATTTTGAACTTCTTCAAAACTTTGTCAAGGTATGTGCTCTGTGAAAGTCCTATTAAGCGTCTTGATCTATCTCTATAGATCTTGATGCCTAATATGAAAGCAGCTTCTCCTAGGTCCTTCATTGAAAAACTCTTGTTCAAATATTCCTTCACGCTTTCCAACATTTATATATTGTTTCCAATCAGCAATATGTCATCCACATATAATATTAGAAATGCTATAGAGCTCCCACTCACTTTCTTGTAAATACAAGCTTCTCCGTAAACTTGTATAAACCCGAACGCTTTGATCACCTCATCAAAGCAAAGATTCCAACTCCGAGATGCTTGCACCAGTCCATAAATGGATCGCTGGAGTTTGCAAACTTTGTCAGCATTCTCTGGATCGACAAAACCTTCTGGTTGCATCATATACAACTCTTCCTTAAGGAAACCGTTAAGGAACGCTGTTTTGACATCCATCTGCCAAATTTCATAATCGAAAAAGGCAGCTATTGCTAACATGATTCTGACGGACTTAAGCATCGCTACGGGTGAGAAGGTCTCATCGTAGTCAACTCCTTGAACTTGGGAAAAACCCTTTGCCACAAGTCGAGCTTTATAGACGGTAACATTACCGTCCGCGTCCGTCTTCCTCTTAAAGATCCATTTGTTCTGAATTGCCTTTCGCCCTTCAGGTAATACTTCCAAAGCCCATACTTTGTTTTCATACATGGATCCCATCTCGGATTTCATGGCCTCTAACCATTTCTCGGAATCCGGGCCCATCATCGCTTCTCCATAGCTCGTAGGTTCATCGTTGTCCAACAACATGACCTCTAAAACAGGGTTGCCGTACCACTCAGGAGCAGTACGCGTCCTTGTCGACCTACGAGGTTCGATAGCAACTTGATCCGAAGCTTCATGATCATCATCATTAACTTCCTCTTCAACTGATGTAGGCTCTACAGAAACATCTTTCTGCGCTGCACTACTCTCTGGTTGAAGTAAAGGTTCAACAACCTCATCAAGTTCTATCTTCCTCCCACTCAATTCTTTCGAGAGAAACTCTTTCTCAAGAAATGTTCCGTTTTTAGCGACAAACACTTTGCCTTCGGATCTGAGATAGAAGGTATACCCAACTGTCTCTTTTGGGTATCCTATGAAGACGCATTTCTTCGCTTTGGGTTCCAGCTTTTCAGGCTGAAGCTTTTTGACATAAGCATCACATCCCCAAACTTTAAGAAACAACAACTTCGGCTTCTTGCCAAACCACAGTTCATATGGCGTCGTCTCAACGGATTTCGATGGTGCCATATTTAAAGTGAATGCAGCTGTCTCTAATGCATAACCCCAAAACGATAGTGGCACTTCGGCAAGAGACATCATAGATCGCACCATATCCAATAGGGTTCGATTACGACGTTCGGACACACCATTACGCTGTGGTGTTCCAGGCGGTGTCAATTGTGAAACAATTCCACATTGTCTTAAGTGACTGCCAAACTCATAACTCATATATTCTCCCCCTCGATCAGATCGTAGGAATTTAATCTTCTTGTTACGATGATTCTCAACTTCACTCTGAAATTGCTTGAACTTTTCAAATGTTTCAGACTTGTGTTTCATTAAGTAAATATACCCATATCTACTTTAGTCATCAGTGAAGGTGAGAAAATAACAATATCCACCGCGCGCATCAATGCTCATTGGACCGCACACATCAGTATGTATGATTTCCAGCAAGTCACTTGCCCGTTCCATTGTTCCAGAGAACGGGGTCTTAGTCATCCTGCCCATGAGGCATGGTTCACATGTGTCAAGTGATTCAAAATCAAGTGACTCCAAAATTCCATCAGCATGGAGCTTCTTCATGCGTTTTACACCAATATGACCTAAGCGGCAGTGCCACAAGAAAGTGGTGCTATCATTATCAACTCTACATCTTTTGGCATTAATGTTATGAACATGTGTATCATCACTATCGAGATTCAATAAGAATAAACCCCTCACATTGGGTGCATGACCATAAAAGTATTACTCATATAAATAGAACAACCATTATTCTCTGATTTAAATGAGTAACCGTCTCGCAATAAACAAGATCCAGATATAATGTTCATGCTTAACGCAGGCACTAAATAACAATTATTCAGGTTCATCACTAATCCCGATGGTAATCGAAGAGTGAGCGTGCCAACGGCGATCACATCAACCTTGGAACCATTTCCCACGCGCATCATCACTTCGTCTTTTGCTAGCCTCCGTCTATTCCGCAGTTCCTGTTTTGAGTTGCAAATGTGAGCAACCGCACCGGTATCAAATACCCAGACACTACAACGAGAGTTGGTAAGGTACACATCAATAACATGTACATCATATATACCTTGTTTGGTGTTGGCCGCCTTCTTGTCAGCCAGATACTTGGGGCAGTTCCGCTTCCAGTGACCAGTTCCCTTGCAATGAAAGCACTCAGTTTCTGGCTTGGGTCCAGCCTTGGGTTTCTTCACGGGAGGGGCAACTGCTTTGCCACTCTTCTTGGAGTTACCCTTCTTACCCTTGCCGTTCTTCTTGAAACTAGTGGTTTTATTGACCATCAACACTTGATGCTCCTTCTGAATCTCAGACTCAGCGACTTTCAACATCGCAAACAGCTCGGCGACTGACTTGTTCATCCCGTGCATGTTATAGTTCAACACAAAGCTCTTGTAGCTAGGTGGCAGTGATTGAAGTACTCTGTCAGTGATCGCCTCTGGCGCAAGGGGCATACCCAATTCAGCCAGACGGGTGGAATACCCAGACATTTTGAGTATGTGTTCACTGACAGACCCGTTCTCCTCCATCTTGCAAGCATAGAACTTATCGGAGGTCTCATACCTCTCGATCTGGGCATTCTTCTGAAAGATAAACTTCAACTCCAGGAACATATCATATGCTCCATGACGTTTAAAACGTCTTTGAAGTCCCGGTTCTAAGCCATACAACATTGCACATTGAACTATTGAGTAATCATCATAACGTGCCTGCCAGGCGTTCGCAATGTCTGCGGACTCTGCTGGAGCGGGTGGATCACCAAGCGGTGCATGATGGGGATATGTACCTAGGGTAGGGTCATAGGCCTGACCTACATACTGTACCTAAGGACACTGCCCTAGAAAGCTTAAGGACTACAAGGAAGTCTCTGACTGAAATCACCAAGAAGTACGAGTCACTCGACAACATCCAGTCACTCGACAACATCCACTCGGAGGTTTCTTCCTTCACTCGACGGCTACCTTTCACTCGGAAGAAACAGAAGACAGTCGACCGCAGAAGATCAGAAGCCACCCCAGGGAGGCCAACGGGCAGGCGTTCGTCTAGACCATAAGTAGCATTTATTACATACGTTACCAGTAACGTCCCTCTTTATTACCACGATCGGACCCTTAGATGCTGGGCATTCATGAGGGGCAGCGTACTCTATATAAGCCGCCCCTCCCCTCTGGCACAAGGGTTCGCACCCTGTAACTCTCATATTCCACACGACAAAGCTCCCGAGCACCTGAGACGTAGGGCTGTTACCTCCACGAGAGGGGCCTGAACTCATACATTCGTGTGTACACCCTCGCCGTAGCTAGGACTCTGCCCTCTCCTTTCGTACCCTTACCTTCTACTGTCAGGCTCGTTCCCACGACAGTGCATCAAGGACATAAGCCTTTTGGGAAGCCGTAAGGATAATCCTTAGATTACGGGCCCAGTCCACAAAGTTACTTTCATCATCTTTCAACTTAGCTTTCTCTAGGAACGCATTAAAATTCAGGGGTGCTACTGCGCGAGCCATTGATCTACAACATAAATTTTGCAAAGACAACTTAGACTATTGTTCAAGATAATGAGTTTAGTTAATCATATTACTTAAAAAACTCCCACTCAAATTGACATCCCTCTGGTCATTCGAGTGTCACATGATCCAAATTCACCAACTCAAGTCCGATCATCACGTGAGATGAGGTGGTTTCAATGGTGAACATCTTCATGTTGATCATATCTACTATATGACTCATGTTCGACCTTTCGGTCTCTTGTGTTCCGAGGCCATGTCTGTACATGCTAGGCTCGTCAAGTTTAACCCGAGTGTTCCGCACGTGCAACACTTGCTTGCACCCGTTGTATGTGAACGTAGAGTCTACCACACCCGATCATCACGTGGTGTCTCGAAACGACGAACTTTTGCAACGGTGCACACTCGGGGAGAACACAATTTTATCTTGAAATTTTAGTGAGGGATCACCTTATAATGCTATCGTCGTCCTAAGCAAAATAAGATGCATAAAAGGATTAACATCACATGCAAATCATAAGTGACATGATATGGCCATGAACTTGTGCTTTTGATCTCCATCTCCAAAGCACCGGCATGATCTCCATCGTCACCGGCATGATGTGGCACCCCGGCTCAGAGGAAACCGAAACGCCCCGTATTCCAGCCCAAGGACCAGACTTCTGGAATACGGCACTGTTGGCATAGAACAAATCAGCTCTTTATTACTATGAAGATGGTTACAAGGGTACGAGGATTACATTGACACGGCGATACTACGCCTACCTAGGTTAGCTCTATGCTAACAGCGGAACAACCTGAGGAAGCGGAGCAACTCTCGGCAGCGGAACAACGACTGCAGTGATGGACTCCACTCCGCAGGGACTCTGGCTGGAACGCGCATCCTAGCTCGCAAACTCGACATCCACGACAAGCAAGCAATCATGGCATAACCTGCAAACTGGCATGATACGCCAGGTGAGTACTTTGAATGTACTCGCAAGCTCACGACAACCAAACAATGCAGCAAACAATAGCATGGCAATAATCATATTAAATACTTAAGTGCTTCACTTACTGTTACCAGTCATCAACTTACTCTCTTCTGGGTTGTCCCACAACCCTCGGAATACTCACTGAGTACTTCCGATCACAATACGAGTTCATCCATCCTTCTTATCAATATTACGGTTGACCACCTACTGAGGTCTGGACGGGCTGTCGAATACCGTGGACGCGGCTATTCGAATAGATTTTTACACTCTGCAGAGGTTGCGCACTTTACCCACACCATGAAGCACCTGGCCCTGGCCTCGAGACCACTCGGGTGGACCAGCATTGCTTCAACAAAACCTGCCTGACCCGTGACCTTTCATCGTACCACCGGCACTCTTCCTCCCCCGGAGGTCAGCCTTGGGTGGCCCCTGTGTCCTCATGACACCAGCCACCGTCGTGGCTAAACTATGTAGACCCAAACGGGGTCTACTGTCCCAAACGGGGACGGGCCCAAACAAACAACTCAACTGGGCTCACAAGGTTATCGCCACCTACCGGGACAGGGTAGCGCACGCGCATAACCTTCCCTCTTTGGAGGTACCGGTGAAAGATCACGCAGTCAGGCCCGGTCAGGGCCGTCCCATACCGGCAAATGTGGTTGCACGAGTATGCCCGGACAGGTGACTCAAGATCAACCACTAAGTTCATTTAGCCAATATAGTGGTTCATCACAATACTCAGGATGGCAGCAACTAGGCATTTAAATTAATTACTATGAATTATCATATAGCAAGTAAATGAAAGTAATTCATTTGTAAATGCAAGTAATTCAATTAAATAGGTTATGCTATTGAAATACTTCATGGAATGGGTGTCCAGGCTTGCATGGAGTGAGGGATCCACCGGGAAGGAGTGCGAGAAGCTCGCGGAAGGAATTGCCGGAAACAGTTCTCTCTCGGAGGGGCTGTTTACGGACAAGGGCAGAAGGGTCATTTCCACAGTGTGATCACACTGTGAAAATAGTACCAGCATGACGGGCTCGAAGAGACGAAGACAGGGGCGTTGGAATCACCGGAATCAGAGCCTCGGTTAGAAAGTTATAGCCGTTTGGAGTCCAGGGACCAATCTGCAATAAGTTATTTACAGACAAGCACCTGGCGGCTAAAACTGAAGGCGCACTTGGGTGATTACATTTTCTGAAAAGGAAAACGTATTCTAGGCCGCAGTAGAAGGTAATACGCTTTCATTACTTGAAAGCGTACTCATTGAAATGCGCCTTCACTTAAAAACGCGCGGGTCCGGGTCAACACCGCTGTCTCACTGACTGGCGGGCCCCGCGGGAAGGTGGGCCCGCGTTGACCTCTCTCTCCCCTGCCTCCTTCTTCCTTCGCGACGGGCAGAGAGAGGGCGAGGCCAGGCGCTCGGCCGGCGACGGCCCGGCCGGCTCCGGTCACCTCCGGCCGTGGTGAGGCCACCAGCGGAACCGGGGCGAGGTGCCGCACCCGCCTGCGGGTTTTGCCCTCGCCGGGAAGCCGTGGGGCCAGCAGGGCCTTGGCCATGGCGGACGGCGTCACCGGCGTTGATGGAGGGCTCGGCCTGATGACGGATAGGAGCGTCCGAGGCCATGGGGAGGGTCCGCGGCGGCTAGGGACACTTCCTAGCATAGGCCAGAGATGGGTGGGGGCTCCGTTGGTCCGAATTTGAGAGGGCAACGGCGGCGGCCAAGGCAGCGATGTGGTGGCTAGGGTGGCTCCGGCGAGATAGAGAGGGGTCGGGGAGGAAGCTGGGGTGGAGGGGAGGCCGATGGTGAGCTCGGGAGGGCTCGGGGCAACCCATTTATAGTCGGACGGCGCGGGTGGCCGAGAGCGGCCGCGGCGATGCGTGCGCCGCGTGCCGGAGCTTCGCGAGATCGCCTGGAGGGGAGGAGAAGCATCCATAGGGGTCACGGAGGGGCGGAGAGGGCTCAGACGGGGTCAAGAAAGATCGGGAGGGCTCGGACACGGCGACGACAGCTCCTGCCGGACGCGGGCGCGGCTGCCGTACCGCGTGGGAGGGGATGGGAGAGGGGGAGACTTATCCAGGGAGGGAGACGACGACGAGGGGGAGCTGATAGACACGACAGGGCGTCAAGGGAGCGAAGAACCGGACGAGGCCAGGGGTCCCAATGCACAAAGCGCACATATTGCACGCCAGACGCGTGGTCACCGCGTGAACTGGCGCACGCGGTGCACCCTGACCGGCCTAATCATGTAAGGAGGAGGGGTCATTCGAAGGAGAAATCCAAGGAGGAAAGAAACAAGCATTGAGGAGCTTGAGGTGACCACAGCTAGCAGAATTGCTTTGGAACAGCAAGGTGTTTGGAGTGTGGTGGGGAAGATTCAGCTGGGGATTGATTCTGATATTTGGCTGAGGGTGATCATACTCTAAGGTGATAATCTCTGAAAATTTTCAGCTCATCTGGATGAAAATAGATAGCACTTGTAGTACAATGGGTACTACTGGGCAGAAATGCTAATCTGGATGTGGCACTCACATGCTTGCTTGGATGGAGCTGGAATTTGGAGAAGATGAGTTATTTAGGCATATAAGGATGCTGTAAAAGTGTCATACTATTTTGATAAACTAAAATAGTACTTCCTTCACACAGCATCCTACTGGACAGATTCTTAGGAAAATAATTGGGGATAAATGGCTAGATGACATGAGCCCAAATTTGTTGGAGATAGGTTATATGGGTAGGAGAATGTTATGGTAAATTTCCAGAAATTATGAAGCAATATAAAATATAGTTACTTCACAACAGGGAAATATGACCAGAAACAAAGATTTGATGCTGTGGTCACTCAGAAGATGGGATGATGCTCAAATCTTTAGGAGAGTCATGAT
Source organism: Elymus sibiricus (assembly GCA_039707655.1). Classification (NCBI taxonomy): domain Eukaryota; kingdom Viridiplantae; phylum Streptophyta; class Magnoliopsida; order Poales; family Poaceae; genus Elymus; species Elymus sibiricus. The sequence continues at coordinate 471,491,659 of CM077675.1, read as the reverse complement.
TTGAGCATATGAGGATTCCTGCAAAATTTCAACTCATTTGCATACTCTTAGCTAGCACTTTCTTCACAAAGCTTCCTTTGGATCAGAAACTTTGGAAATTTGCCAAGAAATATTTGCTAGCCAACTTGAGTTGAATTTTGGCATGTGGCAATGATTTGGATAGGAAGGAGTCCCCAAAATGTTTGGGAGCAATCAAGAAAAGATAAATGGCACTTGCTTCACAAAATGCCATCTGGGGAAGAATGAGAAAAGGAATATTGGAGAGATATTTTTGAACATGACAAGGAAAGGTTTTGGCATATATGAGGAATATTTGACCCAAAGAATTTATTAGAATTATTTGGGAATTTTTGGAATGATGGAAATGTGGGTTGCTTCACAACCCAGAGCAAACAGGGTTATTCCTTTAATAGAAAAATGAATATTCCCAAGAAAAAGAATATTGGGATTGGTTCAAGATGGAGATGGCAAGGTCTTGGGATGGTTTAGAGGTTGGCAAGCCACTAGGGAAGAGAAATCAAGGGTGATCCTTCCAGGTTCCAAGACTACCAAACCACAGAAAAGCAAAACCAGACCAAAATCAAAAGAAAAAGAAATGGGCAAAATCCAGGGTGTTACACATGACACCATGATCTCCATCATCTTGATCTCCATCAACGTGTCGCCATGAGGTTGTCGCGCCAACTGTTGCTTCTACGACTATTGCTAACTCATAGCGATAAAGTAAAGCAAAACGGCGAAAATAAATTAAAGACAACCCTATGGCTCCTGCCGGTTGCCGTACTCACCGACATGCAAGTCGTGATATTCTATACAAAACATGATCATCTCATACATCACATATATCTCATCATGTAATTGGCCATATCACATCACAACATACCCTGCAAAAACAAGTTAGACGTCCTCTAATTGTTGTTGCATGTTTTACGTGGCTGCTACGAGTATCTAGCAAGAACAATTCTTACCTACGCAAAAACCACAACGGTAATACACAAATTGCTATTCAACCTTCTCAAGGACCGCCTTTGTCGAATCCGATCCAACTAAAGTAGGAGAGACAGACACCCGCCCGCCATCTTTATGCAACGAAGTTACATGTCAGTTGATGGAACCGGTCTCTCGTAAGCGTACGAGTAAGGTTGGTCCGGGCCGCTTCATCCCACAATATCGCTGAATCAAGAAAAGACCAAGGGAGGAAGCAATCTGAGCATCAACGCCCACAAACTCCTTTGTGTTCTACTCGTGATCTCATCTACGCATAGACCTAGCTCATGATGCCACTGCTGGGGAACGTTGCATGGAAAACAAAAAAAATTCCTACGCACATGCAAGATCTATCCATGGTGATGAGCATCTACGAGAGGGAGAGTGGATCTACATACCCTTGTAGATCGCTAAGCGGGAAGCGTTAAGAAATGCGGTTGATGTAGTTGAACGTCTTCGCGATCCAAATCGCAGCCGTCCCACGATCCGTCCCGATCTAGCGCCGAACGGACGGCACCTCCGCGTTCAGCACACGTACAGCTCGATGACGATCTCCGCCTTCTTGATCCAGCAAGAGGGGGCGGAGAGGTAGATGAGTTCTCCGGCAGCGCGATGGCGCGGCGGCGGTGGTGGTGGAACAATTCCGGCAGGGCTTCGCCTAAGCACCGTCGGAATCTATTTGGTGGAGGAACTAGGGAATAGAGAACTAGCACGTGGACTTATCTTGTTTGGGGCCTCTATTCCTCTAGTATATATAGGAGGGAGGGGGAGGGGGCAGCCACCCTAGGGTTACCCCTAGGGGTTCGGCCGAACCAGGTGGAGGTGGAGGATTCCACCTCCAATCCTGCTCCTAGTAGGACTCCTTTCCTACTTGGAGTCCACCTTCCCCACTTGGGCTTTTTTTCCTTTCCCCACCTCCTAGCCGCATGGGCCTTGTGGGGCAGGTTTGCCCAGCCCACTAAGGGCTGGTGCACCCCCCCTCAGGCCCATGTGGTCTCCCAGCGTGGGTGGCCCCTCCCGATGGCCCTCCGGCACTCCCGGTACACTACCGGAAATACCCGAAACTTTTGCGGTGACCAAAACGGGACTTCCTATATATCAATCTTTACCTCCGGACCATTCCGGAGCTGCTCGTGACGTCCGGGATCTCATCCGAGACTCCGAACAACCTTCGGTCACCACCATACACAACTCAATACTACCGAAACGTCACCGAACGTTAAGTGTGCAGACCCTGCGGGTTCGAGAACTATGTAGACATGACCGAGACACCTCTACGGTCAATAACCAATAGCAGGACCTGGATGCCCATATTGGTTCCTACATATTCTATGAAGATCTTTATCGGTTGAACCTCTATGTCAAGGATTCAGTTAATCCCGTACGCTGTTCCCTTTGTTCTTCGGTATGTTACTTGCCCGAGATCCGATCGTCGGTATCTCTATACCTAGTTCAATCTCGTTACTGGCAAGTCTCTTTACTCGTTCTGTAATACAAGATCCCGTGGCTAACACTTAGTCACATTGCTTGCAAGGCTTGTTGTGATGTTGTATTACCGAGTGGGCCCTGAGATACCTCTCCGTCATACGGAGTAGCAAATCCCAGTCTCGATCCATGCCATCTCAACAGACACCTTTGGAGATACCCGTAGAGCATCTTTATAGTCACCCAGTTACGTTGTGACGTTTGATACACACAAGGTATTCCTCCGGTGTCAGTGAGTTGCATGATCTCATGGTCATAGGAACAAATACTTGACATGCAGAAAACAATAGCAATAAACTGACACGATCATATGCTACGTTCATAGTTTGGGTCTTATCCATCACATCATTCTCCTAATGATGTGATCCTGTTATCAAATGACATCTCATGTCTATGGCTAGGAAACCTTGACCATCTTTGATCAACAAGCTAGTCTACTAGAGGCATACTAGGGACACAGTGTTGTCTATGTATCCACACATGTATCAGTGTTTCCAATCAATACAATTATAGCATGGATAATAAACGATTATCACGAATAAGGAAATATAATAATAACCATTTTTATTATTGCCTTTAGGGCATATTTCCAACAGAATGCTACCAGACAAAGGGTACGAGCAACTAAGGCTTGAGATGAAGATTCTACATGACAAAATTGTGGAATCAGAGCTAGACAATAATAAGCAAGGATCCATCGTTAACCCAACACATTACACTGCGAAGGTGCCAAAGGGATATACTTTCTTTGAAAAATTCCGCGGGGACAAAATATATGTAGATTTCAAGGAGATCTTCTATATGTACAGATTCTTTGGTGTTGAAACTTGTCTAATGAGGCTATGGGCACTTTTTCAAGCAACTGAGGTAAGAAACAAGAAAAATTCCGACGTTGCCATAGCCGACCCTTATCTCATGAACGAGGAAAACCTAGAAAATGAGGAAGGGAGGCGGTGCATGAAGAGTTATCTTCTGGATTTCATGCAACAGAACAAGCTTAAAAACTTCCTCCTCATGTCGTACCGACCAATGTATGTCCTTCTTTAGCTTTACGCTTTCACTTTTGTACCTTTCCTTCATATATATGTTGTCATGTCTCAAAATTTGTAACTTTCTCATGATCGCGTGGTATGTTTATTTAGTTTTGCGCTAAGACCGCAAAGGTGCAATTGTTACTTGCTGGATTCCGCGAAGAGCCCCGGAAAAGATTCGTCCCTCCTCAAGGACCTTCTCGATGATTGTCTTTTTGATTGGAATAATACAGGAGACCACACGTTTGAGAAAAACTACAAAGGAAGTGGAAAGAAAATGATTTCCTTCAAATGGAACACTCTATCTTGTATGCAACAACCGCCGACTAGTCTGACTTGTGGCTTCTACACCCGCATTCACATGGAAGAATTCATACGGTCCCCAAAAATGTTAAATCAACATGATAAAATCCTCAAATGGGGTCAAGAAGTACAAAACAATCAGCCCAAAGCTGGCTTATTGCTCCAAGAACTACAAGTCAAGTTAGCGGCTATCATAAACAAGGAGGTCCGCTTGTCGTCCGGTCTATTCTATAATAACTCCGAAGAAGATGTGTCCAACCAACAAAAGATCCTTACCTAGCACATTACAGCGGGCAAAACTGAAACCGTGACTAAACATATTTGGCGTCATGCACTATGTAGTTGATGAACATGTATTTTGTGTAACAACTTTAATTTATTCTTAATGTACTTCTCTCTCTTTATTTTCAGTGATTACCACTAGTTTTATTCCTGATTTGCTCGCATTTAATTCATAACTGCTCATCATTTGCATCGACTAACGCTCTGTGGCAGCATAATATAAGATGCCACGACAGCGTTTTTTGTTTTAGCCTGGTGCAGCAATCAATGGCAGGCAATAACAAAATCCCGCCGCTCGTACTTCACAAGTTACTGGCGGGTGCGGAGAAACGCCCGCCATAGGTATGGATGCCCGCCACTACCACGAGATGGACAACACTGGTGGGCAGACAGCGCTGCTCGCCACAGCTAGAGACCTACCAGTGGCGGGCGGGCGCCCGCCACTGATACCCCCTTAGCAGTGGCAGGAGGTTAGTGGCGGGAGACACAAAGGGGCTCGCTCGCCACTGCCAGCCTTTTTTGCGCCCGCCACTACTAGGTACTCCTGCAGTAGTGCAAGCAATTCAGTTGGCAATCTGAAAGTGATAAAGAAAAAATTACAAACTCATTTGCTTTTGTTGTTTTATATAAGCTTAACTAGTAATCAAGTTTTCAACAAAGATGATAAACTAACCATATATATGATAACACTTAGAATCCATATTTACCCACGTCAAAGACATAATCAACTAGCGAGCAATAATTTTATATTTCAAATATCAACACTTTGTTGGTAACCGTGATACAATATGATAGGATGGTATCTCGCTAGCCCTTTCTGAGACCGTAAAAAATAAATGCAGAACACCTCTAAAGTTCAAGCAACGAGCGACTAAACATTGTAATTTGGGATAGAAGGCATCCAGTCATGATCACACTCAATATTAATTAGACAAAATCATGTTAAACTAATAATAACAATAGTGCTCTTAAGGTTGGTGCTTGAATAAGAAGGTGATGAGTCAACAATAACTTAAAAAGATAGCCCCTTCGTAGAGGCAAGAATGGATTTTCTTATGTGCCAGAACTTATTGTTTAAAACAGAGACAATTGCATTTTGAAAGATGTACTTTTCAGTTCATAGTTTACGACAGAGTTTCTAATATATTCTATGCTAAACACCTTAATGGCGTTTCCCATGCAAAACATTTTACTCCCCCTCCATCATACTAACACAAACCATGGCTAGCCGAATCCTCGAGGTGCCTGCAAACAATCAACGATCCGGGGAGAGCATTTTTTATAAAGTAATGCAAGACTGGACATCCCTGTTACTAGCCTTCCTCAAGATTGACGAGCGAATAAACTCTCGTCGTGAGTTAAACACACTTAGCATATTGACTGCTCAACCGCTCCATAAGCTTTGGGGCACGAGAAACAGATGTTTATTCGAAGATTTAGAGATGACACATGCAAATTTACTTGAAATGATAGGCAACGTCGTATATAGGTAGATATGATGGACTCTTATGGCATATTATTTTTTTCCAGGATTTTGAATGCACAAGCAGCATTTCCGCTTAGTACAGGCTAAGTCTAGCAATAGATTTAGAAGCGACCAATCAGAAAGCGACAATGGTCATAATCATGTATTTTGAATAATTAACATTGAACATGAGCATGACAAGGATATAAAAACTCTAAACATAAATATCATAAAGGCAATACTGGGTTTAGATCAATTACATGTGTGAACATGTGCCAAGTCAAACCACTTGAATTCTTCATAGGAGGATATCACCCCAACATACTACATCATGATCAATTTAATTAATGCATGTTGACACACAAGATAACATACATCCACTCCTAATTACTTAAGCATGACATGAGAATCTACGAACTCTAATCATCATCATACACATGTTACTCATAATACGCTGAATCAAGACTACTAAGGTAAACATATTTACAAAAAAAACAAATAGAGTTCATACCAACTTTTCTTCACCACGATCACTTAATCAAATCATCGTCATTATTGTTTTGCACTTGCACGAGCGAATGATGTGGAAGATATAATATAGTGCAAGAGCGTCATGGACTAAGCCGACATCTACAAATACTGTATACAAAGGAGAAGACAAGAAAATATTTGGCCTTGCATTAGATCAATGATAGAGCACATAAGAGCCAATTTGAAATTCTTTTTAGAAGTCTTCTCCTTTTCAGTAGACTTACTACGACTCAAGAAAAGCAGTTTAGAGAAACACACTGAAATATTTTTGGAGTTTTTGGTTCTTGTGAAGAAAGTAAATAAACAAAGAAAAATAAAAGGTGAGAAAATATGTAAATCGAATAACTCCAAAGAAACGACAAAAATAAGAAACGAGAGATATTTTTGGATTTTCTTTTAATAAACAAACCAACAAACAAAAGAAAAAAAAACCCGAAAAGAAGCGAGAAATGTCTTTGGGTTTTTCAAAGTTTTATAAACACACAAAAGAAGGTAAATAAAAGTGAAACATGGATATACAAAGAAAACGATGAACACCGACAAGTGTAATGTATGTGTGAGATGTGAATGAAATGTCGATGAGAATATATACTCCCCCAAGCTTAGGCCTTTGGCCTAGCTTGACCGATAGCTACTGATGGTGTGGGTAGAAATCATGACAGAAACTCAGCCTAGCGTCCTGCAACATAGCCTCCGCAAGACGAATGGCTTCCGCTGCTTGTTGCGCTTTGGCTTCCTCCCGAGTGACGTAATATCTCTGTTTTTCCTATTGATCGAATAAGGCAAGAGCAGGCAAGGTGATAGTAATAGAACAATACATATCAAATGTTGATTTGTAATTTTGTATTTGTAGTCATTCATTCCATACTCAATAAATCCATGATACTACATAGCCCCAAAGTCTAGGAAACTAGTGGGGAGTTCATAATCCCAGTTAAATTTACTAGGCACCCCAAGACGAGTAGCAATATTAGAAGCATAATTCCCCCGATAAATATCACCACTACTAGCATTCCTACTCAGATGACGAGCAATAATAGCCCCCATGTTATACGTCCTACTACCATGCAAAGCAGAATGCAAAATACTTAAAGTAGGAGCACAAATGGCACTAGGATCTTGTTTACCAGTCAAACATCTTCCTACAAATAAAGCGAAGTAACGAACGGAAGGAAAATGAATGATCACTACAAGAAATATGGTCGATAATGACCCACCATTTCGGGCATTGAATCGTCATTATTTTTTGATTTATGACCCTCTTATGACTGAGATGAGAAGGTTAACAGTTGGTCGTCAAGAACGATCAAACATGACCTTTCTTGGATTTTGGTCATGATCGCTATGACCAAAAACAATAGGTCATATAATCCATGACCAAAAAATTGGTTGTAACACATGCTCCTGATCCACGTATGATCTGATGTAGCTGAGCTGACATGGCACCATCCACGTGGCACATGCAATGAAATTGTAAAAAAATGACATGGAAACGACCTATAATCTGACATGGCATCATATAATCTGACATGGTATTGTTAGTGGGCCAATGGTCCAAGCCCATAAATACAACCCATTTATTTCTTTATATGGTCTATCTTTAGTTGGGTTGTCGTTATATTGCAACCTTAACATTATTGGGTATTGGGCCATTGGAATTTACTTGCTTTTTAGCATTTTCTTCAAAACCAACTTTTCATTTTTCTACCCAGTTGTGTTGCCTAATTAGCATGGGTCATGGCTTGTTTCAACTCATCTTCTATCCAACAAAAATATATTCACATCACAGTACATAATACTGACAAAAAATTAAAAGGGCACATAATAGCTTGCAATAGTCAATATTTCATCAACTTACAACCCAACAGAAGATAACAAACAACATCACATCAAAGGAAACTTCCATTCTGTTCCACTTGAAGTGCGCTTCTTCCAACTTCCAGTTTGAGGTTCTACATGGACGTCGACACCACCTTTGGATTTGTCCGTAGAAGCTACTAGTCATCCACGCACCTCATACTCTTTATGTACATGCAACCATATTACGAGATGAAGACATCACAAGCCAAATTAAACATGGCAAATTATTTAAAATTACAAAGTGTTTGGAATTTTGGAGTGCATAATATAAAATTTCAGTGAACCAAAATGATACGAGTTATGGCAGGAAGAAATTAGACGCTATGTAAAAATGTCCAGTTAGTTCACACATGCAAACAACAACACTTCCACTGAGCAATGGAACAAAAAAGGACCATCTTTTTGGTACTGGTCACATTAAATGTTATAGATAACATACATATGCTATGGATAAATGTAAGAACACGAGCAACTAAAACAACACACCTTAAATGTTATAGATAACATGCTTATGTTAAGTCATTTAATTAGATTCTTTCAACCCCAACATTAATTGGAATTGATATATAGTAGCACCGTAGAAGGTTAAACATACCATATGACATGCAAAGCACAATTTAGCTTAGATTAGCAAAATTTAAATGAAAATTCTAAAATCAATCTAGTGACAACACTAGCAAACACATGTAGATTGACCAATAACATAAGACATATGATGGGAGGCCCTTGAGAAAAATAGAATTAGCAAATTACTCAAATAAAGCCATATCTTTTTGGGCAAGACTGACTAGAAGAAGAAATATTTGAGCCTAGTAATTTATTACAAAATCACGTAGCATTGTAGGGGAGAACAATGATTTTCAAGGCGTGAATCATGGATATAACATATAGGTGGAATAGAATATGGTGATTGTCGGGGGGATTACCCCCGGGTAGGCTCAAGGGGACGACTCAACATTTTAAAACAACAGGGCGGCCAACGCCCCTCTGTCCGGCCGCTCCGGCTGGCACCCCGTTCTGGCTGGCTCCTAAGTCCAGCCGGCTCCCTGCCTGGCTGCACCGACCGGCTGCTCTGACTGCCCAGCCGGCTGCACCGACCAACCTCTGTCCGGCTGCTCCCGCCGGCCTGCTGCGCGAGGTCAACCACCACGTCCCGTCGGACGCGACATGAAGACACTATAGCCTGCATCACGTGTCACCTCGCATGTCATCTCCAATAGTGGTGCACTATAGCGTACATCACGCGTCACCTCGCATGTCATCTCCAATAGTGGTGCACTATTGCCCGCATCACGCGTCATCTCATATGTCTTCTCCAATAGTGGATAGTTGGCCATGTGGGCCACCCCTTGTCCCCTGGGCCTCCCTATATAAGAGGCACCAGGGGAGCTAACTCAGAAAAAAGGCTTCTCACATTCTCTCATCCCTCTCACTCTCACACATACGTGAGGCTAAGGAAAGGAGCACTCAGCTCCCTCTTCCTCCTCTAATGCAGCTCCAGGAGCAACCCTGTACTGCAAATACACCTCATATACAGACATGCAAGAGTAGGGGTATTATCTCTTCGGAGAGCCCCGAACCTGGGTAAACCACCGCGTGCTACTACCCTATCCCGTCCCGGATCTTCCACGGCAGCCTTGCTCTCACCTTGATTAGCCACCCCCTGGTATCTGCCGTGAGAAAACGACGACAGTTGGCACCCACCGTGGGGCTAGCTACTGCTGTAACCGCAGTCCGGGCGGGACCATCTTCGTCATCGCCACCGCAATGTCGCCAATGTCTCTCCGGCGGCGCTTGGGGGCTCGACATCAACGCGCCCCCGGGGCGAGTGTGCGCGACGCCGCGTCCTTGCTGCCGGTCTCGTCATCACCACCGCGGCGCTGCCGCCGTCTCTCTGGCGGTGCTCGGGGGCTCGACACCAACATGCCCTCGGGGCGGCTGCGCGGGACGGCGCGTCCCCTCCGTCGGCCTCGTCCACATCCAGTTCGCTCCAACGCGCCACCGACCGCCCGGGACGGCGCGCCCCCGCCGTCTTCGCGCGCTCGCCCCCTCGAGCTGGAGCCCAGTGCGCCCGCTCTCCGCTCGGTCCTCCCGCACCCGTGTGCGCCGCTGCGGCTCCTGCCCCCGCGATGGCCGCCTCCCCTCACGCCGGCCCCTTCCCCGCATCGGCCTCCTCTGCGCTCGCGTCGCTCCAGCCCGCTACCCCAACTTGGCCGCCGGTGTCGCCGGCGTCGCGGACGGCCGCGGCTACTTCTGCGCCAGGTACCAGCTCCAATGGTGAGGATCTCGACGCGCTCTTCTCCACCCCTCAGCAACCGCGCGTACGGCACGCCCACGCGAGCCCGGGCACAACGAATGCCTGAGGCCTCCCGTGCCTGCTCCACCTTCGACGCCCGGAGGAAACTCCTCTCCGTTTGCGTGCCTACATCACCTCGCCTCTGCTCCGAATGCGTCGCCCCGGGCGTGCCTGTCTCCCCGCACGGGCTCCCCGCAGCACCCTCGCCTGCGCCAACACTCGCCCGCGCATCCACGCCCTGATTCGCGCCCGTGCACCCACGCGCGTCGCCCCTCCCGCGGCGCTGGCCGGCTCCCCCTCGCCCCCTGCCACGGTCGCGCGCCACCTCGGCTACGCCCCGTGCCCAGCGTCCACCTCGCCTGCGGCCGCGACCGCGTCGCTGCACTGCACCGACCCGCCGGCTACGCCCGCGCCTCCCCGCGCCGGCTGCGCCCGCGCCTCCCCGCGCCGGCTGCGCCCGCGCCTCCCCGCGCCGGCTGCCACGCCTCTGCCGCCACCGGCCGCCCCTGCCCATGCACCCCCTCTGCCTGCAGCCATCGCTCTTGCACGCGCGCACGGCGGTCCCGCCCACGCCGACCGGCTCCGCCTGCTGCCCCGCGCGTTCTAGCACCGGCTTCTGCTCCGTGGCCAGCGCCGGCTGCGCCCCTCCGCCCCAGCGCCGTGCCCGGCTCCCGCCGCGCCGGTCGACCTCCTGGTCGCCCCGCCCCGCGCTGGACTCCCGCATCGCTGCCGCCCCACGCCCCAGCGGCTTCACCTCTGCGTCGTCGCGCCGTCTCCGCGCATGCGCCCGCCTGCCGGCTGCCGCCCCGGCTGCCTGCCGTGGCCTCACCCGCTCCCGCTGCTGCGGCCGCTTCCTTCTCGCCATGGCCGGCTCGCCGCCCTTCGTTTGTGTCCCTGTGGCCGCGCACGCCCGATGCCAGCCTCCGCACGCGCCCCCCCGGCGCTGCCGGCCGCATCCCTGCACGCCTTCCCGCCCGCGGCCCCGGCCTCGCGCGCCGCCTGCTCCACGGCGCCGCGCCGGTTCCGCGCCCGTGTCCGGCTCCCGCTCCCCACGCAACCACCGGCTGCGCCCTCGGCCCGCCTCGCCGGGGCCGGCTACGCCCCCGCACGGTCTCCTGTGCCGACTGGGGAGGCGTGATGGGTCGCCGGCTGCCCACTCGGGAGGGGCAAGAGAGATGGGGTCCAAAAATGCTAAACTCACGGGCATTTTACGGGGCTGTTACGGGGTTTATCATAAAATCTCTCCACCGCCCCCCTGATTATCAGGTGGGTGGGGCCCAACCTTCCCCCTTAATCCAATAAAAACTTGCCATGCCGGAGGTACTCCGTAAACCTCCTGTATTAAGCCCGTGAATGTAACATTGTTGAGATGGGTCCGACTGGACAAAGAGGTGGGCCGGCTGCAACAAAAAAAAAAAAAGGGCAAACCTTGCCCTCCGCCCGCGTCTCCACTCGATCGTCTGACCTGCGCTGCCGGCTGGCCGGCCGGCCTGCCCGCCTACCTTGACTCCGGGCCGGCTGAAGAACCGCCTCAACACCCGGTCGGTCGGGTCCGGCCGGCTGGCACGCCATCGACCGCCGAGGCTTTGACGGCCATACCCAGCGGGTGCGCCGGCGCGCTCCGCTGGCAAAAGCCGCGCCGGCTGTCATCGACAACAACCGCCTCGTCGGCACCAAAAACCAATGTGAGCTCTTCACC